>CM071870.1:20920452-20945962 GCA_036759665.1 Gynandropsis gynandra | reverse complement strand
GCGTGAGGGTACGACGGCTGGGGAGGGAGGAGAGGGGTGAACGGCCGGAGGATAGGGAGAGGTGATCGGCGGCGACAAGAAAGAGTGGCGGCGGCGGCGGTTGGAGAGGGGAGGAGAGGCGGCCGGATTTTTAGGAGAGTTTGGTACGTCGTTAGACTTATTGCTCTGACACTCCTCAGTGATGCGTATCAAAGTTAAACAAATATTAACCTAAACTTCTCGCAAGTGCACGACACGTGTGTAGTATTTTAGGATAATATTTGTTTAACTTTATACGCATCATGTTTTTGGCGCCGTTCACTTCTTTTCCCTTTGTTGCAGCAACAACCGTTTTTGCCTTTTCATGTGTTTTCCATTCTTGATTTAGTTGGGCAACGTTTCCATTCCTTTCTCCAGCAAAATATCTCTTATTATTCTTCTCTAACATCGTTTCCTTTATAAGTAACCAACAAGTTTCTTTTCCTAATTAGACAAATTAACTTATCTGGTTTTGGCAGGTGACCCGTGCGGGCTGAGTGTGTGCCCCTTTGGCTTTTCCAACTCCATGCTCCTCTTTGTTTCCTCTTTTTGTTAACAAGTCACGTGTGGTTGTGTTGATGCCTCTTTATACCTTTGTGGTGCTATTGGAAGCTCTTTTGCCACAATTTGAGTGAACATGTTATTTATCATCCTGGCTCTAGCCCTTGTGCTCGGTCTTTGCGTACTTGATATCTCGTTTGGAGTCTCATCCCTGCCTTCTTCATATTGACCTTAAATAATAATCTCCGTCTACATCGAAATGATCAAGTCAGTATATTGAAAAGTTAACTGACATTGTGCTCACAATATATTTTAATTTAGTTAGCTTTTTCATTGATGCAATCAAGGACTTTCAATGATCTTCTAGCTTGGGGTTCGAGGTTTGATTTTCGCTGCTGGTGAGAAATATTGCCAAGTTGAAAGACAATCTTCTTTTGTCCCTTGTTTACGTGTCTTTCATATTGCTCCATTTGCCTCCTATGTCCCCAGGTGTCTTCACATTGACATGTTTCACAAACTTGACTCTTTTCTTGCCATCAAGGTTAAAAAAGTCTAATTACATTTAAGGAACCATATACAACAGTGTCGGCAAAAAAAACTATGGACAATTATGTGGTGTCCTATTGTATGCAAACTGAACATGTGGTCGATTTTTTTGTTTTACCATTGGTTTGTGGGTGAAAAGTAGTGGAAAACAATAGTTTAGTTCCTATCTGATCGTTTCATTTTCACACATATTTCTTGCACGATTTTAGAGATGTTTACGATATAGATGTGATGTTTACGTATGATTTTGTATCCGTTTTACTCGTTTTTGTGTTTTCTTGTTCTTACAAGTTTTAATGCGTATTTGGATCATTTTGGAGCTAAAGGACGTATACGGGAAAAAGTACTAACATCAAGGATCATAACAGAGCAAACATGATGAGTATTAGCAAGGACTAACACAGCCCACGCGTGGCGTTCACCTAGCCCGCGCGGGCTACACACTCCAGCAAACTCAGCACGGGTCGGAGAGGTCATCAGCATGCACGGGTCTTCATGACCAACATCAGCCTACGCGGGGCACTCCTCAGCCCATGCGGGGCACACACACCAGCCCGCGCGGGTCACGTCCGTCACCTGCAAAAAACAAGAAAAGGAAACTTGCAGGAAAGAGGAAAAGAAAGTGGTTAGTTGCCTACACAAAAAGGAAACATTGTTAGAGAAGAGGAATGAGAGTTATATGGCTGGAAAATAGAATGGAATCGTGCCCACTTAATCAATAATAGAAATCAATGCAAAGAAGAATTGAAAACTCACAAAAACAGCAAATTGCAACAAAGAGGAAATAAGAGGAAAGGAAGTGAACTGCCAAATATGAAAAAGATGAGAAAAGGAAAGAAAGAAAGAAAGAGGACAAACAAGGAGGAGAGCTAGGGTTCGTTTACTTAAGTTTGGAGAGGAAAAACACAACTGTTAGAGAGAGAGGGAGAGAGTTGCAGAAAGAGATTAGAGAGGAGAGCTGTTCGTGAGTTCTTGCGGAGGAGACATTCATGGGGCATTGGAGATTAATTCAGGACTTCAGTTTCCTTTGGTGTTCTTTAGACTTTCTACTTCGATTATGTTGTTTCCTTTTGAACGCATGAGCGAATAGTCATTTTGTTCTAGGAGAAGGGATTAGCCCTTGGCTATCCCTGAACCCCTTTGATTTATCTTTGAGTACAATTTTCCGTTTTCGTTTATATATTCTTTATATGAGTGATTCATTGACTTGTGTTTGCGATTGCCACGTAGATGCATGTTTTAGGAACTTAGGAGAAGGACCGAAAGGAGAATACTAATTTCGGATAATAAGGTTTAGAACAACCGAGGTTCGGCCACGAAAGGGTAGCATTGGTTGAGGGTAAAACGAATGAATCAAAGATCTTATGGGTTTAGCTTAAGGTGTCACCAGGAAAGTAGGGGATAACTTGACTAGATCACGTGTCTATGCCTTGAAAGAGGGTAGATATCATATTACGATCGTCTGCCTTTGATAACTTGATCAGGATTACATGATTAGATAGGTTGATTGTTGGTTTCGAAAGTCTTGTGGTGAAACCAGATTCCTAGAACGTTTGTCTCACTATTAAGAACTCGTTAGTTTATTTGTTTTTAGTAATTTATTCTCAAAACCCCATATTTCGTTCGTTAGCAAGTTTGATTCGTAGTTTGCGTTTAGGTTGTGTTGCGTAGTCCTTGTTGGATCGACACCTAGAGTACTACACATGTGTCGTGCACTTGCGGGTAGTTTAGGTTAATATTTGTTTAACTTTGACTCGCATCAAGTTTTTGACGCCGTTTCCGGAGACTATTGTCAACACATCTTAGATTCGAGCCTAGAGTTAGTCTTGTTTTGTTTTTCTTTTTGTTTTCTTTTCTTTCGTTTCTTTTTTACCTAATTACGTTCGTATGTCCTTTGTTGGTTTATGACCAGATCTCAAAGTGATTTCAGTCTATTCCAAATCGATCCCGAGATCGAGCGCACTTTCATACAACTGAGAAAGGGGAAGGAAGAAGGTAACACAGAGCCGTCAGATCAACGAGATATGGATAATCAGAACGGCCACGGACAACCTCAATTACCTATCAATAATTTGGGGTATATGCAGCAACAACAACTCGCACCTCAACCGCGAGAACCACAGGCTCCTCCACCACGTCGCCTCAGAGATTACGTGGTGCCAAATATGAACAATGTGCAAATAGAGAACAGTTCGAAATTATGCCGACGATGATCAAAATGCTTTATCAGAAGCAATTCATGGGTGGAAATCATGAGGATCCCCATCAGCACCTCAGAGACTTCCTAGAGCTTTCCGGTACGTTCAAAATACACGGAGTCTCGGAAGACGTGATCTTACTGCGTCTCTTCCCCTTCTCAATTGGGGGACGAGCGAAAACATGACTGCAATCGCTTCCCACTGGTTCAATCACGACTTGGGGCCAGCTCTGCACATTGTTTCTCTCACGATTCTTTTCTCCGAGCAAGATGATTCAGATGAGGGGGAAATTACAACGTTTAGATGCAGAGATGGAGAAACGTTGTTTGAAGCGTGGGGCAGATTTAAGGATCTTCTACAGATGTGTCCATATAATGGTCTCGAGTAGTGGAGGAACCACCCGAATTATGCCCAGCAGCAAGGAAACACGCAATTCGGGAATACCTACAACCCGAATTGAAGGAACCACCCGAACTTGTCATACCGAACGACTCAACCGGTGAAGTATTCGGGATTTCAGCAAAGACAACAAACGTATCAGCAAGATAACTAACAATTTCAGCATGCTCAGCAAGTTCCGCAAGCTCCTCAACCTCTTCAAGCTCCTTCGTCAAACCTTGAGGCGGTGATGCTCGAATTTATCAAGGAGCAAAGCAGCAACAATCAACTCAAGCCAAATTCAATGCGGATGTGGGGACATCGCTTAGTGAGCACAAAACTTAGATGGAATCCTTGAGCACACATGTGAAGATGTTAGAGAACTCCGTAGCACAGCTAGCAGCCTCATCCTCTCGGAATCCCTGACAGCTTCCCGGTAAACCCGACTTAAATCCGAGAGAGTATGTGAATGCTATTTCCGTGTGCAGCACCGATATGATCGAGCATTCACCCTCCTAAGAGCAAGAGCAAGCTGCTGGAACGTCCATGAAAAGAGGCAAATGTACAATTGGGATTATGGAAGGAGTTGAACCAGATTTAGACAAATCATATGTTGCTCCACAAGCTCACCAACCTCCATTTCCGTTTCCTCAACGGTTGGTGAGCAGCAAGAACGAAGAGAGAGTGGGCAGATTTATAGAGGGCCTGAAGAAGCTTGACATCAAAATCCCATTCGTGGAAGCCCTCCAAAAAATGCCTAATCTCGCCAAACTCATCAAAGAGGTTCTTTCCAAAGAGAGGCATATCAAAGAGAACGAGACGGTAGCACTCAGTGAGGAATGCAACGCTATCCTTCAAAACAAGCTGCCACCAAAGTTGTAGGATCCCGGAAGCTTCTCCATTCCGTGCACAATAGGTAATATTGACATTGACAATGCTTTCTGTGATTTAGGAGCAAGCGTGAGCATTATGCCACACTCGGTCTTCAAGCGGATAGACTTTGGGAATCTCAAACCTACAAAGATGTCTCTACACCTCGCTGATCATTCGGTAAGATATCCGGTGGGAATTGTTGAAAACGTTCCCACCAAGGTAGGTAATCTTTGCATACTCGCTGATTTGTTGTACTTGACATAAAGAAAGATGCTAGCATACCTATTATTCTTGGTAGACCATTCTTAGCTACTGCAGGTGCCATGATAGATGTACAACAAGGAAAGCTTTCTTTACATTTTGGAGATGAGACTGTAGAGTTCAACTTGTCCAGCTCAATGAATGGACCCTCATTCAAGGAGTCTGCCTTTAGAGTTGATTCGCTGGACGAGTTAGCAAAAGACACACATGATCAAGTAAGTGTTTCTGATCCTCTTGTACGATATTTAACACGAGTTTGCAAAGATGCAGGATTTACGGACGAAGGAGCCAAGCTATACACGAAATTCACGAGTGCTATTGCAACACTAGGAGACGCCCCACGTGAGGAGATACCACACGAAATGCACGCTGGTTTCGCAGTGGAGAAGACATCCAAACTTGAGCCCGAGCCACCTCCCTCTTCTTTTCGGTATAAGTACTTTGAATGCAATAAAATATATCCTGCTGTTATGAATGCTAACTTGAGTGCAGATGAGATGAGAAAACAATCCACACACATAAAGAAGCATAGGAGAGTCAGCTCTTCAGTATATATGCACGAAAGTTCTACGGCAGATAGCCACGAATCTTCCACCAAAACTTGAAAGAGGCTGCACCCACACTTGAAAGAGGTAATAGAAAAAGACACCATTAAACGTTTTTGATGCAGATTCCATTTATCAAAACTCGGGCAGCGAACGACTGAATCCCGTATATGACGTGCCAAAGAAAGAAGCCATGACTAAGGGATGGCACGACAAAAAGATCTTACCTCATGACTTCCAACTAGGTGATTTAGTTCTACTCTTCAGTTCTCGTCCTTAGCTTTTCTTGGGCAACCTACTGTCTTGTCGATCTGGTCCTTTTCAGGTACAAGAAGTCTTCACACATGGAGAAGTGGAACTATGGAGCGATTTGAGCGAAACATTCAAAGCTAATGGACAGCGACTAAAGCTCTACCAAGCAACTCAACTGATCGAAAGTGGAAACTCCATTTCCCTTTCCTATCCACCCGTCACGCACACATGAGGAATGGAGACGTCAAAAGCTTAAAGACGTTAAATAAGCGCTTTCTGAGAGGCAACCCAGCTGTTTGTTTTCTATTTTTCTTAGTTGTTTAGTTTAAAGACTTTGTTAATAAAAAACACAAAAAAACACAAAAAAGTCCCACCACAAACGTGACTTCACTTCTCTTACCCTCCATTGGAGCTTCGCGTCGAGGACGCCGTTCAATTCAAGTCTGGGGGAGCAGCTCACGTTTTTCAGGTGACTTCGTTTCATTTTCTTTTATTTTCTCTTTGATTTAGTAGTTTTTAGATTGTTTTTGCTTTCGTGAGTCAGAGTCGTCCTAGGCACTTGTCCAGTGCCACGTTTCGATATGAACCCTGAACCTAGGATACTTAAGAAGTTGGCCTTTTGCGTGAGATTTTGCATGTTTGAGATAGGTTTTTCCTAAGCGTTAGAGCTTATTAGTCGCTTGAAAAACAAATGATCATAATTCTTTGGGTATCCTAGTGTTGCTTGTGGGAGGTTTAGACGAGGTTGCTAGGCTAATTTATCGTTTACTCTCTCTATCCAGATGATCTCACTTTGATAGACGATGCTTTACTTCTTTTGATGAGGATTATTAGATCGTATAAAATCGAGCTTGTTTTGTAGAAATCAAACTTGTTTTGTAGAATAAAAAGCTTGAATGAGATGCATGAGTATACCGTCATCGGTAGTCTGGGTCTAAGTTGAGGCTGGAACCCTTCAAATCCAACGTCCTAGAAACCTAATGTGTCTGCATAATATAAAAAGGGACATAAAAAGAAGAAGAAAGAAAAAAAACAAAAGAAAAGAAGAAGAAAAAAAGAGAATAAAGAAAGAAAGAAGCTTGGAAAAGAAACATGTATCCTCAGTTGTTCTACGTTTAGCATTTGTCTAAAGTCTCGTTTGGTGGAGATGGTTATGGTGGCTTTTTTAGTTTGCCTTCGAATTACTTTCGCGTAGTAGCTTTGGTGAACCTAGGATGAACACTGAAAATTTAATTCGGCCGAATTTTCTCTCGACTTGCTAGTTGATCGGTTAGGTTCGCTTTCACGGTATTTCAAGGACAAAGGGAATTCTCGGTTTTTCTATACCCCAAGTGTTCTATGTTTACGATTTCTTAGGGACAAGCAAACATTCAAGTCTGGGGGATTTTAGTTGTTTCATTTCATACGTATTTCTTGCACGATTTTAGAGATGTTTACGATATAGATACGATGTTTACGTATGATTTTGTATCCGTTTTACTCGTTTTCGTGTTTTCGTGTTCTTACAGGTTTTAGTGTTTTCGTGTTCTAACAGGTTTTAATGCGTATTTGGTTCATTTTGGAGCTAAAGGACGTACACGGGAAAAAGTACTAACATCAAGGATCATAACGGAGCAAACGGGATGAGTATCGGCAAGGACTAACATAGCCCACATGGGGCATTCACCTAGCCCGCGCGGGCTACAACCTCCACCAAACTCAGCACGGGTAGGGGAGGTCATCAGCATGCACGGGTCTTCATGACCAACATTAGCCCACGCGCGACACTCCTCAGTGATGCATATCAAAGTTAAACAAATATTAACCTAAACTACTCGCAAGTGTACGAAAAGTGTGTAGTATTTTAGGTTAATATCTGTTTAACTTTATACGCATCATGTTTTTGGCGCCGTTCACTTCTTTTCCCTTTGTTGCAGCAACAACTGTTTTTGCCTTTTCATGTGTTTTCCATTCTTGATTAAGTTGGGCAACGTTTCCATTCCTTTCTCCAGCAAAATATCTCTTATTATTCTTCTCTAACGTCATTTCCCTTTTTCTATAAGTAACCAACAAGTTTCTTTTCGTAATTAGACAAATTAACTTATCTGGTTTTGGCAGGTGACCCGTGCGGGCTGAGTGTGTGCCCGCGCGGGCGCGGCGCGGTGAGGACGATGGAAATAAAGCCTCCCCACGCGGGCTAAGGAGTGGCCCGCGCGGGCTGAGTGTCATGTTGAAGCCCGTGCCTACTGATGGCTTACCCGACCCGTGCTCAATCTGCTGGACTAAATGCTGAACCAAAGGCCCCGCGCGGGGCACTCCCTAGCCTGCGCGGGCTAGATGAATACCCCACGTGGACTGTGTTATTCCTCGCCGATTCTCGTCCCGTTTGTTCCATCATGATCCTCTATGTTAGTACTTTGTCTCGTTTATGTCTTTTCGCTCCAAAATGAACCGAATTTGCATGATAACATGTAAGGACACGAAAACACGAAAACGAGTAAAACAGATACAAAATCATATGTAATCATCGTATCTATATAATAAACATCCCTTAAATTATGCGAGAAATACGTATAAAAACGAGATGATCAAAATCCCCCAGACTTGAATGTTTGCTTGTCCCTAAGCAAACGTAAGCGTGTAACACATGGGGTATACAAAATCCGAGAAATCCCCTTTCTCCTAGAAATACCGCTAAAGCGAACCTAACCGAACAACTAGAAAGTCGAGAGCAAATCCGGCCTAATTAAATTTTCAGTCTTCATCCTAGGTTCACCAAGGCTACCCACGAGAAAGTAAATCAAAGGCAAACTAAACAAGCCACCGTGACTCTCTCCACCAAACAAGACTTCAAAAAAATGCTAAACCTAGAACAATCGAGGATACTTGTTCTTTTCCGAGCTTCTTTCTTTCTTTATTCTTTTTTTTTCTTTGATTCTTTTTTTCTTTTAATGTCTTCTTTTTATTTTCTTTTTTCTGTTATGCATACACACTAGGCTTCTAGGACGTCGGATTTGAAGGGATCCAGCCTCTACTTCGACCCAGACTATCATAGCAATTCTAATAGTGATTATGGTAGATATATAATCCTATGATTTAAGATCGTCAGAGATCTTAACAAAAGCAATTGCATGCTTTGATACTATCAAACATCACTCGTAAATGGGTGGACAAACAAGATAGTGATTGGGTATGGAATCTGTTTATGTAGTAAGATGTTGGTTTATCGAGATAAGAATTTGGCCCTCCTATATAACAGGAGTGATGTCATGAGCTCATAGATTGAATTAGATGAGTATGATACGTTCCATGACCCATGTTCAATCTAGACGTCAAGGATAAAAGGATTAATATACATAAATAACGAGATTGGTAATGTCGAGTCACATACATTTTCATTGCTTAGGAAATAATGATGTGTTGCTAGACACCGCTCATTATTTGTAATCAACGCAATGAGAACCTATTGGGTCACGCTGAAAGGCGAATGGAGTTGGACATGTAATTGGGCAAATCCTATTATGAATAGGATTGAGAATAATTCGAGTTATTATGGCCAATTCTAATTGAATTGTGAATTCAATTTAATTGGGCCTAATTCGGCCCATTAGGATTAATTGGGCAAAACCTTAATAAAGGTTTTAAGTTAGTGTTAAACCAATTTTTTGCTATAAATATAGTGCTTAAGCTATGTTCTCAAGGAGACAGAAAACACACAAAAAAAGGCAAAGGCACTTCGTCCAATATAATCTATAGACCAAAATCCTATTCTAGCAACTAGGTTTTTCGGCTTTGTCTAGTTGTCCTTCGTCCATGTGGATACCGACAGAGACAGGGGCGATTCGTTGCTGCTCGTGACTCACAAATACGGGCTTTACATTACAATACACCAAGGTATGTCCTAAGAAACCCTAATCTATCTCCGAATCAGGTCTCACTAAGGGAAAACCGAGAAAACTCTGTGTTTCCGCTCCGTGTTCTTTCCTCTTGGTTCCCTTCATTAGGGGGTGCTAACACTCTTAGAGTGTTTCATCCCAAACTTCTCCACTAACTGCATCGCATATTTATTTTGATGTAGAAATATACCATCTTCTGTGTAATTGATTTCAAACCCTAGGAAGTACCTCAACCTCCCTAGGTCACTCATTTCAAACGCATGGCACAGCTTAGTTTTAAACTCATTAATCCATTCTACATTACTCCCTATAAGTATAATATCATCCACGTAGATGCATATTATTATGATATCTGATACTGACCTCTGGGTATACATGGCTACATCACAATGGCTTCATGTGTCCCTACAGTGGTATCAGAGCAGGGTTTCGAAGACCGTGATTGTCTTTCCTGTCATAAGCATGTATGATTTTCATTCTAGATATGTGATTTGTTTGACAAGATCCATGATATGCATGTATACTTCGTGTAAATCTGAGTTAGGCATGACTAGATCTTTGATATGCATGTTGATTTGCTAGATATGTCATATGCATGATTGTTTCGTATAGATCTATCATATGCATGACTGGTTCGTGCTAGATCTACGACATGCATGTCGATATGTATGAAAATCTAGAACGTAAGAAATATGAAAAATTCACATAAAATCAATATGATTGAATCTGCGACATGAATGAAAATCGGGAAAGTAAGAAATATGAAAAGTGAATCTGTGATATGCATGCAAATCAGGAAAGTAAAAAATATGGAAAATGAATCTGTGATATGCATGAAAATATGGAAGTAAGAAATATTGAAAATTAACATAAAATAAATATGATTGAATCTGTGATATGCATGAAGAATCGGGAAAGTAAGAAATATAGAAAATTCGCATAAAATCAATATGATTGAATCTGTGATATGCATGAAGAACCGGAAAGTAAGAAATATAGAAAATTCATACAAAAGCAATATGATTGAATCTGTGATATGCATGAAGAATCGGGAAAGTAAAAAATATGGAAAATTCACATAAAATCAATATAATTGAATTTATGATATGCATGAAGAATCAGGAAAGTAATAAATATGAAAACTTCACATAAAATCGATATGATTGAATATGTGATATGCATGAAGAATAGGGAAAGTAAGAAACATGGAAAATTCACATAAAATCGATATGATTGATTTTCGATGATGTTTTTCCACGGAGGAAAAGTGAAAATTTTGAGAAAATTTTACGTTGATGGGGCGCTACCCCGCACCCCGGAAGGGGGCATCCTAGGTTAGCGGTTGTCAAATCCTTAAGGCAGTATCTATCGATTCTCGGTGAATCGAAGTACAATGCAATATCTATCGATTCTCGTTGAATCGGGATATGTGAATGCTCGTGATCGAATTAATGTTACCTAAGTGAGTTCTGACTAAGGACAAGAGGTTATATAGTTATGCGCTTCTATGAGTTGGCTCCCTCTTACCTGGGAACTACTTAGCTAACACTTAAGGTTATCACTTGAATAGTAAATATTGGAATCTAACGGTAGTATATCTCTCGATGTTAGTTATTTTTCTGATTAAGTTTATGTTTTATGAAATATGTTTGATTGCGGTAAAAATCCCCCGTGTAATTAAGTCAAGTTAAATTCCTACCAATGAATAAGCACTCGTTAAGACTTACATCGATGTGTGTAGATTTTTCAAAGTGAATTACCACATCAATCCTAGTAAGACGTGATCGGATAATTGTAATATCCAATTGCTTATTGATTGAGTCGACTTAACTAAGATATCAATGAGATTGGGACTTACAGGGATAAAGTTGGGTGGCTATTTATGAGATGAATTAGAACAAGGGTTGTTCACCTAAATATCCAAGTATTGCATGAGATGTAATTGACAAAGAGTTGTCTACCTAAATCACCAAATCTAGGGTGATTTACGAAAGTAAACTCTAGACAAGGTGAAATACGGATCTTGTCCCACTAAGAAAGTTATAAATATTACTTTCCGAATTGATAGTGAGGGCTATTTATTCGCAAAATTTAGTGGGAGAATCATTTATAATGTCCATGTTTAAATGATTCTTTTCATGATACTCGTATTCTATGTATCTCTGTTTTAGGTGACGATGGCATCACACACGTGTTGTCTTTGCGATCAATCCTTGAGAAGGATAAGCTGAATGTGACAAATTTCCTAGATTGGTACAGGAACTTGAGGGTTATCCTCGAACAAGAAAATAAAATGAATTTACTTGAAGGCCCCTTACCTGAAGTGCCTTCAGCAAATGCTCCGAGGGTTGATAAGGATGCTTATAAGAGGAACCTTGATGATTCCCTTGAGGTCAGCTGCCTTATGTTGTCACTCATGAACTCTGACCTTCAGAAGCAACATGAGGAGATGGCAGCTTTCGATATGATCGAACATCTTAAGGAGTTGTATCAAGATCATGCTAGGCAAGAGAGGTTTGAAACCTCTAAGGCTTTATTTAGATGTGTTATGGAAGAGGAAACTTCTGTAGGACCTCATGTACTCAAAATGATTGGGTATATTGAGAGCCTTGAGAAAATGGGTTTCCCGATGGGCCCAGAGTTGGCCACAGACTTGATTCTACAATCGTTACAAGAATCTTATGATCAATTTGTCATGAACTATAACATGAACGATTTTGATAAGTCTCTGGCACAATTACTAAACATGTTAAGAACTGGTGAAGTAAACATCAAGAAGGCCAAGCCCAAAACTGTTCTGATGGTTCATAATCACAAGGGAAAGGCAAAAGGCAAGAACAAAAGGGGTCAAAAGCCAAGTTCAAGTCTAATAAAGCCTTAAAGCCTAAAGGTAGGGTGGCTAAGGAAGGTGACTGCTTCCACTGTGGTAAGAGCGGTCATTGGAAGAGGAACTGCTCAATGTAATTGGAAGAACTAAAGACCAAGAAAGGAAGTGTGACTTCTGCTTCAGGTATTTATGTTATAGAAGTCAACTTATCTACTTCTACTTCATGGGTATTAGATATCGACTGTGGTTCTCACATTTGTAATAATGTACAGGAACTGAGAAGAAGTAGATCGTTGAAGAAGTTGACCTGCGATTTGGAAATGGAGCAAAAGTTGATGCATTAGCTATAGGGGCTTATGTATTGACTTTGCCTACTGGGCTTGTTTTAGAACTTGAGAGTTGCGATTATGTACCTACCATTACTAAGAATATTATTTATAATTCTTGTTTGGACAAGAAAGGTTTTTCATTTATAATAAAAGACAATTGTTGCTCTATTTATTTGAATGATATGGTTTTCGGTGTTGCACATTTGATGAATGCCTTTATGTTCTGAACTTTGATATGCCTATCTATATCGTGAATACTAAAATGATTAGAACTAATGATTCTAACCTGACATATATCTGGCACTGCCGATGGGCCATATAAACGAGCACCACATCTCTAAACTCCATAAAGATTGAATATTGGATTCATTTGATTTTGAATCATTTGAAACATGTGAATTTTGTTTAATGGGCAAGATGACGAAAGCCCCTTTTGAGGGAAAAAATGAAAAGGCAAGTGGTGTATTAGATCTCATAAATACAGATATATGTGGATCTTTAAACACACAAGCTAGAGGTGGTTTCTTGTACTTTATTACCTCTACCTATGATTTTAGTAGATATAGATATGTGTATATGATGAAACACAAATCTGAATCTTTTGAAAAGTTCAAAGAATCAAAAAATGAAGTACAAAACCAACTTGGCAAGAATATCAAGAAACTTCGATCAGATCGAGGAGGTGAATATTTAATCCAAGAATTTAATGACTANNNGTGTGGGATTGTCTCACAACTCACTCCACCAGCTACACCACAATGGAATGGTGTTTCTAAAAAGAGAAATCGAACTCTGTTAGATATGGTTTGGTCGATGATGAGCCAAAGAGTTCTTCCACATTCGTTTTGGGGTCATGCATTGGAAACGACTGCTTTTATATTAAACCGTGTTCCATATAAGTCAGTTCAAAAGACACCATATGAGATATGGACTGGGAAACGTCCTTATATGTCTTTTATGAAGATGTAAATTTCAATATGTACATAACCAAATAATTTGATATTGTAATTATTTGAAAGTGGTCTATGAATTTCTATATTAAAGATTGACTTCTGAAATTTAAGAAAATAGACTTTGGAGAGTGCTAAAGATTGTGAAAAGACTGCATTTCTGGTTCAAAATACTGACGAAGACAATTTTGAATTCCACACATACAAACACATAAAACATAAGAGAAAATACAATTATGACTTTTGTCTCAATAGTGCTTGAATAGAAGAGGATAGCTTGATTGAAGATCATGCCTTTGAAATGTCAATGCTACGCAAAAATACGATGTCGCATGCGAAAAAAATTGATGGGCAGAATCGACATGAATCCTCCACATAAGTATGTGAAGTATGACCCATTTATCAAACTAGACGATCAGATTCTATCTAAAGTTTTAATTATTATACCTAGATTAAACTTACCACAATGATATGTATCATGTAATACCAAGTCAGACATAAGGACTAAGAGGGTATTATTCTAATAATCTCGCAACAAATATGGTCATGAACATATAAATGTCTTGTATCTACTATCTATTATATGAAAATACACTATAATTACAAATATTTAAAATATTGGAAATGCATTAAAGTTAGAGAATCATTTCATACATACGAATTCATTTTTAAAGATTTAAGAAAAGATGAACTTTTGTTTCTATCGAGGAATTTAATTTCTACGATTTACCTTCTCTGGAAGTTTAGACCCTATTAAATCATTAAATTATCAATATCACTATCAAACGACTAAAATGTTGAATGATGTAATGAATGATATCACATCCGCTTAATATGAACATTCAATGTTATTTAATGTAAACGATCAAAACTCATTCGAAACACCTATCAAAATTTATTCAGTGAAAACAATTCAAGTGGCCAATCAAGAGTTAAAATATATAATCACGTATTAATCCATGAGAAAACAAAGAACATACAATCAAATATTAAGCACAATGAACCCATACACACAATTAATCTAGCCTAAAGAACGGATACAACTTTGGATTTACATCTTGGAAACAAACTACAACAAAAGAAATAATGTGAAGAGAGTTTAGAATGGCGTATTCGATGTCTTGAGTAGTCATCAACATAAACTCATCTTCAAAATTGTCTTCGTCAGTATTTTGAACCAGAAATGCAGTCTTTTCACAATCTTTAGCACTCTCCAAAGTCTATTTTCTTAAATTTCAGAAGTCAATCTTTAATATAGAAATTCATAGACCACTTTCAAATAATTACAATATCAAATTATTTGGTTATGTACATATTGAAATCCTACAATGAATAGGACTTAGAATAACTCGAGTTATTAGGGCCAAATCTAATTCAATTTAATTGGGTCTAATTCGGCCCATTAGGATTTATTGGGCAAAAACCATAATTAAGGTTTTAAGTTAGGGTTAAACCAACTTTTCTTTATAAATATAGTGCTTAGTCTATGTTTTCAAGGAGACAGAAAACACACAAAAAAGGCAAAGGCACTTCGTCCAATATAATCTATAGGCCGAAATCCTAGTCTAGCAACTAGGTTTTTCGACTTTGTCCAGTTCTCCTTCGTCCGTGTGGATACCGACAGAAGCAGGAGCGATTTGCTACTGCTCGTGACTCATAGATCCGAGCTTTAGCACACATCAAGGTATGTGCTAAGAAACATTAATTAGATATGTCTCTAAATCAGATCTCACCAAAAGGAAAACCTAGGAAAACTCTATGTTTCTGTTGCATGTTTTTCACATATAAATGTCTTGTATCTACTATCTATTATATGAAAATACACTATAATTACAAATATTTAAAATATTGGAAATGCATTAAAGTTAGAGAATCATTTCATACATACGAATTCATTTTTAAAGATTTAAGAAAAGATGAACTTTTGTTTCTATCGAGGAATTTAATTTCTACGATTTACCTTCTCTGGAAGTTTAGACCCTATTAAATCATTAAATTATCAATATCACTATCAAACGACTAAAATGTTGAATGATGTAATGAATGATATCACATCCGCTTAATATGAACATTCAATGGTTTGCTCATCCTCCTTTGTTGTAGTTTCATACTCTCCATTATTATGACAAATGAGCGTAGAAATTTTCATACTCCTTGAGTAGGGTTTCACATCATTACGATCAATGAACGTAGAGATTTTCATATTGGTGTTGATTATGATTCCTTGCTTGTTGATTAGATCTTATTTGACAGTCATACATTTCATCTATACTTTGACCATACTAGTCTTCATTCATGTCTAAAAGGTAAAGTTTACAAGTTGCATTTGGTTCCCGATTCTTGATGAACTCCTCGAGTGACCAGTTGCATTTCATCTATACTTTGACCATACTAGTCTTCATTCATTACCAGTGATTAACAGTGGTCAAATCATCTCATAAACTGCTTTAAAATTCGACCATCATCAATTGCATTTGTGTTTGCATCTTATATACTCCTTCACCTTGCGATGGTTCATCCTGATTTATTGAATTAGACATCGAAAAACTAAAACGATGAAAGAAAGAGAGATGAACGAATCTCATAATCACTCAAGAAATTATTTTACTCAATTTCATTTTCTCTCGTATATTTTTCTTGGTTTCTCCTATTCGATTTAGTTGAGAACTAAAAAAAATCAGATTCGGAGTTTGTTCCCTACAAATGAAACTAAATCAAAATGTTACAAATGTATGACAATGCAACTATTTTTTAGTCCCCAAGTCTAGTCCTAAATTACTCTATATTTTCTTCTTTATTTTATTTTGTTTTTTTATTTTCCTTATTTTTTTCCTTTTTCTTTTGGTTTTCTTTTTCCTTTTCTTTTCTTCATTTTTCTCTTTTTGTTTGATTTAATTTTTTGTTCTTCCTTTTCTTTTTTTTTCCATTTTGTTTGTTTTGGGTTAACTTACGACGAAAAGACAAAAATAAATACAAGAAATACTAAATGAAGATAAAAGACACTTCTAACGCAAAAATGAGATTTTGATACAACTCAGTATAAACCTAGGCCAATGTTTAATGTTAGATGGAATTGAAATATGATCAACTAATAACTCAAAAAAAGAACTCGTAACTTGTTCTTAATATGATAAATGCTCCAGGCCAATGTTTTTTTAGTTATGAATCAACTAATAACTCAAAAAAAGAATTCGTAACTTTGTGCAATATCAATATCTTTTTCAGAGATATTTTTTATATGATTTTAAAAATAAATTTCCACCTTCATTCTTCCAAATTATAAAACATTTGTTAATCCATTTATCAAATGAGGTATTACAAATCGGGTTAGTTCAATTTTAAGTATTTGTTTCTCGTCTAAAGTAAAAGGAAAAAACAAATACACATTGGTTGAATGATTGATTGTAAAGCAATATTTGTTAGAAAAGATTACATATATATGATAAAACATTTGATGAAAAAATAATCGGTACATATCCTTATTTATGCATTAATGACATCAATAAATTAAAAGTACTAATTTATGCCTCATGGTTGGAAGACTCTATAAATATGGAAATTTATTTTTACAAATAAAAGTTATATATATATATATATATAGATATTGATCATATATAATATCTTTATTATTTTAGATTAATGTAGAATCAAGAAACATCCCACATGGTTGGAAAATTTGTCCAACGGTTCTTGCTCGAAGAGTGTTGTGTTGATCAATTACGTTAATGCATGGATACACCTTCCACACATACAAACACATAAAACATAAGAGAAAATACAATTATGACTTTTGTCTCAATAGTGCTTGAATAGAAGAGGATAGCTTGATTGAAGATCATGCCTTTGAAATGTCAATGCTACGCAAAAATACGATGTCGCATGCGAAAAAAATTGATGGGCAGAATCGACATGAATCCTCCACATAAGTATGTGAAGTATGACCCATTTATCAAACTAGACGATCAGATTCTATCTAAAGTTTTAATTATTATACCTAGATTAAACTTACCACAATGATATGTATCATGTAATACCAAGTCAGACATAAGGACTAAGAGGGTATTATTCTAATAATCTCGCAACAAATATGGTCATGAACATATAAATGTCTTGTATCTACTATCTATTATATGAAAATACACTATAATTACAAATATTTAAAATATTGGAAATGCATTAAAGTTAGAGAATCATTTCATACATACGAATTCATTTTTAAAGATTTAAGAAAAGATGAACTTTTGTTTCTATCGAGGAATTTAATTTCTACGATTTACCTTCTCTGGAAGTTTAGACCCTATTAAATCATTAAATTATCAATATCACTATCAAACGACTAAAATGTTGAATGATGTAATGAATGATATCACATCCGCTTAATATGAACATTCAATGTTATTTAATGTAAACGATCAAAACTCATTCGAAACACCTATCAAAATTTATTCAGTGAAAACAATTCAAGTGGCCAATCAAGAGTTAAAATATATAATCACGTATTAATCCATGAGAAAACAAAGAACATACAATCAAATATTAAGCACAATGAACCCATACACACAATTAATCTAGCCTAAAGAACGGATACAACTTTGGATTTACATCTTGGAAACAAACTACAACAAAAGAAATAATGTGAAGAGAGTTTAGAATGGCGTATTCGATGTCTTGAGTAGTCATCAACATAAACTCATCTTCAAAATTGTCTTCGTCAGTATTTTGAACCAGAAATGCAGTCTTTTCACAATCTTTAGCACTCTCCAAAGTCTATTTTCTTAAATTTCAGAAGTCAATCTTTAATATAGAAATTCATAGACCACTTTCAAATAATTACAATATCAAATTATATGGTTATGTACATATTGAAATTTTATTAGATTATGAATATGAATGGTCATCGATTAAATTTATCAACATATGCCAAATTCTTCTCTATATAGAGTGAAGTTTTTAACTTAGCATTTTATATCATTCTACATATCAATAGTGAATTGAACATTAACATGAGTTGCAAGTTGGAAACTATCAAAGGTGATCCGTTGGATATTATCATGAGAAACCCGTTGATAATTACATTTGAGAATGACATCACTATGTGTAATTATTAATATACATATCAGCATGCATCAATTTATTTTTTCAATAGATGCTCATTGGAAATGTAGCTTCTAACAATTTGGAGAACAGTTATACATTCCAGTTGTTTCATTAGTTATAAAGGGTTGCTAGAAAATTCTGCAATGGCACTGTCATCACTTCTGCAACCAATGGATCTCCTCCATCAATGTGTTGAGAGGGTTAAAGAACTTATGACCCACCAATTTAGCATTCTTCACACGGTCCAACACCTCCCGCCAAAGATGAATGAATTCCAACAAGACAAGATCTCGAGGTTGATTCTGACGTGATGTTATCTCACACATCGACATGTGCAAATCTCTACAAGGAAGGCTAGGTGGTGGCTTTGATGAGTTATAAGTTTCTGTAAATTTATTTTGTAAATATTTTAAAAAGTTTTCAATTGATGAAAATTATTTGTTTTAAATTTTTTCGTGCTATTATCAATAGACATCCATAGAAATTTTGTTGTATTTTAGATAGCTTCAACAACCAAAGGCTATGACATCAATCTCTCGTCTCTTCTTTCCATCTCAATATAGTACAAAAAAGAAATGTAAAAACTGTTTCTGATGTAACTTGTATCAGTGTGTATGCGTTGTAAGAACTCTTCAATGAAATGAAAAACAAGAGTTGTATGTTCTGCATAATGCTCTTAATCTTCTCATTCATATTTAATAAAATAAAAATATATGTCTTTGCTTAACACTCGACAAAAACATGCTCAATTAATACTAAATCAAAACATGTCTTTTACATTACTAAATATGGAATAAAAGCATGTCCTAAGACATGTCTAGAGGATGCAGTGTCCTTTCCGATTCCGGTATCCAATCGTTGATAAACTTGCTGTCTTCTTGGTAAACTTGCTGAAGTTGCTCAGCTTCTTCCTACTTGTTCTTCTTGGTAAACTTGCTGAAGTTGCTTAGCTTCTTCAGTCTCCCTCTTGAGCAGCTTCGACATGACTCCAACCTTCCTCCTGAGCTCTTTGAACCTCGTAGTGCTTAATGATTTTGTCAGAATATCTACAAGTTGATCATCTTCTGGAATGTGCTTCAATTTGATAACTCCATCTTTCACAGATTCCTTTACCACATAAAACTTGATTTGTATGTGCTTACTCCTCTTATGATCAACTGGATTCTTCCCTATAGCAATAGCTGAGGTGCTATCACAATGAATCAAGACACACTCATTCATGTTATAACAAAGTTCATCCAATAACCTTTTCAATCAAACAATGTGGTTTGTGGCAGCATATAAGGCTATATACCTAGCCTCTGCAGTTGATTGAGTAATAATACTTTGCTTCACAATGTAAACATGACACTCTCAATACTAAAGCAAAACCCAGTTGTACTCCTTGAATCACACATACTTCCAGCAAGATCTGAATCTGCATATCCCACTAAAACAGTTGCTTCTACACTTTTAAACATTAGACCGTAATCTTTTGTTTTAGACACATACCTCAATACTCGTTTGACTTCTTGCAAGCTTCTTTTAGTGGTTTAGCGCATTACTCTTTGATAGCTAGGAGACAGAAAATGACAAGTACAACAACCCTCCTACCATACTTCTGTATTTTGTAGGATCAGTGAGTTCATCACCATTTTCAGCATTCTTCCCATAAGGTGTAAGTGGAGTACTTAGACCCTTTTTGAATTCTGCATACCAAACCTATTCAAAAATTGTTGGGCATACTTAGCTTGGTCTAAGAATACACCCTCCTAAAAGTAGCTTACATCAAATCCGAGGAAATACTTAAACTTTCCCAAATCACTCATCTCAAGCGTTTAATTCAACTTGTTCTTAAACTCCTCTATCAAAGTTTCATCACTTCTTGCGATGATTAAATCATCAACATATAAGCAAATTATCAATATATTCTTTCCCTTCTCTTGTAGATACATTGTTGCATCACAATTGCTTCTCTTGCATCCTTCACTAATGAAGAATGAGTCTATCTTGTGGTACCAAGCTCTTGGAGCTTGCTTCAACCCATACAAGGCCTTTTTAAAGTTTAGAACCTTGTCTTCAGCTCCATTAACCTCATAACCTTGTGGTTGATTTACATAGACCTCCTCTAAGATCTCTCCATTTAGAAATGCAGACTTGACATCTAACTTGTGCAGGTTCCAGTTCTCTTGAGCTGCAACTGCTATCAACGTTTTTATTGTATCATGTCTGGACACATGAGCAAATGTTTCTCAATAGTCCACATCATAAGTTTGAGTGAAACCACGAGCTACCAGCCTAGCTTTCAACTTCAGAATTTGACCGTTTTCATCAGTTTTTACTTTGTAAATCCACTTAACATTGATTACCTTTTGGTTTCAGGTAGATTAGTGAGCTCCCAAGTGGCATTTGATCATCTCGTTTTCGTACACGATTCTTGCATGATTTTAGAGATGTTTATGACGATAGTTGCGATGTTTACGTGTGATTTTGTATTCGTTTTACTTGTTTTCGTGTTTTCATGTTCTTAAAGGTTTCAATGCGTATTTGGTTCGTATTGGAGTTAAAGAACATACACGAGACACATTATGACCATCAAAGATTGTAACGGAGCAAACGAGAGGAGAAATGGACAGGCATGGCCGAGCACACAACTCAGCATGACCGAGCATGCACCAAAGGACATAGCCCGGTCGAGCATGATCACGTGCACGATCCAACACTTATCTATGACCATGAGCACGGTCTGGCGCCGTTGTTTGGAGACAGCACGGTCGGGCGCTGTGGAGAGCACGATCGACAACAAGGAAAATGTTCGGTCTACAAATGCGGAATGAAGCATGCACGACCGGGCATGACATATAGAACAGTCGGGCATGACTTTGTAAAATGGCCTACGATTGAATTTGGTGGAAATGAGTCACCTAAGAGCTTGAATTTAAAAGAATAAAACAACAAGGGCAGAAACCATTCAGATGATCATCCATTATCCATTCTTCACCATTCACACAGCAACCATCCACCATCCATCATAGGAGAGCATTCTTGACGGAAGACACACAAGGAGTCAGGAATTGATTCGAGATCACACCTCGCTTGATACTTCTATGCTCCTTACTCTACTTATTTCGTTTATGTTGTTTAGACTCATGATCGAGTAGTAGATTTTTTCTAGGAGAGGGGATTAGCCCATGGCTATTCCAAAACCCTCTTTAATTCATTTATGAATACATTCCCCTTTTTGCTAATCTATTCTTTGTTTGAGCATTTAATGTCTTGTGTTTATGATGTCTTCATAGATGCATGTGTTAGGGATTAGGAGAATGACCGAAAGGAGAATTCTAATACTAGAAAATCAGGCTCAGAGCAACCAAGATTAGGTCACGAAAGTAGGGTAGTAACGGTAGAATGGTTAATCGGATGAATCATAGATCGTACTTGGGTTAAGTTGGGGTGTCAACAACAAAAGTAGGGGATAACTCAATTGAATCACGTTCTTATACCTTGAGAGACGGTAGTATCTACATTAGGATCATCCGCCTTAGATATCTTGATAGGAAACACATGATTAGATAGATCAAAGGTAGGTAGCGGAAGCTATACGGTGAAACCGTATCCTAGAACATTTGTCTCTTTGTTAGGAACTCGTTTGTCCACTGCATTATCATATTTGCATTTCACAACCATTAATCCATCGTAACAAGCATTTATTCTAGTTTAATTCTTAGACCGTATTGCGTAGTACCTGTGGGATCAACACGTAAAATTCTACACACGTGCCGTGCACTTGCGAGTAGTTTAAGTTAACTTGTTTAACTTGACATGTATCACCATTCTTATTTATCATCTCCATTTCAACATCCATAGCATCTCTCCATCCTTTTTCAGTTACAATTTTTTCAAATCAGGTGGGTTCCTCTACTGTAAGATAACACCCTACATAGGCCTGATATATTTCCTCACTCCTTGGTTCTGCTTCTTCATAAATATCACTTAATCTTCTCATTCTATGAACCTGTCTTGAGGAGCAGCCACTTGTTCCTCTTCCTTCTCTACTGTCGGACTGAGACTGATTGAGCCTAAATGGAATGGGTGAGAATTAAGGTGCTCCCCACTCCCTCTAGAGCTCTGTCCTTGCTGTGGTGTTGCAT
The DNA here is from genome assembly GCA_036759665.1 of Gynandropsis gynandra. Taxonomy (NCBI): domain Eukaryota; kingdom Viridiplantae; phylum Streptophyta; class Magnoliopsida; order Brassicales; family Cleomaceae; genus Gynandropsis; species Gynandropsis gynandra. The sequence continues at coordinate 20,923,182 of CM071870.1, read as the reverse complement.
GCATAGGCACTTCAACTACCTTACCACCGTGCTTGTCTCTTATAACACATTTGGCTTCTCTAAACTCCACATGATATTCGTTTCTTACCATCATAGGTACACTCAGAAGGTATTTATCAAGTCCGGAAACCAAGAAAACATCTTTGATTGGTCTCTTGCCTTTCTTAGTCACTACATCAATATCTCGTTTTCCCGCTATCACCAAAGTGGCTCCATCACCAACTCTTATAGGAACTTCAAAAGTTTTGTCTAAGGTGGTAAAGAACCCTTCTTCTCGGTTCATATTGTTTGTTGCTCCACTATCCATGAGCCAAACACCATCCTCAAAGTTCTGGTTTTCCACATGAGCTACAGTGAACAATGAGTTATGTTCATCATGCCCCTTTCCGTTCATCTGAACTTGATTTGATCCAACCCTTTTGGTTAGCAATCTCTAGCAAAGTGACGAGGCTTAACATTCTTTTTTTGTCTTGAAGGTCTTGGATCCTTCAGACCTTTCCTGCCTGTTTTTGTAGTAGCATTCAGAAACTCCAACCATTTCTGTCATTAAGAAATGCTCCTTCTAAACTCCAACCATTTCTGTCATTAAGTCTTTATTCTTGAGTCTGTAACACAATCTCAAGTTCTCCAATAGTCAAAGTGACTAGATCCTTTGTCTGTTCAATGCCTCCCACATAGGGATCAAACCTCTCTAGTAAAGAGCATAGGATCTTTGAAACATGAGCATCTTCCTTAACCTCATCACCGTAAGCCCTCATATCATTCCCTAGCTCAGTGACCTTATTAGAAAATTTCTTGATACTCTTCTTCTCTCCTTTTTTAGATTGTAGTAGTTTGCTTTCAATCTTTGCACCTTGATCATGGCTACCTCTGGATCCCCATGGAATATTTCTTTCAGCATATCCCATGCCTACTTAGAGGTATCACAAATGGATAAGTGTGCATTGAAGATTTCTTCTGAGACATTACTGTAGATCAGTTCCCAAGCTTTCTGATCCCTAGCCTCAAATTCTTCCCATTATGCAATCTTCTTATACCTCAGCTCCTCGGTTGTTTCAATACCTATTGCAGGTATCTCTAGCATCCCTTCAGTCAACACTTTCCATAAACTCTTAGATCTAAGGGTAGCCTTGATTTTGATTACCCACATATTATAGTTCTTCCCATCAAACAAAGGTATATGAGTTTGATTTTCCATCCTCACATTTTCAGTTTCCTTCTGTTTTGTGCCTTTTTTTGTTCAACCTCTAGTGCTTCCGTTGTGCTGTATCTAGTGCCCTTGTTATTTCTCACGGCCTTGAGTACCGATGAGGCTCTCATACCACTGTTCTATTTTAGAGCGCTTCAACAGCCAAGGGCTGTGACATCAAGGTCTCATCTCTTCTCTCCATCTTAATATAGTGCAAAGAAGAAATGTAAAAACTGTTTCTTGTGTAACTTGTATCAATGTGTGTATGCATTGTAAGAACTCTTCAATGGAATGAAAAACAAGAGCTGTATTTTCTGAATAATGCTCTTATACTTCTCATTTATCTTGAACAAAATACAAATATATGTCTTTACTTAACACTCGACAAAAACAAACTCAATTAATACTAAATAGAATAATGTCTTTCACATTGCTAAATAAGGAAAAAGAGCATGTCCTAAGATATGTCTAGAGGATGTAGTGTCCTTGTCGGTTCTGGTATCCAACCGTTGATACACTCCTCCTCTCCATGTCTTCTTCTTCTTTTCTTCGGTTTGTTGCAGGGGCGTGTAATTAGGAATGATTCTTTATTGATTTGATTATTGTGAAGGTTACATATTTAAAGTACAATAGATGAGATAAATAAGGAAACTAATAACAAGACACAATAATACTCAAAAATATCTATGATCTTGTATACTAACACTCCCCCGCAGTCGAAGCGGAGGCTGGGGTGACGCAAAGACTGGATCTGAACTCGTGGAATAGCACAGCAGGGAGTCCTTTGGTGAAGATATCCGCGAATTGTCGTGAGGACGGGACATGGAACACTCGAAGAGATCCGAGGGCAACCTTCTCGCGGACGAAGTGGATGTCGATCTCAATATGCTTCGTGCGTTGGTGTTGCACGGGATTATTGGAGAGGTAGACAGCGGAAATATTGTCACAATAGACGACTGTGACCGTAGAAAGGGGACAGTGGAGCTCTGTTAGAAGGTTGCGTAGCCAGCAAGTCTCGGCCACGGCATTAGCCACGGCCCTGTATTCGGGTTCTGCACTTGATCGGGATACCGTCGGTTGTCGTTTGGATGACCAGGAGATGAGATTATCTCCGAGAAACACGCAATACCCGGACGTTGAGCGCCGTCCGTCAGAACAGCCCGCCCAATCTGCATCGGAATAAGCCGTTAGGCCATGAGTGTGAGACGGACGAACCTGTAGACCATAAGTTGTAGTTCCTTTGACGTAGCGTAGCACCCGTTTCATGGCGTGTAAGTGAGGTTCACGCGGATCATGAAGAAAAAGACACAATTGTTGGACTGCGTATTGGATCTCCGAGCGTGTGAAGGTGAGATATTGTAGGGCTCCCACAATGCTGCGATAAAGAGTCGGATCATCAATCGGTGGACCGCAATCTGCCGTGAGTTTAGATTTGGTGTCGCATGGTGTGGCGGTAGGGTGGCAGGAGGCCATGCCCGCTCGTTCCAAAATGCTTTCGGCATATGTCTTTTGATGGAGAAAGAGTCCCGTGGAGGTGCGTT
>CM071870.1:20897385-20914980 GCA_036759665.1 Gynandropsis gynandra | reverse complement strand
TCACATTGGAAGTATTTGATTTGTCTCCCGAATTGATTTGTAACGTATTTGGAGAAATGGATAAGTTTTCCAAAGACGTCATTTTTGCGACGAAGGGGGTAAATCCAAACAAAATGAGAGAATTGGTCAAGGAAGAGGACGTAATACTTGATCCCACTAATGCTAGGAACGGGAGATGTCCAAATATCGGAGTGTATGATTTCAAAGGGAAAAGTGGCCTACGTAGAAGATTTATGAATGGTAATCGGATGTGTTTTCCAAGTTGACACGCACGACAAAGAGTTTGTGCATTGTCTTTATTACAATCACTGAGATTCGAAGAAAGCAAAGAACGAAAACTAGAATCCCCGGGGTGCCCTAGGCGGTGATGCCAAGTTGTCCCCGAGGTGATGAGAGCATAATCATGAGGTGGTGGCCGTGCGCGGGACAAGGGTGGAAGTAGAGGATATAGTGGTCCCGAGCTCTCACATCGGAGAAGACGTGTTTGCGTCGGAATGTCCTTCACAGAAAAACCAAAAGGATCAAACTCAACCGAACAATTGTTATCACGAGTAAACTGCCTAACGGATATAAGGTTTTTGACAATAGATGGGACGACGAGAACATGGGGTAGGTTGAATTTTCGGCTAGGTGTAGGGATGGTTGTTTGACCGGTTTCCGTAACGGGGATAGGGGATCCATTATCGACGTAAACAATAGGTTTGATGTTCGAATTAAAAATGGACTCGAGTGTACCTGATTGCGACATCAAATGAGCAGTGGCTCCGGTGTCCATATACCACGAATCGTCGTTGGATTGTTGCAGATTGACCGCGTTGAACTCCTGAATTAGACCTGGAGGAAGGTTTGCGGATGAAGTGCTAGCGGCCGAGGAGTTTGAGGCACTTGGTGCTTGCATGAGGAGAGCTGCGTTCGTATGGGAGGGCGGCTGCGGATGTGAGGAGGTGACCGGTGCTTGTGTCCAAGGTGTTCCGTAGGCTGTTGGAGGAGGAGGAGCCTGTGGACCATATCCGACCGGCGCAGTGGGTGGTACGGACCATGGAGAGGGTGCTGGCGGACCATATCCGGGCGCGTATATTCCCGAAATTGACCACTGCAGCTGGGCGTATGGGCCGTGGTAGGGTATGTTCCATGACCCCGGGAACATGTGGTTTGATGTTGGATACGTGGCTTGCCCTTGTTGCCACGGATTATTCCCGTGATACCGATGTGCTCCCCCGCGGTTGCCCCGATGTCCACGTCCACGGTATCTGTTCCTTGGTTGATGGTAGGGTTGGGGCGCATGTGTAGGACTTTGGCCGCTGGTTAGAAGGACCGTGGGAGCAGATCCGTTGTCCGTATGGATCGGATGTGGGCGTCGATGACGGGTGACACGCTGTTCCTCCAGCGAGAGCATTGAGCGTGCATCATCGAACGAGGGAAAGGGTTTCTGATGTTGGATAACATTGACAATGTTATCGAACTTTTCGTTGAGGCCGTTGAGTGTGTGCATGACAAGGGCTTTTTCATTCACCGGGGCATCGAGATTGGCAAGAAGATCGGCAATCTTACGAATCCGTTGGCAATATTCGTGGACAGATTTGTCGCCGATTGTTATGGTGCGTAGCTCATTGTCGTCAAGACGCGTCCATGTCTCGGATGCTGCAGTGAATGAAAAAGCCCTTGTCATGCACACACTCAACGGCCTCAACGAAAAGTTCGATAACATTGTCAATGTTATCCAACATCAGAAACCCTTTCCCTCGTTCGATGATGCACGCTCAATGCTCTCGCTGGAGGAACAGCGTGTCACCCGTCATCGACGCCCACATCCGATCCATACGGACAACGGATCTGCTCCCACAGTCCTTCTAACCAGCGGCCAAAGTCCTACACATGCGCCCCAACCCTACCATAAACCAAGGAACAGATCCCGTGGACGTGGACATCGGGGCAACCGCGGGGGCCCGTGGACGTGGACATCGGGGCAACCGCGGGGGAGCACATCGGTATCACAGGAATAATCCGTGGCAACAAGGGCAAGCCACGTATCCAACATCAAACCACATGTTGTATACTAACAGGGCGGACATATCCCTCCAACTTTGTGCATTTGTTTCTGCAACCTTGTCTTCATGTTTTGTTTCATCTGCTTCCTCTGTCTCTGCTTCTTCTATGTCTCCTTCTAGTTCTTCTTTGTTATCTTTCTGAAATTACTTAGCTTCTTCAAATCTATTAACATTCTACTATTTAATCAATGATAATTCATTAATAACAAATTCTAGTTTCAGACGGTGTTTCAAAAGTTACCGTTGTAATATTTTCAAATATTGTGATAGAATTCAAATGGAAGCATCTTTGAATTATTGTGCAAAAGTCATATTGAGAACCCACTTCTTAACTGATAATCTCGTTTTTATAAGTATTTCTCGCATGATTTCAGAGATTTTTATGATATAGATACGATGTTTACGTTTGATTTTATATCCGTTTTACTCGTTTTCGTGTTTTCGTGTCCTTACAAGTTGTAATTCAAATTCGGTTCATTTTGGAGCTATAAGACGTACACGCGACAAAGTACTAACATCGAGGATCATCACGGAACAAACGGGACGAGAATCGGCGAGGAATAACACACCCCACGCGGGGCATTCACCTAGACCGCGCGGGCTACAACCTCCAGCAAACTCAGCACAGGTCGGGGAGGCCATCATCACGCACGGGCCTCATGTGAAGCCCCAGCCCGTGCGGGGCACACCTCAGCCCACGCGGGGCCTAGTTCCAGCGAACACGTGCAGCACACCTCAGCCTGCGCGGGGCACAGACTCCAGCCCGCGCGGGTCGCTTCCGTCACCTACAAAAACCAGAAAAGGAAACTTATCTAAACACGAAAAGGAACTTGTTAGTTACATATAAAAAGAGGAAAACGACGTTAGAGAAGAGGAATAAGAGATATTTTGCTGGATTAAAGCATGGAAACGTTTCCCAACTTATTCAAGGATGGAGAACACTTGAAAAAAGAAAAAACGATGGCTGCTGCGAAAAAGGAAAAAGGAGTGAACGACCAAAAGGAAAAACCAGGAGAAAAGTAAAGAAAAGAAGAAGGAAAAGGAGGAAGAGCAGCTAGGGGTCGTGGTGATTTGAGTTAGTTTTAGAATTAATACGTGAGAAAGAGAACAAAGAGAATCAGAGAAGAAGAACACTCTTGCGGAGGAGACATTCAAGGGGCGTTGAAGATCAAATCAGGACTTCGGTTTCGTTTTGGTTTTATGTTCTCTAGACTTTCTACTTCGATTATGTTTTCTTTCGAACGCATGAGCGAGTAGTCGTTTTGTTCTAGGAGAAGGGATTAGTCCTTGGCTATTCCGTAACCGCTTTTGAATTATCTTTGAATGAAATTTCCCGTTTTTCGTTTATCTATTCTTTGTCTGAGTGCTAGAATAACTTGTATTTATGATGACCAAGTAGATGCATGTGTTAGGGATTAGGAGAAGGACCGAAAGGAGAATTCTAGTCCTAGAAGATCAGGTTTAGAACAACCGAGGTTAGGCCACGAAAGTAGGGTAGCAACGGTTGAGGGTAAAACGGATGAATCATAAAACTTATGGGTTTAGCTTATGGTGTCAGCCACGAAAGTAGGGGATAACTTGACTAGATCACGTGTCTATGCCTTGAGAGAGGGTAGATATCATATTAGGATCTTCTGCCTTAGATAACTTGATCGGGATTGCATGATTAGATAGGTTGAGTGTTGGTTTCGGTAGTCTTGCGGTGAAACTGGATTCCTAGAACGTTTGTCTCACTGTTAAGAAGTCGTAGTTTATTTGTTTTTAGTATTTCGATTTTAAAACCAATATTTGTTCCTTTGCAAGTTTGATTCGTAGTTTGAACTTAGTTTGTGTTGCGTAGTCCCTGTAGGATCGACACATAAAGTACTACACACGTGCCGAGCACTTGCGGGTAGTTTAGGTTATTCATTTAACTTTGAGTATGCATCAAGTTTTAGGCGCCGTTGCCGGAGACTATTGTCAATACGTCTTAGATTCGAGCTTAGAGTCATTCTTGTTTTATTTTTCTTTTTGTTTTCTTTTCTTTTGTTTCTTTCTACCTAATTCCGTTCGTTTGTTCTTTGTTGGTTTATGACCAGATCTCAAGGTGCTTCCAGTGTATTCAAAATAGAGCCCGAGATTGTGCGCACTTGCCGACAAATGAGAAAGGGCAAGGAAGAAGGTAACATAGAGCCGTCGAATCAACGAGATATTGATAATCAGAATGGCCATGAACAACCTCAATTACCTATTGGTAATTGGGGGTATATGCAACAACAACAACTCGCACCTCAACCGCGAGAACCACAGGCTCCTCCACCGCGTCGCCTCAGAGATTACGTGGTGCCAAACATGAACAACGTGCAAACAGCCACACGGATGCCTGCTTTTGCTAGAGAACAGTTTGAAATTAAGCCGGCGATGATCAACATGCTTTATCAGAAGCAATTCATGGGTGGAAATCACGAGGATCCACATCAGCATCTTAAAGACTTCCTAGAACTTTCTGGTACATTCAAGATACACGGAGTCTTAGAGGATGCAATCTTACTGCGTCTATTCCCCTTCTCAATTGGGGGACGAGCGAAAACATGGCTGCAATCACTACTTGGGACCAACTCTGCACACTGTTCCTCTCACGATTGTTTCCTCCGAGCAAGACGATTCAGATGAGGGGAGAAATCACGACTTTTAGATACAGAGATGGAGAAACGTTGTTCGAAGCGTGGGGAAGATTTAAGGGTCTTCTATAGATGTGTCCACACCATGGTCTCGAGTAGTGGTATGTTATCCAAACTTTTTACCACGAAATTTCAGACGAACACCGAACTACACTAGATAACTCTGCTAGAGGATCGTTTATGGATCTGAGTGTGGAGGAGGCACACGAGCTGATCGATAACCTCGCCATGAACCACACCATGTGGTCCACACCGAGAGGTATGCCTAATAGAACTCGAGGTTTATATGAGCTGAATCACGGCAGAGCAACGGGTAATGCAGCGAACGCCATGTACTGCATGAATTGTGGAGATACAAAACACGTGGCTTATCACTACGCGGTGCAAGAGAACATGGAACATATGAATTACGCCCAACAGAAAGGAAACACGCAATTCGGGAATACCTACAACCCGAATTTGAGGAACCACCCGAACTTGTCAAACCAAACGACTCAACCGATGAAGTATTCGGGATTTCAGCAACCACAACAGCCGTACCAGCAAAATAATCAGCAATTTCAGAATGCTCAACAAGTTCTGCAAGCTCCAGAACCTCCTTGATAACACTGAAAGTGTATCATTATTAGGATAGGTTTTTATATCATTTTCGCATGATTCCTACATCGATTCTTACTTATCCGATTCTATTTTGAGCTTCACACACCCGTTTTATTGGTTTTCAGGTTTCTAGGCGACAAGGCCTAAATGAGTTCAATATGAAGGATTCCTGTCAAAAACCACAAGATTTGAAGGAAAATCTACTCAGAGCCGAGACCGAGCTCCAGAACCCAAAGGAACACCCGAGCAACGAGCGAAAAAGAGGAATATCAAGATCACGAGGGTGCCCGACCGGGCACTATTCTCCACCCGCTCGGGTAAAAACCTACGGGGTTTATCCATGCAAAAAATACACGACCGGGCACATGAACAAGGAGATCGGGTGATCACTACCCGATCGGGCGAATTCTGAATACCCGCTCGGGCAATCAGCCATCCATTCTGCCCCGTAAGTTTACGCGACTCGGCCCCCTCAACCACACGATCGGGTGATCACTACCCGATCGGGCGCAACGTTCAACACGGTCGGGCAAGCCTTTACCCGACCGGGCAACACCACTGCCCGAGCGGGCCGCGTAATCCGTAACAACCTAGATCTAAGTTTCAAACGAGCAAATAAAAGGAAAGGAATAGATCTAGGGCAACTACCCATCGAAGGCTGCTGTAAATGAGCTTGGTACCGCCAACCCGGAACTAACGGATCTTAGACAACAAGTTGGCGAAATTCACCGGATGATAGCTGGACTACATGTGGATCGACATGATTCATCCGTCGGCCACGGGATAGAAGAGGTAAATTATGTCTCCAATCGGGGATATCAACAAGGCTACATCAAGAGCCACCCCAACTTCTCATACGGTAATACGCACAACGTGGCAAATCCGCAAGATTTTCAGCCGCGGATAATGACGAGGAACCCTAATCAAGGGTTTCAACCGAGAGGTAGCGGCCAAGAATATGGGTACCAGCAACGTGCACAATCCTCGAACGATTCCGATATTTTGTCGATGCTCCAAACGATGCACCAAGAGCAAAAGAGTGCACTTGGAGGGATTAGAGCCGAACAAGAGGATATGAAGAAGAGGATGGATGGTTTTCAAATGCATCTAAGACTCCTCGAAACGCAAGTGGCTCAACTAGCCCAAAGTTCAAAGCGACATCCCGAACAACCTTCGGAGAGGCCCGATGCAAACCCTCGTGAGCAGATCAACGCCATCCAATTGAGGAGTGGCAACACGGTGAGACAATCCATGCCACCCACGGTTGCAAGAGAAGAGCAACCTAACACTCTAGGCGTGGAAGAGAGGAGGACCGAGGAAGAGGAGAGGGAGTTACCTTATGTAGCACCTCCCCCAAGGGTACCGCCGTTGCCCTTTCCGCAGCGTCAAATTCAAAGGAGACAAAGTGATGAAGCCCAATTTTCTCAATTCGTGGAACTCCTACAGAAGCTGCAAGTTACCATCCCTTTCTACGACGCACTTGTGAAGATGCCGTCCTATGCGAAGTTTCTTAAAGACATCATTACGAGGAAAAGGACCGTAGACAACGAGATGGTAATGGTCACAAACTCTCTCATGCAACCACCGACCATGGCTAAGAAGATGCCCGATCCAGGTAACTTCGTTATCCCTTGCAAAATCTATGACTACGAGATTGAGCATGCGCTAATCGACATTGGAGCGAGTGTGAGCTTGCTACCATTATCCCTTGTTGAAAAGCTTAATCGAGTAGGAGATATTCAGCCTACACGCATGTTGATCACCCTAGCTGACCAGTCCGTGCGGAATCCCGAAGGCATATTGATGAACGTGGCAGTGCAAGTTGGGAAGTTTTGGTTCCCTGCGGATTTCGTCGTTGTAGATATGGAGATCAATCCAAGAATCCCCATTATCCTAGGGAGACCGTTCCTCAATACGGCAAACATGGTGATATACTGTGCTGAGGGCAGGTTGGTGATGAAGTTTGGGGATGAATCCATCGAGTTCAAACTCGATGAAGCGTTGAAGAAGCCATACATGCCCGAACCCGTGATGCATATCGACACGGTGGATGAGCTAGTGGAGGAAATTGCACACGAGTGTCGGACCACCCATCCCATGGAATTAGCACTTTCAGCTTGCATTGGGGATACATTTCAGTCATCTCAAAACGAAGAAGAATGCAATGATCTAATGGAGGAGTTGATTGAAAACCCGAGCGGGCAAGGCACACTACCCGATCGGGCAGCGTTCACATGGAAGGACCCGCACGGGCAAGATCGTGACCCGACTCATGCAGTACCTACGGGGGTAAATACCTCAATTAATAACCCGAGCGGGTTGGTAAAAGAGCCCGATCGGGAGGATCAACTGGAAAGAGACCCGTTCGGGCGTTCTGATAGCCTGAGTCGGGTGAGACCTACGGGGGTACATGACACCCTTAATAACCCGATCGGGTCGACTGATGAACCCGACCGGGCAGTCCCTCTTCCACCGTATTCCACACCTCCCATGCCCCACGTCGCGCATTTCCGCACGGATTCTGATTGGAGTGTCGAGAAGGCACCCAAGGTGGAGCTCAAGCCCCTTCCGCAGGGGCTCAGGTATGAATTCCTTGGTGATAATTCTACATACCCCGTAATTATCAATGATGCGCTTGATAGGTCACAAGTGGACAAGCTCCTCTGCGCCCTCAAGAGATATCGAGCCGCCATCGGATACACATTGGAAGATATCAGGGGTATTGATCCTCAGATTTGCACACACCGAATTCACCTAGAAGATGAGTCGAAGTCATCCATAGAGTGCCAACGTCGACCTAACCCTAATATGGCCGAGGTCGTTAAGAAAGAAGTGCTGAAGCTTCTAGACGCGGGTATCATATACCCCATTTCCGACAGCACTTGGGTCAGCCCGGTACAAGTGGTACCGAAGAAGGGAGGCATTACCGTTGTCCCGAACCAAAACAACGAACTCATTCCCACGCGGACGGTCACGGGATGGCGGATGTGCATAGATTATCGAAAGCTAAACAAGCATACCAGGAAAGATCACTTCCCTTTGCCGTTTATAGATCAAATGCTTGAGAGGTTAGCTCTTCACTCCTATTTTTGTTTTCTTGATGGCTATTCAGGATTCTTCCAAATACCGATCCACCCAAATGACCAAGAGAAGACGACCTTCACTTGCCCACATGGGACGTTCGCTTACCGCCGGATGCCGTTCGGCCTATGCAATGCACCCGCCACATTTCAAAGATGCATGACTTCTATCTTTTCTGATGTTAATGGCGATATTATGGAGGTGTTCATGGATGATTTTTCCGTCCATGGATCCTCCTTTGATTTGTGTCTAACCAATCTCTGTAAAGTGTTAGACAGGTGTTTGCAAGCGAATCTTGTGCTGAATTGGGAGAAGTGTCACTTCATGGTCAGGGAAGGAATCGTTCTAGGACACAAGATTTCAGAAAAGGGAATTGAGGTTGATAAAGCTAAGGTTGAGGTCATTGAGAAGCTACCCCCTCCCATTAATGTCAAAGCAATTCGTAGCTTCCTTGGACACGCGGGGTTTTATCGGAGGTTCATCAAAGATTTTTCCAAGATTTCCAAACCGCTCACCGACCTCTTGAGTAAAGATGCAGTGTTCGACTTCAATGAAGAGTGTCATGTGGCTTTCGAGAAGCTCAAGAAAGCTTTAGTTTCACCCCCTATCATCCAACCTCCGGATTGGAAGCTTCCCTTTGAGATTATGTGCGATGCAAGCGACTACGCAGTGGGAGCTGTATTGGGGCAGCGGAAAGATAGGGTGATGCATGCTATCTACTACGCCAGCCGTACTTTGGACGACGCTCAGTGCAACTACTCCACTACGGAAAAAGAGTTGCTGGCAATTGTCTTCGCTTTCGAGAAGTTCCGCTCCTATCTTGTTGGATCCAAGGTAATCGTTTATTCCGATCATGCAGCGTTGAAATATTTGATCAGCAAGAAGGATGCGAAACCAAGGTTGATTCGATGGGTCTTAGTCCTCCAAGAGTTCGATTTAGAGATACGTGATAGAAAGGGGACAGAGAACAGCGTAGCCGACCACTTGTCTCGCCTTGAGATTCCTGACAGAATCCCTATAGACGACTCTCTCAGAGATGATGTCGTCTTGGCCGTAACCGGAACGCCTATCCCGTGGTATGCAGATTTCGTAAATTATCTTGTATGTGAGACTCTCCCACAAGGCCTGAGCTACAACGCAAGGAAGAAATTCCTACACGATGTCAAAGCCTACTTTTGGGACGAGCCTTACTTATTCAAGCGAGGGACCGACGGTATATATAGGCGCTGCATTCCGGAAGAAGAGGTAACCATCTTTCCTAGATTTGGCGTTCCGAGAGTTGTGATTAGTGATGGAGGAAAGCACTTCATCAATCGGGTGATCGAGACACTATTGGCTAAATACGGAGTGAGGCATAAAGTCGCTACACCCTATCACCCTCAGACAAGTGGGCAAGTGGAAGTCTCCAATCGAGAAATCAAGTCCATCTTAGAAAAGACCGTTTCAAGATCCCGACGAGATTGGGCTATAAAGCTAGATGATGCAGTTTGGGCTTTTAGAACGGCTTTTAAGACTCCGATTGGTATGACACCGTTTCAGCTCGTATATGGGAAAGCATGTCACCTCCCCGTCGAATTAGAGCATAAGGCATATTGGGCCATAAAAGCATTGAACTACGACCTTAAGACGGCTCAAGAGAAGCGGGTTCTAGAGATTCACCATTTAGAGGAGATGCGACAAAATGCTTATGAGAATGCAAAGATTTACAAAGAGCGTTCTAAAAAGTGGCATGACAAACGCATTCTCCAACGTTCGTTCAAAGCAGGTGATCAGGTACTCCTATTCAATTCTCGCTTGAAGTTATTTCCAGGAAAGCTCAAATCGCGATGGTCGGGACCTTTCACGGTGAGAAACGTCTCACCATATGGAGCCGTGGAGTTAGACAACGGGCTTGGAGGAACGTTCTTAGTGAATGTGCAGAGAGTGAAAGCATATTGTGCTGATAAGATGGATGAAGGAGCGGGCAACTTGCCTCTTTCCGACATTACATGCGTATGAAGACGCCATGGTCAAGCTATAGACCGAAAACAAGCGCTTCTCGGGAGGCAACCCGAGCCGTATATTCTTTTTTTTTTCTTTTTCATTTCGTTTTTTGCTTACGAACTTCTTTTTATACATGGACAATTTTAGATTTAGGGATTTAGAAGATTTGTGATATTTGCTGCACGGTTTTCCACGCTTTCTATTTAAGTTTTGCAGCAAGTACCCGATCGGGTAGAAAGTTTTCACCCGCGCGGGCGAAGACCGCAAGAGTCACTACATCCGAGCATATCACGATCCGAGAAAGACACACGCACACACCAGGTGTATTCGCTACCACTTTTACGATTTCTCGATCTTTCTACATGTAGAGGTCCCTTTTAGGTCTAGAACACCGGGACTGTGTTCCGTTCAGGTCTGGGGGGGGGGGTTTCTTACATTCATTGATATTTGGATGCATTTTTAGAGCGGCATGATTAGATTAGGATTAGGATTTAGAAATAAGATGGATCTAGCGAAAATTTTTTCGAATTTAGTCATATTTTTGCTACTTTGTTGAATCGTGGATAATAGTTTAGGTTTGCTTAGAAGCCCTTTTAGATACCGTTTAGTCGAGTAGTTATGTTTGAAACCCTATGTCTAGTTGAATTCACCCTTTAGATCTCGATACCAAGTAGACATATCTCCGTAGATACCATTTAGCTATGCTTCATTGATATATTTTAGCGTTCTAGAGTTAGACCACACGCTTATACTCCGCTGTCATCTAGGATAAGTTTTACGCTTTTCCGAGTTAAGAATGACATGAGTACATCGACATTCGATGGTTCGGGTCTAAGTGGTGGGTAGAGAAGCTATTCTACGTCCTAAGGGTTAGAGTGTTGCGTAATCAAGAAAAAGAAAAGAAAATAAAGAACAAAAAGTCAAAAACGCAACTCTTCACTCCTCTAAGGTCGCGCAACCTTATGAGTGTGCCATAGGCAGCCTGGGTCTAAGTAGAAAGCTACCCTCTTCGACTTCGACGTCCTAGGAACAAAGCGTGTATCTAAGTGCGAAAAAAATGAAAATGAATAAGAACGAGAAAAGAAAATTCAAATGATATCAAGAGCTTAGAAAAATCGGTATGGAGATTGCTTGGACGTTATCTAGGGTAGTGAAGTAGACTTAGATTTTAGGAAAGATTTCATGGCTCAGCACTTTCGGTAGATATGGGGCTATACTCGGTACGCTTAGGCTTTTATCCATGTGACGCGCTGGAATGCAAAAGTGGCTAATACTTCGGAAATTTTGAGCTAGTATCCATCGTTATTAGATTCTTCTAAGGCTAGACTCTAGTTTTGTTTGAGGACAAACAAAGGTTTAGGTCTGGGGGAGTTTGATAACACTGAAAGTGTATCATTATTAGGATAGGTTTTTACATCATTTTCGCATGATTCTTACATCGTCTACATACTTATCCGATTCTATTTTGAGCTTCACACACCCGTTTTATTGGTTTTCAGGTTTCTAGGCGACAAGGCCTAAATGAGCTCAATATGAAGGATTCCTGTCAAAAACCACAAGATTTGAAGGAAGATCTACTCAGAGCCGAGACCGAGCTCCAGAACCCAAAGGAACACCCGAGCAACGAGCGGAAAGGAGGAATATCAAGATCACAAGGGTGCCTGACCGGGCACTATTCTCCACCCGCTTGGGTAAAGTCTACGGGGTTTGTCCATGCAAGAATACACGACCGGGCACATGAACAAGGAGATCGGGTGATCACTACCCGATCGGGCGAATTCTGAATACTCGCTCGGGCGCTTAGCCATCCATTTTGCCCCGTAAGTTTACACGACTCGGGCCCCTCAACCACACGATCGGGTGATCACTACCCGATCGGGCGCAACGTTCAACACGGTCGGGCAAGCCTTTACCCGACCGGGCAACACCACTGCCCGAGCGGGCCGCGTAATCCGTAACAACCTAGATCTAAGTTTCAAACGAGCAAATAAAAGGAAAGGAATAGATCTAGGGCAAAGGGGGCGACGAACAGGGAAGAAAGCACTGGAGAAACATCTGGGAAAGCTCGGTAAGCATCGGAGAAGAAGAGAAGCACCAATCCGTACACCGGTAACGCATTAGGGAAGGTCGAGGCATCGAGTTCCTTAGGGTTTTATCATGTATTGGGCTGTGTTATCTTCTGTTTTCATGTATTCCATGAGTGAGTAGAGTCCCTACTGCGGGTAGGGTTTATCGGATTTGTATGTATGAACGATGATCTTCTTTAATGCTTAGTTTTATGATTTTTACTCTTGATTTACGGTTCTATGCTTAGCAATATCAATCATATGTTAGTGCTGACCGCTCAACAACAATGGATATCGAACCTTGCTGGAAGGTTAAGGAACGAATCCGGTCCGCTAAGTAGTAGATTAAGCCTTGGCTAATGAGAATCTGACCGGTCGGTTAGCCAACTTAGGGATAGTGATTGCGGTCTTAATGCTGCCATGGTACGTGTTAATCGGCTGTCGGAAGGCAGGGTTGCATGTATCCATGGTTAGGAGGTTTAGGCTCGGAAGAATCACTCCTCAACCGTAGAGCATGAATTTCCCGTTGTCAAGAGTAGGTTGTAGATCTATGATCTTTAGTCGTTCGTGTATGCAATATCCGGTATCCCGTACACCCGTAGTATTCATCATATCTAGTTCATCTTTACCCTCGTTTCGTTGTCTCCATTAGGATAGATTTAGGACCATTAGAACCATATCCCCTCCTATCACCTTTCTTCCTAGTTTAGTTTTGTTCTTAGTTTAGTTGTATTAGTCCCTGAGATCGACCCTGGTACTACAAGATCCGTATACTTGCGGTGAAGTTGACTAGGTTATTTATAACTCGCGTTTCCACACGTCACTCCTCAAGCCCTTTCGTCGAACCTTGAGGCGGTAATGCTCGAATTTATCAAGGAGCAAAGGTAGCAACATACAACTCAACAACGATCAACGAGCTTAAAACTCAGAGGGAATCCTTGAGCAACCATGTGAAGAGTTTAGAGAACTCCGTAGCACAGAAAGCTGCCTCATCCTCTCGGAATCCCAGACAGCTTTCCGGTAAACCCGAATTAAACCCGAGAGAATACGTTAACACTATTTCCGTGTGCAGCACTGATATGGTCGAGCATTTGGTCTTGAAAGAGCGAGAGCAAGCTGCTGGTACGTCCATGATAAAAGGCAAAGGTACCGTCGCAAATATGGAAGGAGTCGAACTAGATTTGGATAAACCGTACGTTGTTCCACCGGCGTACCAACCTCCAATACCGTTTCCTCAACGATTGGTGAGCAATAAGAATGAAGAACGAGTGAGCAGATTTGTAGAGGGTCTCATGAAGCTTGAGATCAACATACCATTCATGGAAGCCCTCCAAAGACACCTAATCACGCCAAACTCATCAAAGAGGTACTTTCCAAAGAGAGGCATATCAAAGAGAACGAGACGGTAGCACTCACCGAGGAATGCAACACTATCGTTCAAAACAAGCTGCCCCCAAAGTTGTAAGATCCGGAAGCTTCTCCTTCCATGCAAAATAGGTAATCTTGACATTGACAATGCTTTGTGTGATTTAGGAGCAAGCGTGAGCATCATGCTACACTCGGTTTTCAAATGGATGGACTTCGAGAATCTCAAACCTACAAAGATGTGTCTACACCTCGTGGATCATTCGGTGAGATATCTAGTGGGAATTGTTAAAAACGTTCCCGCCAAGGTAGGTAATCTTTTCATTCCCATTGATTTTGTTGTACTTGAAATAAAGGAAGATGCTAGGATGCCTATTATTCTTGGTAGACCGTTCCTAACTACTGCAGGTGCCATGATAGACGTACAACAAGGAAAACTTTTCTTACGTGTCGGAGATGAGACGATAGAATTCAACCTATCCAGCCCGATGAATGGACCCTCATTCAAGGATTCTTGCTTTAGAGTTGATTCGCTGGACGAGTTAGCAAAAGACACGCATGATCAAGTAAGTGCTTCTGATCCTCTTGTACAATATTTAACGAGTTTTCGGTAATGCAGGATTTTCGGACGAAGGAGCCAAGCTATACACGAAATTCATGAATGCTATTGCAGCACTAGGAGACTCCCCACGTGAGGAGATACCACACGAAATGCACGCTGGTTTTGCAGTGGAGAAGACGTCCAAACTTGAGCCCGAGCCACCTCCGCCTTCTTTTCGATATAAGTACGTTGAATGAGATAAAATATATCCTGCTATTCTGATGTCTAACTTGAGTGCAGATGAGATGAGAAAACAACGCACATGCGTAAAGAAGCGTAGGAGAGTCAGCTCTTCAATATCTATGCACGGAAATTATACGGAAGACAGCCACGAACATTCCACCGAAACTCAAAGGAGGCTGCACCCGCACTTGCAAGAGGTAATGGAAAAAGACATCATAAAACTTTTCGATGCAGATACCATTTATCCAACCTTGGGCAGCGAACGAGTGAATCTCGTGCATGACGTGCCAAAGAAAGAAGCAATGACTAAGGGATGACACGACAAAAAGACCCTACCTCTTGACTTCGGACTAGGTGACTTAGTTCTACTTTTCAATTCTCGTCCTAAGCTTTTCTCGGGCAACCTACGGTCTCGTTGGTCTGGTCTTTTTCAGGTACGAGGAGCCTTCACACATGGAGAAGTGGAACTATGGAGCGATTCGAGCAGAACGTTCAAATCTTCTACCAAGCCGCTCAACCGATCGAAAGTAGAAACTCCATTTCCCTTTTCGATCCACCCATCGCGCACGCATGAGGAATGGAGACGTCAAAGTTTAAAGATGTTAAATAAGGCTTTCTGGGAGGTAACCCAACTGTTTGTTTACTATTTTTTCTTAGTTTTTTAGTTTACGATTCGGTTAATTAAAAAAAAGAAGAAAAACAGAAAAAATACCACCACGAACGTGACTTCACTTCTCTTACCCTCTATCGGAGCTTCACGTCGAGGACGCCGTTCAATTCAAGTCTGGGGAAGCAACTCACGTTTTTCAGGTGAATTCGTTTCATTTTCTTTTATTTTCTCTTTGTTTCGTAGTTTTTAGGTTGTTTTTGCTTTCGTGAGTCAGAGTCGTCCTAGGCACTTGTCCAGTGTCACGTTTTGAGATAAACCCTAAACCTAGGAAACTTAAGAAGTTGGCCTTTTCCGTGAGATTTTACATGTTTGTGTAGGTTTTCCCTAAGCGTTAGAGCTTATTAGTGTGAATGGTAATCTGAAATTGATTTATTACTGAAAAGCCATAAACGGCTATATATACAAGAGATTAATGATATAATCTAATGAGAGAATATTAAATTACAAATATACCCTTAACACAATAATATCCTAATATCCTTATACGCCCCCGCAAGATGAATCACCGGAGGTGATTCCAATCTTGGAACACACCTCGTAAAATTGCAACCGCGGAAGAGGTTTGGTAAGGAGATCAGCGAGTTGGTCCTTGGAGTGCACGTGAGAAACGCGAAGTGTACCACCTTCAATTTGTCCATGAACAAAGAAGTAATCAAGGGCAAGGTGCTTCATACGAGAATGGAAAACCGGATTGGCGCTGAGATAAGTAGCTCCGAGGTTGTCACAATAAATGGTAGGAGCCGAGGAGAGAGTGACACCAAGTTCCATGAGAAGATTACCAAGCCAGCAAATTTCGCCGAGGTGTTGGCTACGGATCGATATTCCGCTTCAGTGGATGATCGTGAGTGGCTATTCTGTTTCTTGGATGACCATGAGATGGGATGTTTGCCAAGATACACAATATATGCCCCCGTGGATTTGAAGTCGGATGAATCACCAGCCCAATCCGCATCGCTAAAGGCATGAAGGGTTAAAGCGTTGTGAGCAGCAAGAAAGATACCTTGAGCACGAGAACCAGCAAGATAACGAAGCACACGTATGAGGAGATCCGTGATATACTTTCGCTGCGACAAGTGGAGACCCCGCGATGTCCGTGTGGCTTCAATGCCGAGGAAGAAGGTTAGAGCACCAAGATCTTTAATGGAGAACCGTGACGCCAACAACTTGATGAAGTTTTGAATGTGAGCGGAAGAATAGCCCGTGATGATCATATCATCGACATAGATGAGAACATAGAGCTTTGTAGTTGACGTGTTGAGCACAAAGAGTGAGGCTTACGCAAGAGAATTCTTAAAGCCAATGTGAAGCAAAAACGTCCTTAACTCGGAGTACCACGCACGGGGAGCTTGTTTGAGACCATAGATAGCTTTCCGAAGTTTGCACACATGACGAGGATGATCCTTGTCAACAAATTCGGGTGGTTGCTCCATGTAAACATCTTCGGTGAGTGTGCCTCGAAGGAAGGCGTTGTTGACATCAAGCTGATTGATGTGCCATCCGTGAGAGACCGCAAGACTAAGCACAGTGCGAATGGTTGCAGGCTTTACCACGGGACTAAAGGTTTCATGAAAATCCACGCCTGGACGTTGATGAAAGCCTTTGGCAACCAAGCGAGCCTTGTAGCGATCAATGGAACCATCGGGTTTTCGTTTGATGCGGAAAACCCATTTGCAGCCAACAACATTGCTTGCGGTATGATGAGAGACAAGGTCCCACGTCTTGTTACTTAGGAGAGCATTGAATTCAACGCTCATAGCTTGTCTCCATTTGGGATGATGTAGAGCTTGTGTTCTTGTAGTGGGTTCAATGTCATCGAGAGAACCTGTACAAACATTGGCAAATGGAGGATTAGATCGATTGAGATTGACCTTGCTGCGAGTTACCATGGGATGCACATTGCGGTTGGTTGGTTGCACAACAGGTGCACGAGCCGTTTCCAAAGACGGCGCGAGAATGCGGGCCGCGTCCGAGAAAGACGCATGAGTTGAAACCGCGTCTGAAAAGGACGCAGGGGCCATAACCACATCCAAAGAATCCGCATGGGCTGTTACCACTTCCGAGAAATCCGCAGGGGTTGTTACCACGTCCGAGAAATCCGCTGGGGCTTGAACCGCATCCAAAAATTCCGCAGGGGCCGCGTCTGAACAGGATGCAGGGGCCGCGTCCGAACAGGACGCAGGAGCCGGAACCGCGTCCGAGATATCCGCAGGAGCCGCGTCCGAAGTCGACGCCGGAGAAGAAGAGACCGCAACGTTGCTAGTGTCTGTGTCACTCTCAACTATGATCAGGGAAGAATCTAATCTTGGGGGCTGCAGTGGTGAAGATGGAGCGTGGGCCA
>CM071870.1:20835702-20889376 GCA_036759665.1 Gynandropsis gynandra | reverse complement strand
CACATATGTATCAAAAACGTCTCCTAAATCCTGCAAGAAATACGTATGAAAACGAGATGATCATAACACATAAACCAACAAAACAATATGTAAAGATGAGCCCTAATATCACAAAAAAACACCTGGAACTGACAACGAAATCGGTACCGGACCCGAATTCACCAAAATAGGAAGAAGAAAAAGATGGAGAGTTCATCTTCAACTCTTTTCCTGTATTCCTTGATCACCGGCACCAAACTCATTGAGACAATGTAAACTTTGACACCAAAAAAAATGATCCTAATATCATATCTCACCTCTTATATAAATCAAAATTATACTGAAAAAGTTATAAACAACAGTGAAAATATCAGAAATTGTATTACCTTCACAACAACATCAATGGTCTCACATGGCAGGTTAACACACCTGGAAAAGAAGCATATCATTCGAAGATATAGACGTAAGTCCATTTGTGATAAAAGCTTCTCATATTAAACCTCTAGGCATTCATTAAACATACTCCTCCAAGAGGATACCTTTCATTAATATTGCAGAAGATAGTAGCAACTGAGAGATACGTATCTGGAGCTGAACAAAAACGGATGAATGACACTGAGCCACGTCTTAGATGATCAGATATGACTTCTGTAAAATGTGTCATCTATCAGAGCCAGACCGTCTCACCAAGACCAAGAATCCACAACCATAACTGCTTCTTGCATTCTGCCACCTTCTTTATGACATCTGCAAATTGCGATCAAGGAAAAATTGTCAGATACATAAGAAAGTTGACATACCAGGCCATATCTGTTCGAATTGATATGAAGATCGTGGAAGAGCCGAACTCAATCAGCCACTCTTTGATTCGACTGAGAAACACATGCATGCCATCATCCTCAAGAGTGGAGATACATTTATCTAGCAATGGTAGATTTTCTCATTGGCAAGTTGGTTTATGTGAAACATATTACCTCTGAAGTGCTGGATATTTCAGTAATTGTTCTCAGTGGCAAAACTATCAAGTACTTCGTCGAATTGCAATTAGCAGATTGTGTTGCAATCAAAGTTATCATGGGTCGCATTTTGAGACTATTTGCAATCAAAGTGGGAAATGCAACGATGTTTGATTGGTTCAGAAATACTAACCCACATCGAATGCCACAATCGCGATAAGACCATTAGGAAACCATTAGGTATGCAAAAAAACGCACTTGCACTTGAAAATAGAACAAAAAAAATCATCTGCAACGAATTCAGGAACTTGCAATCTCACACGACATAGAAACAAAGCAATATCAGATTAAATCCAAATAATTATAATCGCAATATAACCAAGAAATCAACTCTCTTACTTTTTTTTATCAAGCCCAGGGAATTCAACTTATACCGTCTCCGTGACGCGAGCATCAGATAGATGATCAAAATTTGTTGGACTGGGTCGGACATTTCGGTCACAGCTTACTCCTCCGACTCGTGTTGCTCTTTCCTTCCCCTTCTCACCCTCTCAGCCCCCTTCATCTCCATAATATCGTCGTTTTCGTCTTCGCTCAGCTTCCACTTCTTCCGCTTCTTCTACATCATGTCGGCTTCGGCGGAGCTCGAATACCGACCCTTATGCCTCATCAATGGTGAAGTAGAAGGGATGTGAAGCTGAACGAAGGGGATTTTGATTCAATTTGGGATCCCTGAAGAGGAGGGTGAGTAGAACGACATGCGAGGAAGTTAGAAAGGCAAACAACAGTGGAGATGGATTTTCATAAAGACTATCTAAACCTTGAGAATCAAAGAGTTCTCCCTACCTCCATGGCGACAGTACAAATAAGCATTAGTTGATGATCCAATCCATGACTACAAATCAAGCCTTTGAAACTGGAATCTTTCTGCCCTCTTCCGTAGAGAATGAAGAATTAAAAGTATGAAAACAGCCATGAAAGTTGAGGGGTGCTAACCTCCGGAAAACATTGAAAACGATAAACATATCTCGTCGCCGGTGATCTACGACAATTCCGCCTGCTTAATCGAAGAAATACGCTTAATCAAAGAAAGGTATGAGATACCAAGCGACGGTTCCTGAGTGGGATCCAGCAGCCCCGCACCGCCCTCGATATCAACGACCAACTTGTAACCGCAACCCTAGATTACCGTTTCTCCCCGTCGGCGAAGACCCAAAACCATGAGTGTGTGCCGCCCTAGCCAAAGTTGGAATCGTAACCTCTGATTTAATAGCTGCTCCCTGTTCTGAAAAAGACCCAAAGCCATGCTTACATCCTCTTATTCTCCATGAGCAACGACGAGCAGACGACTGTGAATGGATTTTGAGGAGATGAGGAGAGGAAGCGACGAATCCTATTAGCTGGACATGACTGTGAATGGATTTGAGGAGAATAAAAGAGGAAGAGGATACGAAGAGAGAGACGATGAAGCGTTGTATCTGTAATAAGTTTTTCCTATATGAACAGGGAGTTTTTTCCTCTCGCTGACGTGGCAGCAAGAGAGGAAAAACTCCTCTTATATATATATATGACTAGGTAAATACCCGTGCGATGGGCGGAATATCAGAAATATCCTTAAAGGGCTAAATCACTTTAAAAATACCCTTCCCCAAAATAATTATTAAATCCGAAAAATAAAAACTGAAGAAAAGACAAATTTGCCCTTAACGTTTGAACGTGGAAAAATGGAAGTTCGGCAGTTTTTCGACGTGAAAAACTGCCGAAAACGAGAAAGCCGAACAGTTTTTCGCCGTGAAACCTTTTTAAAAGTTGATAGCAAGAAAGAAATAAGTGATTTCGAACTTGAGAGGGAACGATTTGAAGTTGGCGAACGATTTGAAGTTGGCGAGAAGGAAACTGGCGAAGAGAGCACGAGTCAATCTTCAATGGCGTCAATAAGTGTAAGTAGTTCGATTTCTAGGGTTTTGCAAGCTTTCGAATCACAAAATGGTTTATTGATTTGAAATGGGTGTCAGTGTCAGTGAGTCGGTTAGGTCGCAAGGGTCGCAGGAGTTGCATGAACATCTTCGACTCCGTGAGTCGGTTGAGTAGCAAGGGTCGCAGTAGTTTCATGACCATCTTAGACTCAGTTTATTGATTTGAAACGGGTGAGTGTCAGTGTCAGTGAGTCGGTTAGGTCGCAATGGTCGTTTGAGTGTCGCGGAGTGTCTGAGGGTCGTTTGAGTCGCATGGGTCGCACACGTCGGTTGAGGGTCGCACGGGTCGGTTGCGTCGCATGGGTCGGTTGAGTCGCATGGGTCGCTTAGGTCGGTAGAAGTATAATGTATTCGTAATTGGTCATTTTGCAGGAAAAAGGGACTAAGAGGAAGGAGTGCGTGAGTGATGCTGATGCTGATGCTGCAGTCCCTCTGACACTGGAGAAGAAATTAATAGGGGAAATAAGGAAGTCGGAGAAGAGAATCATCAACGCCGTAAGAGACCTTCTAAGGGATGTCGGGATTCATGTGCCTAATCCAAAATCAAAGGCTGCCGAGAAAGTTGCGATCACCGAAACCCAATCTTCCGACACTGTTGGTGATTTTGCTTTTGAATTCCTTCGACGTCCAAATCCAGTGTCAAGAAACCTTGCTCCTGATGGAGTTCCACCAAGTAAGTAATATTTAGTGAAAAGGTCATTTGAGTGTCAATTTCCATCGAGACATATAAGTCGTAGGGTCGCATAAGCCGTAGGGTCGTTAGAGTCGTAGGGTCGCATAAGCCGCAGGGTCGTTAGAGTCGCATGGGTTTCATATGTCGCATGTGTCACTGGGTCGCTAAAGTCAAATGGTCGCATGGGTCGCATAGGTCGCATTGGTCCCATTGGTCGCATAGGTCGCATTGGTCCCATTGGTCGCATAGGTCGCATTGGTCCCATTGGTCGCATAGGTCGCATTGGTCCCATTGGTCGCATAGGTCGCATTGGTCCCATTGGTCGCATAGGTCACATTGGTCCCATTGGTCGCATCTATGGGATATGGTCCGCATTTCAATCCGGAAATTAGTGCATGCTCCACTATAGATTACCGGATGGGAATGCCATTTATGACGAACTACAACTCTGTATTGTCCCGTATAATAACGGAGTGATTTAGTAGTACAGAAATTTGAACCTTCGTCAATGTGGAGTCACATTGTAAGTGAAATAAATGCCTAAATTGTGACTCGTTCTCGAATTAATGCAACTCCTAATCATTTAAGATTCCTCTCAGCATCCTTATTGTCTCGTGAGGATAACACTTGGTGGTGATCTTTGGCATTCTGTCCATGTGCTTGAATTCATACACAAATCTCGGCTTTGGCGCCACCTGCAACATGACCAATTACGAATACATTATACTTCTACCGACTCAACCGACCAATGCGACTCAACCGACCCGTGCGACCCTCAACCGCCGTGTGCGACCCATGCGACTCAAACGACCCTCAGACACTCCGCGACACTCAAACGACCATTGCGACCTAACCGACTCACTGACACTCACCCGTTTCAAATCAATAAACTGAGTCTAAGAGTCGACCCTTGCTACTGCGACCCTTGCTACTCAACCGACTCACGGAGTCGAAGATGTTCATGCAACTCCTGCGACCCTTGCGACCTAACCGACTCACTGACACTGACACCCATTTCAAATCAATAAACCATTTTGTGACTCGAAAGCTTGCAAAACCCTAGAAATCGAACTACTTACACTTATTGACGCCATTGAAGATTGACTCGTGCTCTCTTCGTGCTCTCTTCGGCAGTTTCCTTCTCGACAAGTTCAAATCGTTCGCCAACTTCAAATTGTTCCCTCTCAAGTTCGAAATCACTTATTTCTTTCTTGCTATCAACTTTTAAACAGGTTTCACGGCGAAAAACTGTTCGGTTTTCTCGTTTTCGGCAGTTTTTCACGTCGAAAAACTGCCGAACTTCCATTTTTCCACGTTCGAACGTTAAGGGCAAATTTGTCTTTTCTTCAGTTTTTATTTTTCGGATTTAATAATTATTTTGGGGAAGGGTATTTTTGAAGTGATTTAGCCCTTTGAGGGTATTTCTGATATTCCGCCCTATTAAGTTATATATATATTGTGGTTTCAAAAAAACATTTTAATACATTATTAATACATATTAATATGGGATTAAACCCAATTAATTCGAATTAATTGTAAATGAATCATAATTATAAATGCATTAAATAGTTATAAGATCAAATTAATAATAAATGATATATATATATATATAAAATATATATTAAATTGTTAATATTATGTGTGCTTAAATTGGTAAATTGTTAATATTATACAATGTTATATTCATATTTTAGACAATTGTATTTATACATAATATTAGATATTAATATAATGTTATCTTATTCATATATATATATATATTGTGGAATTATACATAGGAAAAACCACTTTAGTGTATTGTTAATGATTCATGAATCATAATTGTAAATGCATTAAGTAGTGATAAGATTAAATTAATTGTAAATTAATACTGTATATAATTTATAATTTATTGTTAATAAGTTAATATATATATAAATGTAAAATTAATTTATAATTTATATTTATAAATTAATAACGTTCTTAATATTTTTATTACATAATTTATTAATTAATTTATAAATATAAATAAAATTATAATTTATATTTAAATATTAATAAAGTTGTTTAAAGTTTTAATTATAGAAATAAAAATAATAGATGTCTTCTACATTTATTTTGAAAATTCAATGGCATCATAAAATAAAATATTTCTATTAATTATATATATTTTAATAATAATTTTTAAAAATAAATTAAATAGATTAAATTTTTAGTCTTATGTGATGCTATATATCACATGATATATATATATATATTCATTAATTATAATAATATTTTTAGTAATTATATATATTTTAATAATGATTTTTTAAAATAAATTAAATAGATTATATTGTTAATCTTATGTCATGCTACATATCACATGATATATATATTCATTAATTATAATAATATGTGTAGTAATTATATTAAATAAAAAAACTTTATTTGATATTTAAAAAATTGAAAGAAGGATGTTTGCTGAGGTGGCGCAAAGAGAATGCAGCAAAACATTAAAAAAAATATTTTTTTGATATTTTTATTGAACAAATATTGAAAAATTCTATAACATATGAATTTAGAAAATATAATGTTATCAAAGAATAATAGTTAGAACTTTTAATAAAAAATTGTTAAATGAAATATTTAATAATTAAATAATATCAATGATTGGTTAAATAAAAAATGAAAACAAATGTATAATAATGCAATACAAAATACCTTTAGCAAATATATTATTTATATTGATGATACATATAATCAACTGAATCAATTGTTATAATTTGTATATATCAATAAAAATGTAATACGCTATAAAACTTACAAAATTTTTCTATTTGTTTTACAATTATAAGAAATACAATATATTTATACAAGATATATTGTTAGCTTCATGCAATAATAAATATATAAAATCAGTAATTAATTTATTGATTATTTAAAATTAAATTCTAAAATTTTAAACTAAATACAAATTCTTAAGATCATCTATAGACATATATATTTTTTAATTGGGAGGTGAAAAGTTTTTTATTATTAAAATTGTATTTATTGTAATAAATATATTTATTATTATTTTTATTTTGTTGGGATGTTATAAATTAAAATTAATATTAAATTTTATATAAAATGTGTCAATAATGTATTTATTATTTAAAATTAAATTTTGAAACTTTAAACTAAATACAAATTCTTAAGATCATATATATATGTAAATTATTTTTCTTAATTGGAAGGTGAAAAATTTTTAATTATTAAAATTGTAAGTATTGTAAGAAATGTATTTATTAGTATTTTATTTTGTTGGATGTTATAAATTATTATAATTAATGATAGATATATATTGTTTTATTAATTGGAAGGTGAAAAGTTTGTATTTATTGTAAAATTGTATTTATTATTTATTATTTTTTAATACATATTGACATATATATACTAAATGTGTACAGTAATTCTAATATTTTTAATATGAGTCCTTAATTGTGTATTTTTAATATTTAATAATAGGTTACTGGTATTTTTAATCTAATGTGCTTCCAAAATATTTTTTAAAAGTTATATATTTAAAATTTATATAAAGTAAATCATGAATATATTGAATATTTAAAATTAAATTCTAGACTTTTAAACTAAATAAAAATTATTAAGATCATGTATATATGTATATTACTTTTTAATTGAAATATGAAAAGTTTTTAATTATTAAAGATTGTATTTATTGTAGGAAATGCATTTATTATTATTTTTATTGTGTTTGGATGTTATAAATTATTGTAATCAATGATAGATGTATTATTTTTATTGTGTTTAGATGTTATAAATTATTTGTATTTGTTATAAAAACCTAACTTGATGAATAATTAACATAATTAAATAATTAAATAAATTTTATATTAATTATAAAAACTTTGAAAAATGTAACATAAATATAAAATTAATGTAAACTATTAATATTTGTTTTTATATAAAAAAATCAATTTAATGATGTGAATGCTTAGGTGGTTTAAGGTGATGCACAGACTTTTATCATTAATTTACCTCAAATTCGCCTTCAGTGAGACGATGAAGTGTGGGAGAGTAGCCGCAAATGGCACAACCATCGAAGCTGTGAAATTTTGAAGTTGTAGTAGAAGAGGAGGATGCGTCGAGTGGAGAAGTCCTCGCATGGAAGACTATTGCATCCCGGAAGATATAAACATATACGCAACATACATAAAAAAATATACATCAAACGATGAAAGGGCACAACCGTCGACGTCGTGGAATTTTGGAAGTTAGTACGAAATCAACCAAAATATTAAACATGAGGTGTTTGATATAATTACAATATTCGATCTATATCCATTAATATAAATATCATATTAGATATTTTTAATATTAATTATAAAAAATGACCTTTTTTGTGATAAAATTTAAATTTTAACTTCAAATAGAAACAAATAGAAAATTGATGTATTTAATTTTGATGTTCAATAATAATTAAAGGTAAACAAAATTTTTATATAATTATTTTAGAAAGTGTTAGTACGAAATAGAAATCAGACCTAATTCTCTTTCTACTCATCCCCTCCCACCTATAACCTTTCCGCCTCCTTTCCTTTCCTGTCCCCTTTTCCCTCTCCCTTCTTTTTTCTTTCTTCTTCTTCATCTCTTTTTCTATGTTAGTTGTGCTTTGTTTTGGTTATTTCTTGTATATGCCTTTGTCTTGTCCACTCCGTCTTTGCACTGATTTTGACTTCTTTGTCACGTTGACTCTGTCCAGATTTGGTCTCATTCTCATCATCTTTAAACCAAATAATACCATTAATTTACCTCAAATTTTCCTTTAGTGAGACGATGAAGTGTGGGAGAGTAGCCGCAAATGGCACAACCATCGACGCTGTGAAATTTTGAAGTTGTAGCAGAAGAGGAGGATGCGTCGAGTGGAGAAGTCCTCGCATGGAAGACTATTGCATCCCGCAAAATATAAACATATACGCAACATACATAAAAAAATGTGCATCAAACGATGAAAGGAAATGAAGCAAACGATTCACCTCAAGGATCCTTTTCTGCAAAACCCTAGATTCCAGACGATGAAGCGTATCAGAGCAGTCGCAAACACCAGAATCGTTTCATTAACCTATAATCGACCCCATTCGCATCCTCTTTAAACCGAATAATACCAATAATTTACCTCAATTTCGCTTTCAAGAAGATGATTATGTGAGAGTAGTCACATATGGCACAACCGTCGACGTCGTGGAATTTTGGAAGTTGCGGTGGAAGAGGACGACGCGTCGGGTGGAGAAGTCTTGCATGGAGTGTCGAAGAAAATGTTGCTTTAATGGAAGAATAATGTCATCTCAATAGCTAAAGTTTTGGTTGAAAGATGAAATGAGGAATTTGTGAGAGATGAAATACAAATTTGTGAAAGTAACGGATGAAGAAATAAATGCAATAAAGACCAAAAGATAAGAGATAATGTTAGTGGCCATTAAAAATAATGGTAATGGACAATAATTTTAGGTGTTACTATTAAGAAATAAATGTAATGAATATTAATTTTTAAATGTTTAATTGAATTATAAAAAAACTAAAAATCTCAGGAGATAGATTTATTATTTAATTATTATTAAATAATTAATATAAAAAAATAAAAGGAGGATGTTTAGTATATAATTTCAAAATAGGATATTTTAATTAATTGTAATTGTTATAGAATTTATATAATTTATGAATTAATATTTTTTGTATTTATTTTAATTTATATAAATTGTTTCATGTTTTAATTCTTTGTCGTAATTGTATTATTCTAAAAAATTGAAAATAGGATATTTATTTAATACATATATCTATATTTATATATATATTGAATATATTTTTTATATCCACATTTTTATTATATTATTTGAAATAATCAAAAATATATATACAAAAAAAACTCTTTGTTAAAAGAGGAAAAACTTTATATATATATATATAATATATTAAATTTAGAAATAATTACAATGAATATTAAATTTAGATTAGTGGTTATAAATAAGTTTTAATGGAGAGTAAAACTTAATTATGAATTATAATAAAATCTTGTGTTGATGAGGTGGCGCAATGAGGAAGCTTCATTTTATCCTACTTTTTATATATAGATTTCCTTGAACATCCTTGTACCGCATCGAATGGACAAAATACAAAATGGTCATTAATTAAAACTCGAATTCATGTTAACAGCTCGGTAGCCATGTCAGCTAATTTGGATAAGGTAATATAGTTCCATTCGAGTTAATCGGATCGAATTTTTGGGTAATACTCAAATAAACGAAATCCAATTTCATAACAAAAATAGAAACTTTCGAATCTCTATTTTGGCCACAACGATTCGAAAATTTTGAAACCCTAAAATATAATTTTTTCTCGAATCACCCCAAACCAATTCAAACCAATAATCAAAGTTTTCTTCTCAATTTTACAAAATTTTTGAACGTATTGAACCCACATTTTGTTTACAGTGAAAGAGGACATTGAAGCCCCAATTGAAGGAGTTTGTTGGTCTGAGGTCGATGGGATTGAGATATATGTTTGGAATAAATTTTTTTATTTTTTCAGTTGTCTCCATTTGTGTTGGGTTCCTGACCATATTTTTCATTTTTAGTATTATTTTGTTCACCATGTGCAACGGGTCCCCATTCATCTTACAAATTGTATTATTCTTCTTTTCAGTTTTAATAATGTTTGGGTCTAGGGTTCGAAGAAATTGTAGTGGTTGTAACCTTTTTTTAGTTTTTTTTTTTGCATATCCTATTCGAAAATTATTGTGAACTGTAATTACATTGGTCAGTTTATAAGGATGGAAAATTGTTTGTCATACATTGGCGGTTGTACTCAGATAGATTATGTTAATCCTAAAGATATTGGTTGGGACATGTTCGAAAACTTGGTGAGATTGCTAAACACCGATGTTCTGATACAATCAGCTTGGTATAAATCAATACAAGAGTGTTTGGAGACTATTGTTCGCATATACAACACAAAGAAAAATTTAGGGAGGCTTTGAGTCATGGCTAAGATAGCCAAAGAAATCCATATTATATTGTTGAAGGTTTATCCATACCATATCTCCCAAATGGTAACGGTCAATATAACGTCGTTAGATAAACTATTTAAATTGGTAACGATCCAACAATATTAAGTGGTTTATTTTATGCTAATGAAGTTCCTAATGAAGTTCATGGTAATGAAGATAATGGCATTTATGTGTTGGTGATGAAGTGACAGAAGTTATAGGTGGTGGTTTAGGTGTTGGTGATGAAGAGACAAAAGCTACAGGTGATGGTTTAGGTGTTGCTCATGATGAGACTGATGGT
Source organism: Gynandropsis gynandra (assembly GCA_036759665.1). NCBI lineage: Eukaryota > Viridiplantae > Streptophyta > Magnoliopsida > Brassicales > Cleomaceae > Gynandropsis > Gynandropsis gynandra. Next base: position 20,878,488 of record CM071870.1, on the reverse strand, counting down.
TTAGGTGTTCGTGCTGAAGACACAAATGGTTTAGATTTAGGTGATGATAATGTGGAAGGTTTAAGTGTTGGATTGGGTGATATGATGAAGAAAATGTTTTTACTAAGAGACAGTGCCACATTGTGAGGATGATGATGAAGAAATTGATGACGATTTTGTTCCTCGTTATTTGGAAGAAGACATTGATGATTATGATTTCCAAGGGGGAAAAAGCAGTGAGAGAGAGAGATTGAGGGAGGTAGTGAGAGAGAAGTTAGTGATGGTGATAAATTGTTTAGAAATTTGTTCGAAAATAAAAAATATAATGGAAACCTCGAGGTGGAAGACAATGACAATGAAATGAGTAACGATATTTGTTATATGGACATACTAGTTGATTCAGATATAGAGCATTAGTCTAAAAGAATAAGAAAGAATTGCATAAACGTAAGTATAAGATGAGTCTGCTCCAAGTGTTCAACAGTCATGAGAAATTTAGGATTATGTGATGAAGTAGCATTTACGGTCAAGACAGAATATCAAATACAAAAAAGATGTCAACATATTGGAAGTTGTATGTTGTGACATTCAATGCAAGTGAAGTGTACTATTCTGAACAAGTGACGTTAGAGAACAAATGGAAGACAAAGCCGATTCATATAAAATACAATTGTTCAAATACCGGTGAATCAAAACTTTTGAAGATTAATTATATTTCACAACTATATTTGGAGAAGTTCAGAAAAAATCCCGAGAATGTTTCAAGAAAAGATTATGTTTATATGTGTGATTTGTATGAGATGTTTAATATGTATGTTTGAAAATATGTTTTATATGTATGTCTAAAAATTTATGTTATATGTTTGTTTTTTATATCATGTGTTTATTACAATTGTTTTATACTTGTAATTATGTGTGTTTGTTATAGTTTGTACATGCACTTGTAAGTGTATTGTTACATTTTGTATATAGTTGTATGCGTGTTTGTTGAATATTGAATATAGTTTTGTACGTGTGTTTTGATTTGTTTTCGTTTTAGAGAGGTTAATAAAGGTCATGCAAGAGGAATTACTTCTTGTAGAGCATAGAATATGTATAAGGCAATTATATGCTAATTGGATACAAAAACACAAAAAAACTGCTATTTTGGCAAGTGGAAAAAAACCTAACAATGATGAAGATAGTTAACGAAAACATGCAATGATCTTTTAAGATGGAATATAAGGGTTGGCGTCGTGCTTTCTTTCACGAATGTTCATATTGCTGTAATATTACTAATAATTTATTAGTTATTCAATAGAACCATTAAAGATGTACGAGGTCTGCCATTAGTTGCAATGTTATAAAAGATTAGAAGACTTGCTAGGATTCGCATTTCTACGAGATTACAGAAGCTTGTAGTTGAATCCCATATTTTAACGCCTCGTGTTTGACAGTAGTTAAAGGAGTCTAGGTTGAAAGGGATTAATTGTGTTATCATCTCTAATCCCTAACGGTAGAATAGAATTGGTAGGGCTAGATGGTGAAACAAGATATTCCATCGACCTATTTGGTTTGAGATATGCACGTAGATGGAACCTAACAAGCATTCCTTGCCACCATGATATTTTCACAATACATTATATAAAGTTCAACATAGAACTTTATATCTCAACCCATTTTTAGACTTCAAAATGGAGCAAAACATATCAGGTTTGCATCATTTGTTTCTCATTGTTTAATTCAATTTGTTCAATATGTTTCAATTGAACATGTTCAATCTGATTCATTTGAATATGTTGAATCAGGTTTGCATTAAACCTGTAAATGAGGACCAAGATTGTGGATTAGATGCTCGATGCCTGACATTATCGCACCTGCAATTTTGGCAATGTCAGTGAGACCAATGAAATACAATCGTAAGAAAGCTCCCCACGCCACGAGTCATCAGAGAAAAAAAGAAAGGTTACACAACATGGTAAGATAAAGTCATACCGCCGTTGTCGTCAAAAGGGCATAATATGAAAGCTTGCAAAAATTCTAAAGACAATACATAACCATCTACTCAAAAACTTTCTGGACAGCCACAAAAAAAGGTGACTAGTTTCATTAGTCGTTTCATTACTGTTGATTTAAAATAGAATTTCAGGTCATTTCATGTATGTTACAAGAAAACAACAACTCTATTGCACCAAACAGAAGGGGACTATGTGATGCAAGTTTATTTTACTCTAAAATGTTACATAATCCACCTCAATGTTACACAGTCATCGCAAGTTAGCCCGAGAGATACTCGCGATCTCGTTATTACGCCCTCTCGTCTCATCTCGACTAGTCAATCATTATCAAATCGTGATTACTGATTTAGAATGTAGTTTAGAACATATTATCTTTATGTTGGAATTTATTATCTTTATTTTAAAATTGGTGAACTCAATATATTTTTGAATTTAGGCATTTATCTATTATCCAATATGTGATCGATATGTATTTTGGAACCTCATAATTTATGCATTTCGATGTATTTTGTTTGCTTGGTTTGTATAACCTGGTCACTAACTACAAAATCAAATGTTTAAACATAATGCATTGCAATACTTGAGTATAAAACATAGTGCTCGAATCTTTATACATTCCAAAAATCATACATAATAACTTACTTATATAATGTAACGATTATAGAGATCTACGATACAATAAAAGCAAAATTTAGAACAACTATTATTGTTTCTAAATTGTCGATTCCTTTCTTGAGTTTGATAATTTAAAACGATATTTCACCAATTTATCCACGTGTATGGATGTGTCATCATTGCGTGATGATTCGCTTTGCTTTTCTTCAATCTGATTCTCTAGCTTTAAGATTCTATTCTTAATTTTTTTATCTCATTTTGTTTTGCATTTATTTCGTCATGCTCCACTGACAATACAATTTTTTAATCATCCACTGAAAAAATCTATATGACTTCCCATTGTTATATCTTGGACAACCAAAGAAACATCTACCCAGATTATCTTTCGACCACGAGTTGCGTAATACGATGGGTTTACAACAACGACATGTAACTCTCATATATAGATTTTCAGTGTTAACCAATAATTCCTCTAAATTTACCAGGGGTCTCGAGATGTCCTCCATCACTTTCTTTTACAACGATGGAGACATAGCCCGAATTTATGTACAAAAAAATTTGAAATAGTTTTTTAATACGCAAGGGAAATATTATCTTTACAATTTACTTTGAAAGAACACACATGTGTATAAGTGTTAAAAGTTTAAAAAATTAAAAACTTAAAAAAAAGAAATATTTGAATGTCGCCAAGTTAAATTTCCACCCTTACCCTTACGGTCCACTTTGTTCCCCATAATAAATTATCCTAGTTCTGTCGACCTGTCATCCAAGATAGCCCCGAAAATATGGTGAATACGGTAAACATAACCCTACGAGATTTCTACTCGGACATCCTATTTCCCTAACTAGTTAGGACATTTTAGGTTGACATTTATAAAAACATCTCTATAGACCCCAATCTAGACTTAATTTATCATTCCATCTTACTCTTTACAATCCTCACTCGGTTTTTACATTACTAGTCTATAAGACATAGTAAATACCGCTCATACTTTATCAGTTTCTACTTTGACATTACTAGTCTATAAGACTAAGTAAATACCGTATTCATTTTATTTTTCTCGACCTTTACATTACCAGTCTATAAGATTTAGTAAATACTGCTTTTATTTTCTCTTCCTCGACTTTTATGTTACTAGTCTAGAGACTAAGTAACTATCGCTATCAATACCCTTAACCAAGCCCCATGACATGCGGTTCATGTTACAAATTTAAAACTATACAAGTATAGTTTCAATTATCGCAATAGATAACCACATCTCTAACCGTTATATTCACTCCCAATTTATTATTGTGTTCGCACACACTTAATTTCCTATGTTTCTAGTGCTAAACCATTTTATATTTATTATTATTATTATTATTATTATTATTATTATTATTTTGCATTCTTTACGGATGCTATGTCCGTGTAAGGTTTGGGTGTCTCAATGTATCGACGTGGTGTTCCAATTACGAGATCTCCATTTCGTCTCTTTGTTCGGTTTACCCTAATACGAAGATCGATTAGGGTATTTGGATATTTACATATGAATCTTTTATTGTAATTATATTCTTATTATTATGATTGTGCAAACCCACTAATCAACGATGATGTCTATAGAATTATACATATATTTGGTATACAATTATTGACCATTATTTTACCGATTTTTATATGTCAAAATTATTGATTTGTATATCATGCAATTCTAAAAAAACAAGAGGGAAATGGAAAAAATCACGATTTTGACGGTTGAATGGGGATCTCGATCTCTAATATCCATCTCTCATAGATATCATCTCTCTTAATTTTTTCACATTCTCTCTTAAAACTCGTGGTGGAATTTTATTTTTTGTATTAAGATAGTGCACCTACCCATGAATATTTATATTGACCAAATGCGAGTACCCAATGGACACATCATTTTCCAATACATCTATTCTATATCCATTTTCCAATACACCTATTCTATATATCTATCTATTCATTCACATGCACATGTTCTATACACTCCTTCACATTACTCACACCTCTACAACCCCAACTACCTCTTTTTCTTTGAAACTGCATCTATCGCCTAATTTCATTGCATTCATTCCTCGTCCATTTTTATGTGTTTATGCCATTAGCACCCATTTAGTCAAACCAAATTGTTGCAACGTTATTTATTTATTTTAAATCGGGTATGCATCACATAACTGATGAAGATAATTCAACACTGAAACCCATATGCAATGCAAGAAAAGCATTCCAAAATAAAAGATATTATCTTATTAATACACAACATATTAAACATCGACACATTACACCACTATAGTCAGAAATCCAGAGAACAATGAAAAAAATGAGTTCAAACTTGACATCTTTTACAAGATTGTGAAATCGACCAATGCTCTTACTTTAACATAGTTAATATAGGTTGAATTTACCATATAGCTAATACATGACCATGAAATCGAGGAAAACACAAAATGCAACAAGCATTGAGAAAAATCGATCTTGACGAAGAAGACATAAAATGCAACACAAGACATTAACCAAAGAAAACGAAGATGTTCTTGCCAAAGAAGATGTAAAACTTAAAGTGGTGCTTCATTTTAGAAAATATGGTTTATGAAAATAAAAAATTTTCACCTAAAAACCCAACCTCGATTCACCCAAATCGGATCATGTTATCCATCGAATTAGTTGACATGGTTGTTGAGGTGTCCAACGAACTCGAGTTTTTTACATTGTGTCATTGGTCCATTAATAGAAATTATGTGTTTTGTCCATTCGACGTGGCACAAAGATGTTCGAAGAAATTGACATAAATTTGGAATATGATAAAATATTAATTTTTTTGTTAACGGAAGATAGACATTTTGTTATAAAAAAATTTGAAAATTGAGGATGGATTGTGGAGTTTCCAAAGGAATTAACCACAAAACTATTATAATTTCCCCAATATACTAAAATACAAATTTTTGTGAATAATAGTAAAAATTACGTCACAATCTAGTTTAACTGACAGAATATTGTAGTCTATAATCTCAGTTTTGAATTGGCTTAAATTCTAAATTAAATTAAATTTACTTTTTTTTATATGAATATATATATACATACAAATCAATGTAATTAATAAAAGCAAATTTCACTTTCTAATTACTAATATCTAAACTAATAAATAATTTTAAAATGTAACTTTTATTAAAATTATATACATTTTTCATATATTTAAAATAAAAATGACGTGGTTATAATCTAGTTGAAATATGAAATGTTTTGTGGAAAGGATAAAGTATAGGCCTAATCTGGGAATATGCACAAGTTAAAGGACTTAGATTAGAAATCTTATAAGGAAGAAAATTCCACAATTAAGTCTTCCTGAGTGGTTCAATATTCATCATTCCTTTAATCGAGAGAGAGAGAGAGAGAGAGAGAGAGAGACGGAGAAACCCTACATTCGGTCTCCGTTCGATTGGGGTTCCTTCTCGAACTGGCACGATGGTATTCTACTTCAAGGCCCGACCGGAGGCCGGAGATTTCACCATCTTCATGGGACTGGATAAGTACGAGAACGAGGAACTCATAAAATATGGCTTCCCTGAAGACATCTGGTAATGTTTTGTCCTATAATCCTGAATTTTGTAAATTTCCATGATTTATTCATGGGATTCGTGCGAATATGTAATGATGAACCCTTAGTTTGTCTGATGTCGAATTCCGAGGTTTTGTTCAGAGACGTTTGGAAAATGTTACAATTATCGCCATATCAACCTTTTTTTGAACCTGAGATTCCGTGGGAGTTTTGAGAAGAACTTGAATGAGTGGGAAAGAAAAATGGTGGCTTTACCTTGTCTAAATCCTGGGATTTTTTTTGTATAAACTCTATATAAAGACGCCTTCTGTTGTTGTTCTCTTCTTTTTTCTTGTTTGAATTTTGGGATTCTGCATTCTAAATGGTAATCATGTTTCTTAGCGGTGAAATTTTGAGAAAGTTGTGAGACTTTTTGCAGAATGGGGTTTCCTCTATTTGGTTAATATCTCTGAATTTTTCTGGTGGTTGATAGATGCAGAAAAAAATGCCAGAGAACTATAGCTTTCTTTTTGTTTGAAGTCGCCATGGTTTCAGTGTCGTGCATTGAACCTTTGTAGGATCCTTTTTGTATCTGGTTACAGATGTCTCTTAGTTTCTGTTGATCGAGTAATGTGGGTTTTATACATATAGTGGTATGCTGAAATGTGTGGTATTGGTGGAAATGCTTGGTTTCTGTTCTTGTTAGCTTCATGGAAATCAGGAAGGAAAGATGAGATAGTGTGGTTCCCTTTTCTTCAAGACCTTGTGTTTTGAAAACATCTTTGTCTTTTGGTTGAATACAATTTCTCCAGTGCAATTTGGAGTTGATTTGTGATTTAGTGTAGTCACTACTATACAGTTGTGAGTATTATCAGTGCTGAGATACCTCGAAATTTTGGTGGCAGCAATTGCATATCCATTTATAACATAAAAGTGAACATGTCTCTTATTGAGTTGAACTCGGTTTTCCTGAAGTACTTGTGCCTGCTGTCTGCTGTCTGCTTCTGCTTCTGCGATATTTGTTATTTTGAAGCCACAATATCTAATAAACGGACAGGCATTACTTTTTAGTGTTAAAGTTTATGTTTTTATAGTGATTTGTAGAAGTTTTGTGCCTTTTATATTTGGTCATAGACTGATGCTCAACATTTTTTTGGGGGTTAAGCAATAAACGCTAAAGCTATTTTTCATGCCATGTAGGTTTCATGTGGACAAGATGTCATCTGCTCATGTTTATGTAAGGCTCCACAAAGGGCAGAGTATTGATGACATTAGTGAAGGCGTGCTGGAGGACTGTGCTCAGCTTGTGAAAGCTAACTCCATCCAAGGCAAATTTCGAACCTTTTTTGTTCCTTTTTGGAACTTAACTTTTGAACGTGATTATCGTAGACTAATCTCCTTCTACCAATCAAATTTGTTTCTTTTTTATGGTTTTTTTTCTGAAAATATTGCAGACGGGCTATTTTCTCATGGTTCTCTTGTTAATATTGTGTGTCAGGTAACAAGGTGAACAACGTGGATGTTGTCTACACTCCGTGGGCCAACTTGAAGAAAACAGCCTCCATGGATGTTGGTCAAGTCGGTTTTCACAATCCAAAGATGGTGAGCTTCTTTGATTCTCAAGAAATTTAGCTCGATTCATGTGGTTATACATGAAAAGTGCATGAGCATAAAATTATGAATAGCTAAGATACCTATCTCGATTTATGTTTGTTCCAGGTCCGGACAATTAGAGTGGAGAAACGAATCAATGAAATAGTTAACAGATTGAACAAAACTAAAGTTGAAAGAAAACCCGATTTGAAAGGTAACTCTTGGGTATAGAGTTTTTTATCTACTTATACACCAAATTCTGGAAAAAGAAATTCATTTTTTTCATGAGATTTTACTTGCACGTGATCTTTTAAGATCTAACAAATGGTGATTTCCCTCTCATTATGTTGGTGAAGCCGAGAGAGAGGCAGTGAATGCTGCGGAAAGGGCTGAGAGGAAACAGCTGCTGAGAGAGAAGGTGGGTTTTGACAATGCTCCTTGAAATCATCTCCCAATGGGTTACTCAGAAGAGTCTTCGTTTGTCATCTGCAGAAAAAGCGTGAGGAAATGGAGAGGCTTGAGAAAGAGAGACAAGCCGAGATAAGGAGTTACAAAGGATTGATGGTATCAGAAAAAATGACATCAAACAAAGACATTGCTTCGAGCCACAAATCGCTCCAAGAACTCGAAGACGACTTCATGTAAGGCGAAGAAACGAGAAGAAAAAACAACGTTCATACCGGAGGTTATCGTCTAAACCTATTTTCCTTCAAAGAAGGGATGTGTTCTCTTGCAGAAATTATATGGTGGCCCCTTTGATGTTTGTTTCACGCTGTTGAAGACAAAACCCTAATACGGTTCTTGGGATTCCGACCATGGAATTCAGATATGATTAAATCTTGTGAAAAAATGGAGCATGAATATAAAAACGGGCTTGCCAAATGATTTGGTCCTGCTCATGCTTGATGTGTATCTCAAACTCTCTTTATTCCCCTTATATTTCAACTTATTACTAAAAGAGCCCCTGTTTTTATGGAATTCGATCTGAATTCGTCTTCAAATAGTGTTCAAGAAAGTGGTCTAGGTGATGTTGAAATCTGTTGAAATCAGGATTTCTAGACGGTTTGTCGATTAGGGTAAATGAAAAGTTGAATTTTTGCATAAAAATGTAAATAAAATTTTATTGTGTTTTTTATAAAGTAGTGATTAAATGGTGAAGTTAACTTTGAATTTTGAGGCTAATGAAATTTATGTTAATTAAAAGGAAAAACAGTCTATTCTCCTTTGAAAATCATGTTTTAATCTTATTTTCCCTTTGATTCTGACCTTCATCCTATTTCTCTCTCTCGATTTTCAGTTTTCATCCTATTTCTCCCTTGAAAATCATGTTTCAGTTCCCTCAATTATAAAAAATCTGCCTAAAATCCCCTCCGATTTTGACCTAATTTTGACCAAATTTTGATTTTAATTTTGGCCCAATTTTGACTCAATTTTGACCCAATTTTTATTTTAATTTTGACTAATTTTGACCCAATTTTGATTTTAATTTTAATTTTGATTTTAATTTTGATTTTAATTTTAATTTTAATAAATCAAGTTAATTATTCAATTTAATCGACTTATTTGATTTGATTTCGAATAAAATTAAGTACGATTTTTTACTTGAAACCAATTTTAAACCAAAATCGAATCCAATTTTGACTCAATTTTAACCCAAAATCGATCCAATTTTGACCCAAATTAAGATATCAATTTTGACTCAATTTTAACCCAAAATCGATCCAATTTTGACCCAAATTAAGATATCAATTTTGACTCAATTTAATCCGAATTTTTACTTAATGTTGACCCCATAAAATTAAGTACGGTTTTTACTTAATCCGTAATTTTAACCCAAATCGACATCAATTTTGACTCAATTTTACTTAATTTTAATCCAATTTGCAATTAATTTTAACCTAAAATTTTACTTAATTTAACCCAAAGTCGACCCCAATTTTGACTCAATTTTAACCCAAAACCGATCCAATTTTAACTCAAATTATGATCTCAATTTTGACTCGATTTAATCCGAATTGATTTTGGGTTAAAATTGGTTTCAAGTAAAAAACTTTATTTAATTTTATTTGAAATCAATTAAATCAAGTAAGTTGATTAAATTGAATAATTAACTTGATTTATTGTTAAAATTCGAGTTAAAATTAAGTACGAATTTTGGTCAAAATTAAGTATAAATTGGGATTAAATCAAGTCCAAATTGAGTCAAAACTATGTCAAAATTGAGTCATATTTAATCAACATTAAAATTAAAATTTGGTCAAAATTAAATCAATTTTGACATAGTTTTGACTCAATTTGGACTCGATTTAATCCAAATTTATACTTAATTTGGATTAAATCGAATTTTCAATTTATACTTAATTCGGATTAAATCGGATTTTCAATTTATACTTAATTCGGATTAAATCGGATTTTCAATTTATACTTAATTCGGATTAAATCGAGTTAAAATTGAGATCATAATTTGGGTTAAAATTGGATCGATTTTGGTTAAAATTGAGTCAAAATTATGGTCGATTTTGGGTTAAAATTAAGTAAACTTTTGGGTTAAAATTAAGTACAAATTGGGTCAAAATTAAGTACAAATTGGGTCAAAATAAAAATTAAAATCAAAATTGGATTAAAATTACGGATTAAGTAAAAACCGTACTTAATTTTATCGGGTCAAAATTAAGTAAAAAATCAGATTACATCGAGTCAAAATTGATATCTTAATTTGGATCAAAATTGGATCGGTTTTTGGTTAAAATTGAGTCAAAATTGGATTCGATTTTGGGTTAAAATTGGTTTCAAGTAAAAAAAACGTACTTAATTTTATTCGAAATCAAATAAAGTAAGTCGATTAAATTGAATAATTAACTTGATTTATTAAAATTAAAATTAAAATCAAAATTAAAATCAAAATTGAAATCAAAATCAAAATTAAAATGAAAATCAAAATGAAAATCAAAATTAAAACAAAAATCAAAATCAAAATTAAAACTAAAATCAAAATTAAAATAAAAATTGGGTCAAAATCGAAGGGGTTTTTAGGCAGATTTTTTATAATTGAGGGGGAAATAGGATGAGGTCAAAATCGAGGGGGGAATAGGACTAAAACATGATTTTCAAAGGGGGAATAAGATGAAAACTGAAAATCGAGGGAGGAATAGGATTAAGGTCAAAATCGAGAGGGGAATAAGACTAATGCATGATTTTTAGGGGGAAATATGATGTTTTTCCTAATAAAAATTATGTAAAAGTGGAATTCAATAATTATAAATTAAATTTTTGAATTATATTCGTTGGAGTTAACAATTATGGAGAAGTGTTTGAAAAAATGAAAAATACTGAAAAAATGAAAAATATTATTTCTTTCTGTTTTAATTTTTTATTTGATAAATTTATATATTTAAAATTAGGGATAAACTAAAAAAGCCTGAAAAATAGATTTTAATAAATTTAAACCTTCTATTTTTAACTCTATAAAAAACTATAAACTATGCTTTTTAAGCAAAAAAAATCATGACAAATCTTCATGGTTTTTTTGCTTAAAAAACATAGTTTAGAGGTTTTTTTTATAGAGTTAAAAGTAGAAGGTTTAATTTTATTAAAATCTGTTTTTATGGTTTTTTTGGATTTGTCTTAAAAAAATATATATATTAAATAAAAAAAATTTAATCTATATATGATTTTAAATTAAATATGTTGTTTCAAATCATAAATCTTACAAAAATCTATACATAAAAATATTTTTTTCTCTTTTTACATAAACATTTAAAGATTTTGAAAATTGAAATAAATTTGTTTTAATTTCATTGAATATATAAAATATTCACTACAATATTATTAACCAATACATGTTTATTAACTATTAACATTAATACATAACTTCAATTTTATTTTAATTATTATTATTAATGTATAATATTTATTATTTTTAAATTTTTAGTTATTGTACGATTAAATATGTGCATTTGACCTAAAAAAGTATATTCAATTTATAAATGGTGGACAATGTATATGGATTTAAAATTTATTTTTTTATATAAGTTTAACTATCACTTAAAAGTTTGTACTAAAGATTTTAATATGTTTAAAAATTTGTAATATATAAATTTTGGGGAAATACAAAAAAACCCTAAAATATAGCTTTTAATAAAATTAAACCTTCTACTTTTAATTGTATTAAAAAAGACCCTTAAACTATGTTTTTTAAGCAAAAAAAAACCATGAAGATTTGCGGAATAGCTCTCGATTCACTGGTTCGTCTTCGAAGGATGTTACGCACCAACGAAGAACGAACAAGACGTTGGTGTCACAAGAATTCACAAAGGAAATTCAAGATAAAATTCAAAGATTCAAATTGATTGTTCAAAGGAGGGGGTGGCCGGCCATATACATAAACCAAGGCCATGCAAATGTAAATACAACATTAAATGAAGGTCTCCATGCAAGACCACTATTAAATGCATTGAAAACACAAAAGAACATTAAGACAAGCTTGTAAGATGTGCATGTTGGAACGCGAACTCGTCTCGGAACCCTCAGGTTATTAAATAGGTCGCAGGAAAAGTGACACGCGACCTCGTTAAAAACCCGTCGTCGAAAAACCACGTGGGACAAAACCGACGAAGAGAAAAGAGTACACGCGGATCACTTACCTAATTAATAACCATTGCGGGGCGGGCTTCGACTTGTATAACGTTTCTTAGGATCGTGACTTCACGTGGACTTGAATAATCTTCGTGAACATGGACGGCCACGATAATCCCGATAATTGCGTCCTTAAGCTTTGCAGCCTTGGCTCAGGTCACGAGACCAATGTCTTTCGGTCTGGTTGCATCTCGGGTCGTACTGATGGCGTCTCGGGTCGCGCAAGCTGACTCTTCTTCCGCGCTGGAGGTCGCGTCCTCTTCTGCATTATTGGTCGCGTCCTCGACGTCATCCGTGACATATCATGCCCCCCTTCTTGGAAATGATTTGCCCTCAAATACGCTTGATATGCGACAAAAGGAACCAAGTCAGTAATATTAAAACTAGAACGCACGTTGTACTTACCTCGCAAATCGAGTTGGTAGGCGTTGTTGCTAATCTTCTTGGTCACTGAGAATGGGCCGTCGATCCGGGGCATTAATTTGGATTTCCACTCGTTCAAAATCGTTCTTTTCGCAGGTGAATCCAAACTTGGTCAACGGGTTTGAAAATCATTCGCTTCCAAGCTCGAAAACGCCATAGTTGATGCTACCATGTTCGCAATGCTCTCACAAGCGCGTAAAGCTCCTTATCGTATGTGGCACAGTTGAGGGTCGCGCCTCCAAGCTTCTTGACGAAATAAGCAAATGGTTTCCGTTCCTGCATCAAGATTAAACCAATTCCTACACTATATGTATCAGTACCAAATGTTTTAAGGAAATCCGGTGAAATTAATGGAGGGATATGAGTAAGCTTCTCGTTTAGCTTTGGAACGCTTCTTCTTGTACTTCCTCCCACTTGAATCCTACGTTTTTCCTAATGACTTCAGTAAGAGGGGTAGCCAAGGTACTAAGCCCCTTTGCGAAGTGATGATAGAACTCCGCGTGTCCATGGAAGCTTCGGACTTCCCCGACGGTCTTTGGGCTCGGCCATTCCCGAATGGCTTTAACCTTCTTCTCGTCTACCTTGTCTCCATTTGCACTTATAACACAATCTAGAAAGACAATGTTATCCGTACAAAAGGTACATTTCTTTAAGTTAGCATACAACTCTTCTTTCCTAAGTACCTTCAATACTAATTCTAGGTGACCTAAGTGTTCCTTCAAACTCTTACTATAGATCAAAATATAATCAAAGTAGACTACCGCAAATCTACCTATATACTCCCTAAGCACATGGTTCATTAATCGTATAAAGGTACTAGGAGCATTCGATAACCCAAAGGACATAACTAACCAACCACTTATATAATCTGTGCTTAGTTTTAAACACAGTTTTCCACTCATCACCTTCCTTCATCCTAATTTGATGGTAACCACTTTTAAGATCCATTTTTGAAAATATCGTACTTTCATGCAATTTGTCGAACATGTCATCTAGCCTAGGAATAGGATGTCGATATTTCACCGTAACGTTGTTGATTGCGCGACAATCAACACACATGTGCCATCTGTCATCTTTCTTTGGCACGAGTAGCACGAGCACGGTGCACGGACTCATACTCTCGCGAATATGTCCCTTGGCCATGAGCTCCTCCACTTGCCTTTGCAGCTCCTTAGTCTCCACGGGATTGGTTCGGCAGGCTGGCCGATTTAGTAACGTGGCTCCAGGAACAAAATCGATTTGATGTTCGATTCCTCGTATAGGTGGCAATCCGGTGGGGTTCTCTTCGGGAAAGACATCTCTATATTCCTGCAATAGTTTAGAAATCTCACTCGGCAACACCGGTGCAAGGTTAGTTAAGCTCGAAAGAGCTTCCTTATAAACAAATAACAATACGGACTGATTCGAATTAAGAGATTTCTTGATCTCACCCGATCTCGCGTAAAAATTTGACGATCTAAGTTCGAGCGCGCTTTGCTTCTTCAAATGCAATTGGTCTTGCAGCACTTCTTTAGGTTTCAATGGAACGAGGACGGTCTTCCTACCATTATACTCAAAGTAATGTTTATTAGTATAACCGTCGTGTTTTACCTTGCGATCCGATTGCCAAGGTCTACCGAGTAGAATATGGTTCGCCTCCATTGGCAGCACATCGCACAAAATCTCATCTTCGTATTTTCCTATGGCAAAGGGCACGGTTACTTGGCTTGTCACCTTCATCTCGCCATTTTCATTCAGCCACTAAAGCTTATATGGCTTCAGATGTTTTTAGACTTTCAATTCGAGCTTTCGGACCATCGTAGCGCTTGCAACATTTGTGCAACTTCCTCCATCGATATAACGCTACATACTTTGCCATGAACTAGGCACCGGGTGTGGAACAGATTTTCTCGATGTTCTTGCTCGTCACCCTTAGGTTGCACATTTAGAGAATGCTGTGTAACCAGCAACTCGCTCGTGGCCGGTTCCACCTCTCGCATCTCGTCCGACAGTTCGACCGCTTCGTCCTCGGACTCGAATTCTCCGTCGTCGCGAAGGATCACGATTTTCTTGTTCGTGCACTCACTGGCGTAGTGTCCTCTCCCGTGACACTTGAAGCACTTCACGTCCCGAGCCCTAGAAATCGTCGCCTCGGCCTTTCTTTTGTCCTGCAGTGCGGTTGGTCCTACTTTCGTCGCGTCTCGGCCCGCTGTTTGCACCTTCGGCGTGTCGCGGCCCGCTGGAACCGTGCTTTTCCTTCTTTTGATATCTTGGTTTCTCATCTCGTGATGGACCAGATTTTCCAGCCCCATAGCCCGAGTGGGGATTCCTTCGCCGCTAGAGTTGTTGCTTGATAAGAATTGCTTTGTGAAGCATTTCCTCGACCTCCACATAGTGTTGTAACTCGAGATGATCTTGGATGTCTAGGTTGAGTCCTCCAAAGAACTGAGACATCGTCGCCTCCCTATTTTCTGTAAGGTCAGCCCGCAGCATGAGCAACTCCATCTCTTGGAAATATTCCTCAACAGAACGGTTTCCTTGGGTGAGCTTTTGTAGCCGCCGATACACCTCTCGGTGGTGATGGCTTGACACAAACCTTTTGCGCATTATTGTTTTCATTATATTTTAAAGTTTTCTAAATATACGATGCAGTTATTTATTATTATTCACTTATTAATATAAATCAATCAAATTTGATCTTTTTAATTTCTCTAAATTATAATTTCAATTATATTGAAAGGCGGATTCATTATATTGTTTACAAACGATGTCTTTATAATTTTTTTTCTTTTTTGTTTAAAAATTGGAAAGCTAAACATTATATATTATAGTTATATATATATATATATTTTGATTTAGACTTTTTGTAACTTTTTTATTCATTAGAATTTCAAATAAGAAGCTAAAACTATATTTTATTAAAAAACATAGAGCTTTTAATTGGTATTCGTATGTAATCATATTGAATACAAATCTAAATAATAACACATGTTTTGGGACCATATTTAGTCTAAAAATGGCCACAAGTCTTCAAACGGTTGGATTTATGCTGCCTAAATTGGTCATAATTATTGAGGAACTATTTAGAATTTGAATTAAATCCAACAACTCTTATTCAACTTTTATGCGGTTTTATATGAAAAAAATATGGTGTTAAAAAACGAGAAGCAAAATAGATTTGGGTGAAATTCATAAAAAGTAAATAAGATGGGGAGAGTTTTTTTTTGAAATCCAACAACTCGTATTCAACTTGCTACGGATTTATAAGAAAATTTGGTGCTAAAAATCGAAAAAGAAAATTAGATTTGGGTGAAATTCGTACAAAGAAAGACATATGGGGATAATTTGAACTCTATCCAACAACTCTTATTCAACTTGCTACGGATTTAAAAAGAAAAATGGTGTTGTGAAACAAAAAAAACTATTTGGGGTACAATTATAATAACAAAATATGGGGAGAAAAGTAAAAGAAACAAATACTTATATGGCCGTTGAATGCTTTAAGGTTTCCAGACACGTGACAAAGAAATATTTAAAATGGACGGTCGATATGAACTACAAGATTAAATCACAGCCGTTGATTAGAAAACCAAAGGCGACTCTTTCAACACCTATAGGGTTTGAAAAGACCACACTCGAAATTATCCGCCCTTTGTGTTTGAATAGCTCTCCCGACCGTTTTGTTCCTCTCTCTCACTCTTTATTTTCTCTCGCTTTCTCGAGAAAATTTATGTTTCTTTCCAAACAGGCACTGTAATTTTTTCAGTGATCTGGTATATCTGGTTTTCGCTTTTGTTTCTTCGGGACCGTCTTTGGTTTCTCCAGATGCGTGGAGTTTCGATCGCGTTGTCGTCTCTCCTCGATGTGTGGTCATGTTTATTCTGGTAGCTCCCATCGGTGAGTGTTTGGATTCTTATCTGGTGAATTTGAATTATGTTTGATCGATCTTCATATCTAAGTTGAATTTGGTGTGATGCATTGATGAATTTAGTGCCTGGTTAAATTAATCATTTCTCTGAATAGCTCGAGGACCTGGGATCTGATTCCAGGGTCGCTATTAGGGAAAACTGAAGCTGAAATCAGTTCCGTCTTGTCTTGTTATTTAATCCAAGTGTTTTTTAAAGCTCTCATTCGGCCCTCTCCATGAATTAGTTTGATAGCATGTTGACTTTTTTCCCCCACGTTTGCTGCTTCCTTCTCGTCAGCTTGTGGAATGGTGCATATGAAGGACTGAATAACGGCGTAGGCAACTGACTATAATGTTTCAGAGTACAAATTGCACAGAACATAAACGTTGTGTTGGAATTGGGGTAAATCGTGTTTTTTGGTTGAGAAAGTATGCAAGGTGAGTGTACACCAGCCTCAATCCCGGCTGAGGGGCTCATTGATGGAAACCAGAGAACAACACGTCACGGGTATGCCTTTTCCTTCTAATTGCTAATGATTTGTCAAATCTCATTGATGTGCGTTCGGTCTCACTTTCTAGTTTTGTTTCTATTATGTGTTTATCTTCCTAGATTGACATGTTACTTAAACCATTGAATACTGAGTGGCATGAAAATCTTCGTTGCTCTTACAGGAGGACTAGTGGCCCTGCAAGACGTTCCACTCGAGGTCAATGGACGGCAGAGGAGGTGAAATTTATGTCTCCTTCTGATTTCATTCCTAATAATACTGAAAAGGTTGCCTTACTTTTCTTTAATCCGGAGTCCTGTGTTGGAAATGTGTCCGACGGGTGTTTATTGAATTAAATTGTGATAACTTCTTGCACCGATGATCATGTTGCATATCCTGGATCAGATATATTTACATAAAATTTTGCGCAACTATTATCTGCATATTGATGTGTGGAAAGTCTGGCTCTTGATATTTCTGTGCAAACGTGTTTCAGGATGAGATCCTGAGAAAGGCTGTACAGCGTTTTAAAGGAAAGAACTGGAAAAAGATAGGTGTGATGATAAATTTGATATATTTTTCTTGTCTTTGTTTCGGTGAATTTAATGTGGAGAAAGTGAACAATAATTTTCCCATCTTATGGATTGCTGCTCATTTTGTTTGATTCACTGTTGTATTAGCTGAATGTTTCAAGGATCGGACGGATGTCCAGTGCCTCCACAGGTGGCAGAAGGTCTTAAATCCAGAACTTGTCAAAGGGCCGTGGACAAAAGAGGTGACGATACAGCATATATGTTTTGTCTTTCCCCTTTTTTATCCCTTCTCTACTCTTTCATAAGCATGTTACATACTCTATTAGCTTTATGGTTCTCAAATATCCTTGATGACACTGCTTATTGTTGTTCTCTTACATATGTGAAGGAAGATGAAATGATAATTCAATTAGTCCATAAATATGGACCGAAGAAGTGGTCCACTATTGCGCGGTATTTAACTGGGCGTATAGGGAAGCAATGCAGAGAAAGGTTTATGCTCATATCCTTACTACTTTTTGTTAACTCAAATGTGATAGTTTTGCGGCTTTGATTTGAGAAGTTTGTATATCTTTGAACATTTTTAATAGAAGTTGTATGGCCACTGAAACAGATTGTGATACATGTAGGTGGCATAATCACCTCAATCCTTCCATTAACAAGGAGGCCTGGACTCAGGAAGAAGAGCTGATTCTGATTCGTGCACATCAAATTTATGGTAATAGATGGGCAGAGCTGACAAAGTTCTTGCCGGGAAGGTATCTTTACCGTCTTTTTCACATCGTTATTCATTGTTCTTCCTTTGATATTCTTTCATTTTTTTCTAAAATTATCATTTGTCTTCTTATTTATTAATAGGACGGATAATGGGATAAAAAATCACTGGCACAGTTCCGTTAAGAAGAAGCTTGATTCCTACCTGGCCTCTGGCCTTCTTGACCAGTACCAGGCGTTGCCTCTAGTTCCTTTTCAGAAAAGTTCCATGTTTTCATATTCTGGTCTGACGCAGAGAACTACTGATGATAATGGGTGCTCCGGGAAACCGGACGATAAAGAATCTGAAAGTAGTAGTCAGAATTCAAGTATGGTTGGATATTCACTATCTGCTACCGATTTTCCAGGAGTTTCAAGTACAGGACAACACTTCCACCCTAGTGAAAATCCATGTGAAAATGAGCACGCCTCACTAGCAGCATATCATCTAGATCAGTATTTCTACCCTAATTTGGAAGATATTACAGTCACTGTTTCAGAAGTATCTGGTGAAATGGAGGATTCCTCCAGGTTTCCTGATCACAGTGCAAGCCATGACTGCCAATTTGGTTTGCAGGATTTACCTGATATTACTTCACTTGAGCTGAGGCAGGAAATATCAGAGTTAACTACCATCTGCATGAATGAGGGTATCAAACCTAAAAATGCAACAGTTCAGACATCATCTAGTCTGCAAGATTCAACTTCTATGTCAAGTATGGATATTGCTAGTTACCAAAACTCAGAAAATGCATTGATATCTGATGCTGAATGTTGTCGAGTTCTTTTCCCCGATCAAGACAAAAAGGAGCTATATTTCTCAGGATCCTTGGTCCAAGAGCTAAAAGATGCTGGTCATGCCGAACATCAAGATTCTCCTCTCTGCACATCATCTTCAGACAATCAGCTATTTGAAGCTACCAAAGATCTTCCTCTGCAAAAATGTTCTTCTAGGTCCTCTGCACAGGCAGCCCCATGCAAGGAAACTCTCCGGCCGGCTCCTTTGATAATATCATCTGATAAGAGTACTAAGGAATCAGCTAGGTTGATCTGTCATCCTTTTGAGGAAGAATCAAAGTGCAACACAAATGCAAATGATAGTTTCATATGCATTGATGATCCAGCCAACTCTTCTTGTTCCAATTATGAAACTAATACCTCCGACCAGAAGGACCAATCATATCATGTGAATGATTCCAAAAAGTTGATTTCAGTAAATGATTTTGCTTCTCTGCCAGACATTAAGCGTAGCTCCCCTCCTATCAAACTTAAGTCGGATGAGTATAAGGAGATGCAGCATGAAGATTGGGGAACTTCTTGTCATGAATCTCTTCATTTTCCAAGCCTAGATATTCCGTTTTTTGGCTGTGATCTCACACAATCTAAGAATGACTTGCTGCAAGACTATAGCCCTCTTGGCATGCGCAAGCTACTAATGTCCACTGTGACATGCATGAGTCCCCTTAGGCTGTGGGACTCTCCCACTCGAGATCACAGTCCAGGCGCACTTCTCAAAGCTGGGAAAAAGACATTTGTTGGTGCACAATCAATCTTGAAGAAACGGAACCGTGAGCTTCTGACACCACTATCAGAAAGAAGAAGTGATAAAAAGCTTGAAACTGATATTACAGCCAGTTTGGCTAAAGACTTTTCACGTCTAGATGTCATGTTTGATGAGAGTGAGAATCAGGATTCATCTCTAGTTTCTCCTTACAACACAGGTGTCTCCCATGAAGATAAGGAAAACCGTTGTCGAACTTTGAATGGAGAGCAAGATGAAAATGTGAAGTATTCTTTGCTCTCAAGTCATAAACTGTCAGAGGGAACTATTCATTGCAGAAAATCTCTTCAGAAGAAAGAACAAGGTTTCTCGGAGACAAATACTGAGGCAAAGGGTGATTCTGAACCAGTTGTTCAAGATGTAAGTGCACTCTTATATAATATATATATTGTGGTATTATATATTTTGAGTTGTCTATTTTCTCTCAATCTGTTAAACCTTCAGATCTGGTTTTGCAGAAGTATTGATACAACTTGTTGCAGTAGAACTTGATTACTGATACAAAGTTTCTGTGTCCGATGAATGACTTTCGTGATCTTCTTGCTAACTGTGTTCCATAATCTTCCTGTTAGAATCATTAATTGGCTCAACACATCTGTTTTTTTAACTTTGCAAATATTTCAATTTTATTTATTTGGAATTATAGTTTTTCCCCTTACTCAACTTTTGTTGCGGTAACTATGACTCTCTAGTGCGTTAGAATGATTGATTGTCCGGTAACCGAAATGTCAGTTGGTCATTGATTTGACATTGCAAAATCCTGTGTACATGTTAGTGCACATGAAAAGTTATTACTTTCCTTGCAATACGTACAACTCCCGCTATCTGTTGCCTTTCATAGTTATAAGGAACTGACATTTGGTCATGCAGGACGAAAACTTCTTCTGTGTTCTTGCGGAACACAATGCCAACACACAGATTCTGCCTTCCCCAAATCAATCCATTTCCTGGGCAGACAAATCACAAGTTTCAACTCCAGGAAACCAGTTGAGCAGGACTCTTATGGTTACTTCTAACAAAGAACATTCCTCTGCAAGTCTCTGTTTGGTCATTAATTCGCCTTCTCGAGCAAGAAACACCGAAGATCATCTTGTTGGCAGCAGCACAAGCAATATCGCAAACGATAGTCTTAGCATGTACCATCTTAATTACCTTTCAGTTATTTATTTTTCTTTATTTTCCATCAGTTTTCATCTCGATCATCAACTTTTTTTTGTTTATTCTACAGGTTTTGCGGGACTCCATTGCGGCGAAGTCTTGAATCTCCATCAGCATGGAAATCTCCCCTGTACATCAGCTCTATCTTTTGCAGCCCAAGGTTTGACACAGAAATGACTCTTGAGGTATGTGCACTTGATAGAAAATAGGAAACTAGATTAAACACCTGTATTCGACCTATCATTGTGAATCTGTATTTTGCAGTTACATAATAATTTAATTACTAGCCTTAGAAGTTGGACTTTCAATTGTTCTTTTTATATTTTTTCAACTACATGAAAGTTAAGCACTATTATGACTAGCGTTTCAGCAATTGAACTTTGAGGATCCAAGTTCAGACGACATATAAAATCGAAGTATCAAGGTCTATTACATACCATGGTTCAGTTTATTACTTCAGATTCTATTTGTGATGTGAGGTTACCAAACCTATATACCTACATCATAGACTTTTCTAAATCTTTCTAAGTTCAGTTTCTGAATCTTTAGCTACTTTTATCTCTCTTTTTCTCTACGATCATGAACTGATCTGGCTGCTAAGTTTATTGATTAAAGCATTTTATTTATGCTTGAACATTGAATAGACAACTACGGTATCATTATATCACATGATAAATAGAGTGTTTAAAAGCATGAAGCTAAATAAGCAAAAACATTCAGATGTTTTCAGGATATATATTCTCTAGAAAAATGTCCTTTATGTTGCTCTTGAAGCATAAGTGGTATGTTATACTGTTCTTCCAGGATATAGGCTACATTTTCAGCCCGGGGGACAGAAACTACAACCCCATAGGAGTCATGAAACAGCCAAGTGAGCATAGGGCTGTAGCATCCACAGATGCTAAGGAAGTTTCATTAGGTGATGATGCTTCGAAATCAACATCAAAACAGACCCAGATGAACACTGATAAAGACGATGCTCAGTTCCAGGTATGTTTTCGCTTCATCACTCGATTGCAACATTGTTGTGTTTCCAAGGTTTTACTGAAATGTTGCCAGTATCAGTTAAAATCTGAACTTGGTATATGCATCCTGGTGCCAGGATCCACGAGACAACTAATAACACAGCGGTGAGATTAAACTTGGGTTTTGGGTCTGAATCGAAATTGGAACCTTGATTGAGAAGCTTTTTATATTAAGTACATAGGTGGAGCAATTGTGAGCAATTATGGGTTAACCTTGACCTTTCTGGAGCATTTAGGAGATAGCTTGGTTTAGGGGACATTATTAGCTGCATCACAAGTTAAGTTTATGGCCACTACCAGAGATCATTGATTTAGGAACAGGAATTGTCTACAAATAGCTTTCTAAATGAGTTATGGACAGACAAGATTCGTCCGAATAGGATCGTTTGAAACCCTTTTTCATCAGGAATTGAGAAGAAAATATTTCATCCCTTAATTTGTCGGGAAACCATCTTCAATCGGTCTGAAAATCTCATCCCCATCCGTCCGAAAACTTCCTCTCACGATGAGTGGTTCTCAAACTAGAAACCCAACCAAAATCATTGAATGAAAAAAAAAACTAAGGGGCTCCATTTTCTTCAATTATAGGTGCAGGAAACAAAAGGTACTAAAAATGAGAAATGGGAATAGCTCGGATACATACATCTCTTGTACCCTTTGTCCAACTAAATCTCTTCTAATAAGCAATCTTTTTTGTGAGACTAAATCGTGGTGATGATAATCAGGTGGAGCGCCGCGTGTTGGACTTCACCGATTGTGATTCTCCTGCGAAATCAACATCAGCTGTTTGAGTCCCTCCTCATCTTCATACTGCAGGTAAAAAATTATCAGTCTTTGCACAACATACATATGCATATATTAATGTGTATATGTATGCATATATATATAAATATATACATAGAGAGTGAGAGAGAGGGAGAGTCATGATCAAGGTATGTAGATCGTGTATTGTATACATTGGTTTTGTGCGTTTCTTGGACAGACGGCCGAGAAACAAAACCTTTTTTTAATGTTGATCTGTTGGTGTAAAAATATACAAAATACACGTCTTTTAAATAGAAGCTAGCCCTCGGCTTTCCAAAGTAGTAAGATCTCAAGACACATTCTTGCATGCACACTATGTGTAGGGATGGCTGTATTTTGGTTTCCCGTCCGAACTTTTAGGTTTTAGTTCAGTTCAAATATTTACATTTCTTAAAAAATCTGTTTGAATTAAAATCTAATATTGTTCCATTTGGTTTGATTAGACTTGGTTTCGATTTAACATAGACTAAATTATCATCCGCAAGTAAATAGTGTGTTATGGATTCAAGTGTTATTCCACGAATTCTCCCTACTTGGTCTTCTATTTGCAAAAGATAAGATAGACTAATAAAAAGACTAAAGGAAATAGGATCACCTTGTCGGAGGTCTCTTTGTGGAACAATAGTGATTCTAGGAGAGTGTCCTCTATAATAAACCTTGTTCATATCTATCTTAATAGATTTGGGATTCTTTCTGAATCGTCCTCTTGATTTCAAGGAACGAGACAGCTCTTGAGTAATCATTATATTATTAGAAATCATACCTCCAGGAACAACCTGACTTTCTCTTATGAGAATTGGAAGCATTGATTTTTGAGCCTTCGACAGGGGATCTTTCATGTAATCTGTCTAAATTCTTGCATTCTCTCGAGTCTCTGAATTTTAAGGATTAAATAAATTTGAGGTTCATTAAGCCTTGGATTCAAGATTTGTGATGAAAAAAATCGATACACTTTTGCAACTATTATTCCACCCACAACTTCCGAGTAAGTTTGATAATACCATATAGGTTTGAGGCTTTTATTTTTGGTTAAACGAATCTTAATTTTTTTCTGTCACCCACCTATGGAAGTCGTTAAAAGCTTAAAATGGGAAAATATTATGTTCAAATTTAAATAAATATTGGAAAATAATTTACTACAATAACACCCAAAAGCTTTCTCTTCGCAATGCTCAACCACGTCCTCATCCAACAAACAATCCATATTGTTTCTTGCTCTTCATTGTCTTGTCACCGGATGATAACAGTTTGTATTTCTGTCACGTTTATAATTATTTAACCACAAGACTCTTGATTTATGTCTCTAAAACTGCTTACCTTCCAAATATAACTTATTACTATTTATCGGCACCCTCTTGACCCTCTCCATATTAGGGATGTCTTCTTGCTGAGTCGTCTCCAATTAATTTTTTAGGTCTCCCATCGATTTTTTGTTTTTTCTAGGAAGGCTCCCTTACATTATTTAACACAATCCCAAAAAACAAACTCCTTAATAATCATATTGAATCCATCTTTTATCAAATTTAAAGTTCCTTTTTCTATCATGTGTATTCCTTGCAAATTCAATAATGATATACCTATGATGTGATCCAATCCATTGTAAACACATACAAAAGAAGTCGGGGATAAAGCTCTCATGCCAACCTCCATTCACTACTCTATCAAGTCAACGTCTTATACCCCCTCTTCTTGCAGGGTTAGACGGTACCACGTCACGTGTTCGCTGTGAATCGATAAAAACAAACCCTTTACTTGTATGAACCTATGGGGATGACAATATCTAGTATGGTAACGGAAATTGAACGACACAACCAATTTAACGTGGAAAACCTCCTTGGTATGAGGAGTAAAAACCACGAGACCGTACTCCACCCAAAAATCCACTACAATATTTATAAGTTATAACGTCAACACACATACCAATATAAAAAGAGATACAACACTGAGATTCAAAGAATATTCTGTCAATATTCCAATCCCGAAACACCTAAGTGAACCCTAACACCGAATTGTAACTTAGACAATAAGCAACCCCTTGTCCTATGATTTCGGCAATCAATGTCTAATCCAACCGTACAAATCTAAGGCCAAAGAGTTCAGAATACAACTATCAAATTTGAGATTAATCGGATAAGAACTCACCGTCCGATTTTTCAAACAACCGGAACTGTATATCTGAAACCGCACGAGAGGACAAGAACGATAATCAGCTCGTTCTCCAAAACTGACTGTTAAATGATAATCCCACCGGAAAGAATCAAGATCTACGAGTGATGAAGAGTTCCTCCAAATTTCACGCCGATCGGACTAAGATAAGTCGGTCGATCGTTGCCTTTAGCACATACACTTAAACTGTTTTCTTCTCATCTCCTTCACTCTTTTCTATCTCTTGTCTTGGATGTTTTTCTCTTGATTGTGTTTTCATCCTCTCTCAATGACTCCTTATATAGGAATGAGAAGGAATAAATATCAACAACGGTGGTGCCTAACTTGCATCATTTGTCAACAATGGAAGTGTCTAACTTTCACCATTTGTCAACAATGGAGGTGCTTAATTTGCACCATTTTTCTTCCTCCCATTTTCGACAATTTCTTTTCACATCAACAATTTCTTCTTCACCTCCACATAAGGAGGCACACCAACAAATCTCCCCCTTCCGACTATGTGGAGGAAATCGTCATCCCAAAGATTGTGCGACATATCTTAAACTTCCCTCTAGACAATGCCTTAGTCATCATGTCAGTCCCATTATCATCTATATGAACCTTATCAATTTCAAGTTCCTATGAATCCATGACATCTCGTATCCAGTGATATCAAACATTTATATGATTTGACTTTGAATGAAATGTCTGATTCTTCCCAAAATGAATAGTACTCTGATTGTCACAAAACAAGACGTACCTATCTTGCTTGAAACCAAGGTGCTCAAGAAACCTCTTCATCCACAACAGCTCCTTACAAGCTTCAGTTGCGACGATAAACTCTGCCTTAGTATACAAAGTGCAATGCACTTCTACAACTTTGATTGCCATGCCACAGCTCCACCCGCAAAGGTTACAAGTAACCCGAAGTAGATTTAAAAGACTAAGTGTCTCCGACCTCTGTGTACCCCGACCAATATATAGAGGTTTGTCACCTCCAAACATAAGTCTCAGACCGGAAGTCCCATGAAGATATCTTAGAATCCACTTCACTGCCTTCCAATGTTCTCTTCCCGGGTTAGAAAGAAAAAGACTAACAACACCAACAACATGAGCTAAATTTGGTCTCGTATAACCCATAACATACATCAGGCTACCAACTGCAGAGACATACGGGACATGTCTCATGTCCTCCTTCTTTGAATTTGTACTTGGACTCTGTTGCTTTCTCAATCTAAAGTGTGTAGCAAGAGGTGTACTCACAACTTTAGATTTATCCATATCGAACCGCTGAAGTACTTTCTCAATGACCTTCTCTTGCGACAGATACAACAACTTGAAACTTCTGTCACGAACAATTCTCATCCCGAGAATTTGCTTTGCTGGTCCCAAATCTTTCATAACAAAGACTAGTTGAGCTGCTTCTTCAACTCAATTACCTTCTCCATGTTCTTGCCCACAATCAACATGTTTTCCACATAGAGCAGCAAGACGATAAAATCATCACCGGAGAAGTTATGCACACACACACAATGGTTTGAATGAGTCTTCTTGTAACCATGCTCCCCCATAACTGACTCAAACTTCTTGTACCATTGTCTCGGTGCTTGCTTCAACCTATAAAGACTTTTCTTCAAGCGACAAACGTAATCTTCTTCGCCCTTCTCAACAAAGCATTCAGGTTGTACCATGTATATCTCTTCCTCACCATGAAGGAAGGTCGTCTTCATATCCATTTGCTCCACCTCTAAGTCAAGACTAGCTGCTAATCCAAACACAATCCGAATGGATGACATCTTGACTACCAAAGAAAAGACCTCATCAAAATCAACTCATTTCTTTTGACTGAAACTTTTACAACCAGTCGAGCCTTGAACCGAGGATGCAAACTATGCTCTTCATGCTTAACCCTAAACACTCACTTGTTAAGCAGTGTCCGTTTCAGGCAACTTCACCAACTCATATGTATAGTTCTTGTGCAAATAATCCATCTCGTCATTCATGGCATTCAACCACTCATCTCTATGTTCATTCTTGAGAGTTTTGTCACAACTCTCTAGTTCTCCCCCTTCAGTAAGTAATACAAACTCACTAGAGTTATACCTCGTCGATGGTATCCGTTCTCTCCCTGATCTTCTAAGAATAGGTGGATTCTCGATAGTTGGTATCTCAACCGGATTATCATTACCAACACCATCATCAACCTATATAGGAGCATATGTACCAGGTGTATGAATATGAACCTCACCTTCAACGGAATCCTGAACCGATGTTTGAAGAATCATCCCCGCGCTGATCAAACCCTCACTATTCTAAGTTGGATTTTTATATTTCTCAATGTCTAGAATAGTTTGATCTTCTATGAACATAACATCCCTGCTTCTGATGAGCTTTTTCTCCACTGAATCAAAACACTTGTATCCAAAATCATCTTGACGTAACTGATGAACACACACTGTCTTGACTTCTCATCAAGCTTTGATCTCTCATCCTTTGGAATGTGAACAAAAGCTTTACACCTGAACACCTTCAAATGGTTGTAAGAAACGTCCTTTCCAGTCCACACCCGCTATGGAACATCACCCTATAGCGGTGCACTAGGTGACAAGTTCAAGACATGAACCACAATGCTCAAAGCTTCACCTCAAAAGGAATCCGATAACCCTGACTGCAAAATCAAATATCTGACCCTTTCCATGATCGTCATGTTCATCCTTTCAGCCAACCCATTCAACTACAGTGTCTTAGGCAGCGTCTTCTCATGTCTAATACCATGTTCTTGGCAATAGACATCGAACGTTCCATATACTCCCTCCATTATCACTTTGGATACACTTTTCTTTCCAGTTTGTCTCTCCTCTAATGCTTGAAACTGCTTGAAAACCCCCACAACTTGATCTTTTGTCCTCATATTATAAGCCTACAATTTTCTCGAATGATCATCGATAAATGTGACTACCATCGAGAGATCTTGTCTTCAATGAACTACACACACCAAATGTATCAAATCAAGTATCTTTGGTTTTCTTGAAGGTTGGAAGACTTGAACGAAACAACTCTATTTTGCTTCCCCACAAAACAATGCTCACACTTCTTCAAGTGCAACCCAGAGATTCCCTGAAAAACCTCCTTCTTCAACAGTACAGATAATCTTTTCTCGCTTATGTGTCCAAGTCTCCTATGCCACAACTCAGTAGCGTTGTCACTCCCCAAGGCATTGATGATATTCTTAGAAAGCTTAGCTTGTATCTGATACAATGACGAAGACTTCTCACCTTGATCTATAACCATGGAACCTTTAGTAAGCTTTCACTAACCACCACTGAATGTATTGCAAAACCCTTATCGTCAAGTCTCTCCAAAAGATCAAGTTTAACCGCACATCTAGAACATGCTTAACTCCTTTAAGCACAAGTCTAGTACCAAGACTAGTCTCCAAGCAGACATCTCCAATTCCAACGATAGAAGTCGAACCATCATTACCCATCTTAATGAAACCAAAGCTACCCAGAGTATAAGTAGTAAAGAACTCACACGTCTTGATGTAGCATGAACGGAGGCTCCGCTGTCAATAACCCAACTCGTCTCATGGCATGCCAGATTTATCATATCATCACCAAGCATTACTAGGAACTCTTCTGCAACTACAACCCGTTCATCAGTCTCTCCATGTTTCTTTTTTTCATCTTTCTTTAATTTCCAACAATCCTTCTTGATGTGCCCTTTATTTTGGAAATAGTGACATTCCACGAGAGATTTCTTCGATTTGCTCTTGCTCCTGTTCTTGCCTTTCNCAAGAACATCAGAAATTGAGGAAGCACCTTGCGACTGTCTTCGTGTATCCTCATTCAAAATACAGTTCTTGGCTAATTCCATCGAGATTGTACCATCTGGATCTAAGTTCGACAAAGACATCCTAAATGTCTCCCACGAATCCGGAAGTATATCGAGAAACCACAAACTTTGAATCTCATCTTCAAAGGCAACCCCCATGTCAGATAATTGATTCAATAGACCTTGAAACACATTCAAGTGATCTGTTATCGGAATCCCTTCGACGTACTTCAAATCAACCAACTTCTTGATGAAGTACAACTTGCGATTCCCAGTATTTCGAGCATACAACAGCTCTAGCTTATTCCACAAAGAAAGAGCATTTGTCTCACTAGTCACATGATTCAAAATTTTATCATCCACCCACTGTCGAATCAACACATAAACTTTTCGATGAAGCATCGTCCACTGCTCATCAGTTTTACCCTCGGGTTTCCCTTCAACAGCCAATGGAAATTTACTCCACATAGTCGAAAGAGAGAGATTTTTTGGTGTTTCTCCTTATGTGGAGGTGAACAAAATTGTTGAAGTGAAAAGAAATTGTCAAAAATGGGGGGAAGAAAAATGGTGCAAGTTAGGCACCACCATTATTGATATTTTTTTCTTCTCATGTCTATATAAGGAGGCATTAAGAAAGGATGAAAACACAACCAAGAGAAAAACATCCAAGACAAGAGATAGAAACGAGTGAAGGAGAGGAGAAGAAAACACTTTGAGTGTTTGTGCTACAAACGACGATCGGCCCACTTCCCTTAGTCTGATTGGCGTAAACTTTGGAGGATCTCTTTATCACTAGTAGATCTTGATTCTTTCCGGTGGGATTATCAATCCAACGGTCAGTTTTGAATAAACGAGCTGATTACCGTGGCTGTTATCTGGTGTGGTTTCAGACGTGCAATTCCGGTTGTTTGAAAAATCGGACGGTGAGTTCTTCTCCGGTTAAGCTGAAATTTTATAGTTGTATTCTGCACCCTTTTTCCTTTGATTTGTACGGTTGGATTAGACATTGGTTTCCGGAATCATAGGATAAGGGGTTGCTTACTGTCTAAGTTACAACTTGGTGTTTGAGTTCACTCTGGTGTTTCGGGATTGGAGTATTGACAGCATATTCTTTTAATCTCGTTATTGTATCTCTTATTGTATTGGTCTTTGTATGGAAGTTGTAACCTATAAATTATTGTAGTGGAGTTTTGGATAGACTATGGTCTCGTGGTTTTTACTCTTCACACCGAGGAGGTTTTTTACGTTAAATTGGTTGTATCGTTCAATTTTTCCTTTATCATACTAGATATTGTCATCCTCATAGACTCACACAAGTAAGGGGTTTGTTTTTTTCGGTTCATAACGAAAGTGACGTGGTACCGTCTAAACCCTACAAGTGGTAACAGAGCATCGATTGGTTGTTCGATGAACTTGTGTTGAACGATGGAGACAAATACTAGTAGGATGATAAGCTTGAATGGTGCCAACTATCACGTGTGGAAGGGTAAGATGGAAGACTTACTCTACGTGATAGTTGGCACCATCCAATAAGTCTTTCATCTTACCCTTCCACACGTGATAGTTGATAGTTGGCATCATTCAAACTAATCATCCTACTAATATTTGCCTCCATCGTTCAACACAAGTTCACCGAATAACCAACCGATGCTCTGTTAGCACTTGTAGGGTTTAGACGGTACCGAATGAATTTCGTTGTGACCCGAAAAAAACCCTTACTTGTATGAGTCTATGAGGATGAGAATATCTAGTATGGTAACGCAAAATGGACGATACAATCAATTTAACTTGGAAAACCTTCTCGATGTGAGGAGTAAAAACCACGGGACCGTAATCCATCCAAAAATCCACTACAATAATTTATAGGTTACAACTTCCATAAAAATACCAATATAACAATAGATACAACACAGAGATTCAAAAAATATTCTGTCAATATTCCAATCCCGAAACACCCGAGTGAACCCAAACATCAAGCTGTAACTTAGACAGTAAGCAACCCCTTATCCTATGCTTCTGGAAACCAATTCCTAATCCAACCGTACAAATCAAATACCAAAGGGTTTCGAATACAAATATCAAATTTCAACTTAATCGGAGAAAAACTCACCGTCCAATTTTCCAAACAACTGGAACTGCACGTCTGAAACTGCACCAGAGGACAGCCGCGGTAATCAACTCGTTTCTTCAAAATTGACCGTTGGTTTGATAATCCCACCGGAAAGAATCAAGATCTATGAATGATGAAGCGATTCTCCAAATTTCACGCCGATCGGACTATAAAAGTAGATCGATCGTTGCCTTTAGCACATACACTCAAACTGTTTTCTTCTTCTCTCCTTTCACTCCTTTTTATTTTTTGTCTTAAATGTTTTTTTGTTATGTTTTCATTCTCTCCCAATTCCTCCTTATATAGACATAAGAAGGTAAAAATATAAATAATAGTGGTGCCTAACTTATACCATTTGTCAACAATGGAGGTGTCTAATTTGTACTGTTCATTAACAATGGATGTGCTTAACTTACACCACATCATTGAAGCATCAAACTGAAAGGCACATAACGTGATTATATCTCTCATTGGTGCCATTTTTTCTTGTCATTATTCTGTATAATCCATGACTTATATTTACTTGTACTAATTCGTGTAAACCTCTCCCCGCATTATCACCATAAACACAAGTTAAAAAATAAGCATAGATGCCTTCTAATGTATTGACTTCAATCAATCTATTACCGAAGTATAGACTACGTACTCTCTACGTATATTTTTAAAGTGTCGAATGATCAGGTTACTTTGCACCCCTTGACGATTCCAACTTGAAACGTGGTTTTAGACGAACCACCACACCTTTCATATTTTTGTTTTCTGATTTACACTACTATATTCCCTTTAAATCCGGATCCATACCCCATATAAACACACCATTTGAGGGTCGCCCTCATCTTTTCCATATACCACCATCCATTGTTACCATATTAGAAGTTATAGGAACTTCAACAAGTAGTTCGGATGATGCTATAGTTGTTGCAATTATGGAGTGGTTGTATCGATTTCTACAATAATATTATAGGTTTTGGTTTCTAGTTTAAACTGCTCATCATGATCTACTAAACCTCCTTCCTGTTTCTTCCCTCTTCATATGTCAACCGCTAAAATGGAAAGCTTATTCTAGCCGTAAGAAAATACTAAAACAACACCAATCGAAGGAAATAAGAACACAAAGAAGTAAATATATATGTCGTTGTTTCAAGTGCCTTTTTTTTTAGTTCTTTTTGTTGAGGATTCAAATAAATAATACACCAGAACTGAAGATAGAATTACACAAACACTTTCGGACTTCATTAAAAAGCGGAAAAAAAAACAATTACCATTATTATCAAATATTTTTATTACTGCCCGTAAAACAAAAACAAAGAGAAATGGCTCACAGAGAGTGTTTATGACCATGGTCAAACTGGGTTTGTTGCGGTTCTTAGGCACAGCGGGTAACAGCGGCGTGGATCGCATCTGCAAGGTGAGGAACGGTCTTTGTGCTTAGACCCGCCATGCTTATCCTCCTGTTTTCACAGCAAACACTCAATTCAAGAGTTGATCGCAAGTGCCATTACATTATCACATTGTTTCTTCAGCGGTAAGCGCGGTTCCGCATTCAATATTCACGATGGTGACAGGTGTGTGAGGATTAGATGATAGAGGGGCTCATAATTACCCGTCCGATGTCATGTAGATGTGGTATTCTTTAGTCATGAAGGCAACTTGGGCAGTGTTCAAGCCAGTGAAAGTGAACATGCCAATCTGCTTGATGATGTGACTCCAGTCACCGGGTGTGCCTGTTAGATATCAAGGCCATCATAATACGCTAAAACCTTTAGTTCGTTTTCGGTGTATGCCTTGAGATAGAGCCTGTGTTCCATTTAAAAGCATAATGTGCAGAGTATTCTAAATAAAATTCAATTCAAATATCCAACTCAACATTTCAAATGCATCAAGAAGAGTAACGATGTAAACAAGAGTTGAGATTTAATTACTTAAGAGGCTAATCGAAATTCAAGACCTATGTTTGTGGAGAAATGATCAGAACAGACTTTCCCGGTGGTATTATTCGTGATAGATATCCGATGTGGAGTTCAATACAGAACAATGTCATGATGCTCAGACACTAATCTATATTTAAACAAATAGTGGCTGTGGAAAACGACCCAAAAAGAATGATGACTGATAGCAATAAAATATTCCTAATGAAGGAAAAAGTTAAATAGTTTCCAAGGAGAATGGTATGAATAAATACGTTTACCTCGAGAGCGTAAAGCATCAAAAAGCTGCTTTCTCATGCTGATGATACGATCAGCCATGGCTTTCAGTTCCAGAGTCCATTCATTGAACATGTTCCTGAACGTGAAAGTACATGAAAACTTCACATTGGCCAAAAACTATATATTCCATTATTACACTCTACTAACTATTAGACTGCAAAGTTGTAAGGCATAAGAAATACCTGTCTCGCAGGATCGCAGCAACGATAGATGCACCATGAATTGGAGGGTTTGAGTACATCGGTCTGATCACAAGTTTCAACTGGCTCTCCACCCTGCCAGCTACATCTGCTGCTTTGCAGACCTTAGAAGATAACATGACAAAGAAACAAAAATGATCAATTCCTACGGTGCTCCATGGGAGAATGGAAAGAAATCCCAGATCTTTGGACTGACGAATGATGTGTGTTCACTGCTCAGCTCATTTAAATGTGAGAATATACCAGGATATCATAGCATCCTCACCTACCATCTTTCTACAAGTTTGTTAAAAGGAACTCTAGCGAAGCAAACAGGTTAGGAATCTTACAATGCTTAGAGCACCAACTCGTTCTCCATAGAGACCCATGTTTTTTGCATAACTTTGAGCGGCGAGGCATTCACCGCCATCAGCAACAAACATCCTGATTGATTGCGCATCTGAGTCCAGATTTCCACTTGCAAAACCCTAAACAATGAGAAGTAAGACATATAAGAATTCACATGGAAGACAGGGTTTAATTGTTTTTCAAGATAAGAAAAGATCAATTAGCATCAGCTGATCTTGCTCCCTTACAGAAAGAACCCATGAGATGTATTATTGTGATTGACAAGCCAATTAGGAGTCCCAAATGGGTTGAAATAGGCTCTAATATTGGGGCTCATAAGGACCCTTAGGAACACTCTCCTGTAAGCCAGATTTTGAGAAGAGTTCTACCTAGGTGGGTCTCAATGTGGTTCTTATGAGGACCCTTAAACACCATCTCCTGTAAATTAGCCTTTTGGATGAGTTCTACGAATCATGTACCTGATAAGCACTATCAAAGAAAGGCATCAATCCCTTGGAACGCATCAACTGCCTGATTTGCTCCCATTGTTGAACAGTGGGATCAACACCAGTCGGGTTATGAGCACATGCATGGAGTAGAACAATAGCACCCGAGGGAGCAGAACCAAGATCTTCAATTAGACCTGCATGCCAAAGAAAAGAGTTGCAGCACTGTTAATAACAGTAACTAAAATCACAATGTTGCCTTGGTGTTGCTACAAACTAAGAGAATGATGCCATGACATAATGTACAATAGGACATCAAGAGCGAAGGATTCTCACCTTTGAAGTTCAACCCACGTGTTGCTGGATCATAGTATCGGTAAGTTTTCACTGACAAACCAGCGAGAGTGAAAACTTTGGGGTGGTTGCCCCATGTTGGCGCAGGGATATAAATTGTTTTCTGTAATGTAAGAGGAGACTTTAAAGCCATGCAAGAAATTTTAATTTGGAGGAAGATGTCAACCAGAAAGAAAATAGTTGAGCATGTACCTGATGATAGTGTTTAGCCAAAAACTCTGCTCCAACTCTCAGTGAACCAGTACCAGACAAGCACTGCACAGTTGTAACCCTATTCTCCCTAATAGCAGGGCTACATCAAGCATGAACACAGCATTAAGAAACAAATGTAAATCTAAGACCAAAAAATGAAAACACAGTTAAAGATTAATCAAAAAGTTTACCTATCAGCACCTAAAATAAGCTTAGCACTTAATTTGTTGAATTCAGCCAACCCAACAATAGGAAGATACTCCTTCACTCGTGATCTGCAAATCAGAAGTCCAACACATGTAAATATCAAGAACAAGAAGGGGAACGAAACTCAACACGAAAGAGAGGAAGAGAATGCACCTGTCATTGATAATCTGCTGTTCGGCTTTTCTCACAACATTCAGCACCAAAGGTTTCCCTTCCTATAACAGAGAACATGAAACCAGATGTCATTTCACAATGAAAACACGTCAATAGAAAAGATGCAGAATAAATATTACATTTCATGGCAATAAAAGAAACAGCGAACACAATTCCATATAAACAGCAGGAGGATTACATACCTCAGTTCGGTAAGCACCAACTCCCAAGTTCAACTTAATCGGACTTGGATCTTTGTTATAAGCGACAGTCACCTATATACGATTTCAGATTACTACATAAGAATCGATATCAAAATATGAGTCGTATAGCCGACAAGCAGAGATACTGATTCCAAGCAAATGCAGGGGATTTTCCCAATTATAAAGGAAAAATCAAACCCATTTCACTAAAAAAATCAAAATCACAAGGAAATACATAAAAGATCCTTCATTTTTTACGTATAATCACCCGTGTGATTATTGCTGACGAACTAAACACTTGTATCAAAGAATTCCGTTAGACCTTCCTGAATTGCAAATATATATAATAACAAAATAAAATATGATAAAACTGATTTGAAGTTATTGCTACTTTCCATCAAACCAAAGGATCAAATATCCGCTATCAAAAAGCGATACAAACACAAACCGTTAACGAGAACCGATCAACACGCATATATACACAAGCACGCGTATCAAATCCAAATATGTAGAAGAAAAAGAAGAAGAAGAAGAAGGTACCCCAAGAATAGGATCCTCGGGGGCTTGAACAAGGTGAGCAAATACAGAACCGCCGGCGAGTCCCGACGTCGGCGAGGCGGCGATGGAGGTCCGAGGATCCACAGCCGGAGAATCTGTCCGGGCATCGAGATGACGAAGTAGAGCACCGATCCTGCGATCACTCGGCGAAGAAGAAGAAGAGAAAGAAAATTCGAAAGTCATTTTTGTTTTCTGCACTCGTTGGAAATTTGTGAGATTTCGCTTCGTTCAGCAACAAAGAACGAACATTTATATTGTTTTTTTTTATATTTAATTCATTTATTTTCGGCCTAATCTTGTAGGAAATGCCACGTAAGCTTTGCATAGGGTTGCGTGACTGACGTGCATGGATATGTAAATGGGCCACCAAGTTAACGTTCTTTACAATCATTCCCCCAAACTTTAGTATAATACTATTTAAACCCCACAAATTAACATAATCGATTCATCCTTCTCTCTAGGGCTGGGCAAAATATCCGAAATATTCGTATCCGATTCGTATTCGAATCGTATTCGATCCGAAAAAACAAATATCCGTAGGAACAAATACAAATTTAAATACCAAGATTTAGATATTCGACAAATACAAATACAAATAGTATAATCAATTATTCGTAAGTATTCGTATTCGTAAGTACTAAATAGATAATTTATTTAATATATAGATATATAATAAAATTAATTTTAAAGATCAAATTATAAATAAAAAAATATTATTATAATTGATTTTCAGATCAAATATAAAATATATAAACAAATAGTTATTATATTTAAAATTTAATGATTAAAATGTAAATTATAAAAGTTTTAACCCTGATTTAAAGACTAAAATGTAGATTATTTAGAATTTTTTATTAATTTTTTTAAAAAATTTTGATTTTTTTACGGATACGGATATTCGATGAATATCCGAATATTTACAGATATTCAAATTTACGAATATCCGTATTTACGAATACAAATACAAATAGTAAAATAGAATATTCGACGAATACGAATACAAATAGTCGAATATTTACGGATATTTGTTATTTGTCCACCCCTACTTATCTCGTCACAAAGAAATACTTTTAATTCAACAACATAAATTTTGGACAAATATTCACGTCTTAGAATTATATTTTCTATTCTTATATTTTGAAACATAGGATAGGATGAGGATATATAGTGAAATGGTAAAATATGAGAATCTTTTTAATACAAATTATAATGTCTTTCTAATTCTATATCTGAATTTGTATATTAAAAAATATACTGAATCACATATATCAAATAAAAAAATGTAGTGTACTATAAACCAAATCCTATAAATATTTTCCAAAAATATAGAAAATATCATAGAAAATTATGCCAAAAGGCAAAACCATTTGAAGTTAATTAAATTAAGTTGGTTATAAAAATGATTTAATCAGTGAATCACTTCCTAAATATCTAGGATCGAAATTTGTATCCAAATGATTTTTTAAATTTTTAATATTGTCTTTAGATATAAAAACTAATATATTTTTTTACAAATAAATATATATATGCGCATTAAAAATTATTTATATTCTTCAAACTTAGATTAACGAATCAAAATGTTATGTATAGGTTTTCAAAACGATTATGGAATTAGTATATACATCTTTATCTTTATGCTATAAATATTTAAAGTTCATTTTATACCTTTTTAAGTAATTTTCTTTATTTTTTAAGAAAATCAATGTTTAAAATTAAAATTTGTAAAATTTATTGCAATTTTTAATTTTGAACTTTTTTTAAATTAATATTTTATAATATAATTTAGACACAAATCTAAAATTTTTTTAAATTGTTATTTTCTTTACCATAAAATTTTGTCATTGATAAAAAATAGATCTACATTTTATTGAGAAAAAAATTTCTTACTTTTCAATTTTTTTTTTGAAATATATGGTAACATTGCTAGAACATGATCACATTACAAATTTTTGTATTTTAAGAGTCATCATGTGATGTCCAAATAAAAATTATTTGTTCATTTGAAAAGCACACGACCATATTTACCAAGCAAAACATACACGAAGACATGTTCAGAGATGGAATACTGAATTTGTACTCACTCAGTATCAAAACACAAACACGACATATGCATCTAAGTAATAGAACATCGATATTGCAACGATCATCATCTAAGGATAACAAAAGAGTCGCAATTTTTAGAAACAATCATCGTCTCATTTCTTAAACCCTAAACAAACCACAGCTTAGATCTTTGGCCTAAGGTTGTTTCACTGCAAATATTGAAGTTGGACATGACACAAAAATAAAAAGTTGGACACGTCAACATTGTTTTAACATCTGTTTTCACCATTAATCTGATGTGGCACCAAAGGGTTTCAAACAAAATTTGAAAATTGAAATATTTTCCATAACACTAAAACCTATATCTATATTTTTTCACAATAATGAATTCAAAAATTGTTTGACAAAAACTTAACAATTTATGTATTTCTAAAATATTTTGCTATAATTTAAAATCTATATATAATTATATGAAACATCTATGATATCCACGAGATAATGGATACACGAAATTGAAATTGTCTCGAACAAATAGTACAAATCATTATCCAAACTTGAACTCACAAAATACAGCATCCAAACCCGTAAATCTCACAAAAATTTTGAAAACTGAATAGTACTCGCCTCCCATATATAAAAATATAACAAATTCATCATTTCTGCAGTACAAAACACAAATAAATAAAATAAATTAATAGCTAAAATTTCAATTCATAATAATTTTGATAACAATTTATATTGGTGAGAGACAAATTTGAAGATTCTAAAATCCCCACATCAGAAATTAGGTTTGGCATCACACTCCAACATAAATCAGCTTCTACACAAAATTTAAAAAACGTAACATTTGAAATTTAGATGCAAACAAAACTCTTATGTTGATCAAGACGGTTACCAAATAAGTTAGTAAAAAGAAGATCTATGAGCACAAAAGCGATGAATCACTTTTTTTGGCGATGCATAGATATGTTGGACGCTTTTCTACTGAATGGATTAATAAATCAGACGAACCATTTCCTTGGAGGAACAATTTCTATATAAAGATTCTGACACCTTCCGGTATATTATTTTCCCAAACAAAAAACATCCATTGTTATTTGTAAGAAAATTCGATAATCCTATATGCGGAATCAATTATCGACATTCTAATAGAAAATTAAATCAACCAAAAAATAAACAAATTATATTTACTTGAATTTTCCATAATTTGCATTCGACGGATCTTTGATAATATAAGAGAGTTTTTTTTTGTGTTTGTTTTTGTGATTATTGTTGTTACCGTATATTAAATTTAAAGGGCATTAAGACATTTTTGTAATAATAAAAAGCCATATCCTAAAAGACATGTCTTTTGCTACATACCTTTTAAATTTTGTTAATTACAATAAATCCTCAATTTGTAAATAACCACAAAACCATCATTAGATTTCTATAATTGCGGAATAGCACGGAGGATTTTTCACCCGATAATTGTCTCCTCAATACAATACTAATCATCACTGTGTGTACCTCAATAACAATTATCAAATACTTATATTTGTATGAATCAACGTTAGAATAAAATTTCTGACATTCTCCCACTTGATTCATATATGGCAAGTATATAAAATCGTTGAGCTCACTTAAATGATCTTATATACGAGTCACAACTTTATAAGAATTAAATTGACCGAATCATGGCGGTCACGGGCCTGGCAAACGTCTCGATTCCTTCCATGTATCACAAATCAATATAATTCAAATATCTTGAATTTGATAAGATAAACATCTAAAATTATCTTATCCCACAATGTCTTTAAACAAAGACTAAATATCTATAATCATAACAAATATGCATAACTGAAATATGATTCATAGATAAGCAAAATCAAAACTTATATTGATATCTAGAGTTCAAATAAACTTCAATGTGCAAGACTAATATTCATACATGTATAATCATCAACAATACAAGGACTTCGCGACTACTCCCATTTCACTAACATGGCCAAGAAAGATCTTTGGAGCTAGTCCTTTAGTCAACGGATCCGCGATCATATCATTGGTGCTAATATGCACAATTTGAACTCTTTGATTTTGCATTTCTTCTTTAACCGATGATATTTTAAATCCATATGCTTGGCACCTTTGGAGTATCTACCGTTCTTAGAGAAGAATACGGTTTCCGCATTATCACAATATATGTTCATCGGTTTAGCAATGGTACCAACGATGCCTAAACCATGAACAAAATTGCGCAACCACAACGATTGAACTGTAGCTTCAAAGCACGCTACAAATTCAGCCTCCATAGTGGAAGTAGCAATGACAGACTGCTTACCACTCTTCCATGAAATAGCTCCCCCAGCTAGAAGGAACAAATAACCAAATGTCGATTTTCGAGTATCCGAGCATCCGACATAGTCTATCTGAGTAACCAACAATATCAAGATTGCTAGTTCTTCTATATGTGAGCATGTGATCCTTAGTGCCTCGTAGATATCTTAAAACTTTCTTTACAGCTCTTCAGTGAAATTGTCCGGGATTTGATTGGTAACGACCCAACATACCAACCGAAAAACTGATATTCGGTCTAGTATAAGTCTGAGCATACATCAAACTTTCGACTAAAGAGGCATAAGGAATGACATCCATTTCCTTACGTTCTAAGTCATTCTTAGGACATTAGGATAGACTGAAACGATCCCCTTTCTGTATGGGAACCGGACTTGGTGAACATGATTCCATTTTAAATCTTTCTAAAACTTTGTCGATGTAAGCCTTTTGAGACAATCCCAAAATTCCTTGTGATCTGTCTTGAAATATTTCTATTCCAATCACATAGGAAGCCTCACCCATATCTTTTATCTTAAAGTTACTAGAAAGATAATCCTT
Organism: Gynandropsis gynandra; assembly: GCA_036759665.1. Taxonomy (NCBI): domain Eukaryota; kingdom Viridiplantae; phylum Streptophyta; class Magnoliopsida; order Brassicales; family Cleomaceae; genus Gynandropsis; species Gynandropsis gynandra. Next base: position 20,837,643 of record CM071870.1, on the reverse strand, counting down.
AACATCATGTAATAACCCACGATCATTGGCGGCAAGAAGAATATCATCTACATACAATACAAGGATTATAAACTTGCTTCCTACAATATTTATGTAGATACACCGATCAAAGATCATTTCTACAAACCCATATGATAATAAAGTATCATTGAACTTCAAGTACCATTGTCGAGAAGCTTGTTTTAATCCATAGATAGATTTCTTCAACTTACATACCAGATTGCTTCTATTTGTGGCCTCAAAACCTTGAGATTGATCCATATATACCTCTTCTTCTAAATCTCCATTGAGAAAGGCTGTTTAACATCCATTTGGTGAAGCTCAAGATCAAAGTGAGCCACCAAAGCCATGAAAAATCTTTAAAGAGTCATTTCTAGAAACCGGAGAGAAAGTCTCTTTGTAGTCAAGTCTAGCTTTATACCTCTCGACGTTGCCCTTAGAGTCTCGTTTGGTCTTAAAGACCCATTTACAACCAACTCTTTTAGAATCCTTCGGCAATTCCATCATTTTCCAAACATTGTTGTCATCCATAGATTTCAACTCTTCTTTCATGTCCATCAACCATTTGTCAGAATTTCTACTGCTCATGGCTTGGTCAAAAGAGACTGGATCATTATTCATGCTTAAGTAATTTTCATGTTCAAATTCATAACACATATAATCATTTGAAATAGCTGTTCTTCTATCTCTAGTAGACCTCCTCAAAGCTATTCCTTCTTGAGGTTGCACTTGTTCATTTGCTTGAACATTTTCTTGCTCTTCTTGAACAATGGCATCAGTAACTAGGTGTGGAGTATCCATTTGTTGTCGTTCCATATTCACGCCCTTTGGTTGTACTACAATAATAGGAACATCAACATAAGATGATCACTTGATGGATTTTGGTCCATCAATGACTCTTTTATCTCGATATCACGTACTCCCATACTCCCACTGATTTCGCCATTTTCAATGAAGCGAGTATTCCCAGACTCTACAATTCTGGTACTATGGTTTGGACAATAGAATCTATAACCTTTTGACCTTTTTGGATATCCAATAAAATAACCACTAATGGTTCTGGAATCCAATTTCTTTTCATGTGGATTATATATCCTCACTTCGGCTTGACAACCCCATACGTGAAGATGTCTTAAACTAGGTTTCCTAGATGTCCACAGTTCGTAAGGTGTCTTAGGAACTGCTTTACTAGGTAACCTATTCAATATGTATGCAGTTGTCCTCAATGCATATATCCACAATTAAATAGGTACATGAGTATTACTCATCATACTCCTAACCATTTCTATCAATGTACGATTACGCCTTTCTGCAACACCATTTTGTTGTGGCGAGCCGGGCATTGTATATTGCGCACAAATGCCCTTAGATTCAAGAAGTTTCTTAAATGGACCCGTAATTTGTCCAACTTCCGATGTTTTTCCATAATATTCACCACCTCTGTCGCATCGTATTACCTTAACCTTTTTATTTAGCTGTCTCTCAACTTCCGTAATGAATGTCTCAAGGACATCAACATATTGAGACTTTTCATGTAGAAAATAAAGGTAACAGTACCTAGAATAATCATCAATGAAGGCGATGAAATACTTTTCACCGCCCCAAGATGGTATGATGTGCGTTATATCAAGTTATAAAAACCTAGACTAACGCTTCCGCAAGAATACGGACCGTGTAGTAACTAGGGTCGAACACAAGGAGTTAATGCGACTAATGAGCTATTAAACTAATTGAATAGACGTGTGAGATGACTAAAGTTGGGATTGTGATTAAGCTAAACTAAACTAAATCGAAGAGATAAAACTTATGGCTAAGCACCATGGGTGTCGAGAGTTTGCCTAATGAAGTAACGAAGTTCTAAAAAGATAATTGGTCTAGGTACTATCATGAATCCAGGGAATTCAAGCTCTCCTATAGGAACTAACTGGCGTAGACTTGTCC
>CM071870.1:20797746-20814129 GCA_036759665.1 Gynandropsis gynandra | reverse complement strand
ATATGTACCATGTATACGTACCTTTCGAATGGTAATAACTCTTGACAATTTAGTAGTATATATGTGTGGACGTGATTATATTCCTCTGGTGTTAACCAATATTCATCGGATTTACCTCCTGTACGTCCAATCGGTGTAAACATTTCAGGAATTGTGCCAAACTGCGGATTATATTGATACAGATAATTTGTGTGATCATCCGCTGCACGTCGCTCTTTCGTCTGAATATGCGACTCGAAATAAAATGTGCTGAAATATGTGATTTCTTCCAGCAAGTATTGTTTAACAATAGAGCCTTCGACCGCTGCTTTGTTTTTTGCTTTTTTCTTTAAATGAAAGAAAAACCTTTCGAAAGGATACATCCATCTGAATTGAACTGGACCACCGAGTATTGCCTCATCTGGTAAATGTATTGGCAAATGTTCCATGACATCGAAGAATGAAGGCGGAAAAACCTTTTCCAATGCACATAATACTTCAGAGATATTGTTTTTCATTTCTTCCAAGTCAGCACATTTTAAATTCCTTGAACATATATCTCTGAAAAATATGCTGATTCCGCATAACACATCGTGCACATTACGTGGTAACAGCTCAGCAAAAGCAATTGGAATGAGCCGCTGCATGAAAACGTGACAATCGTGACTTTTTAAACCGATCAGCCTCGAACCGACAATATCCACACACCGAGCAATGTTCGATGCATATCCATCGGGAAACTTAACGTCCTCTTTTAACCACTTTAATAATGTTGTTTTCGCCGGACCAGACAATCTGAATACCGGGATTGGTGACCTGCCATCTCTTAATTCCAACTCAGGTCGTCGGCATATTGACTTCAAATCTTTTCTAGATTGTATGTTGTCCTTGGTTTTCCCCGCCACATTCAAAACAGTATTTATGATGTTATCGAAAAAGTTCTTCTCGATATGCATAACATCTAAATTATGACGTAATATCAATGATTTCCAGTATGGTAGTTCCCAAAAGATACTACGTTTATACCAGTTATGCCATTCACCTTGACCTTTTGGTTTACGATGCCCACGATCTCCACCGCATTCTACTGATTCTTGTAAATCCTCCATTGTGTTCAATCTTTCGTAAAGGATTTGTGTTCCGGTTTGTATGCACGGCGCCTCTTCTTTTTGTACCACGTTCTTTCGAAAATGTTTTTTATCTTTCCGGAAAGCATGGCCACGCGGAAGAAATCTTCTATGACAATCAAACCAACATGGTTTCTTACCATGGACTAGTCGAAATGAATCTGTATCCTCCATACAATATGGACATGCCATTCTTCCGTGCGTGCTCCATCCAGATAACATTCCATAGGCAGGAAAATCGCTAATTGTCCACAACAAGACCGCTTTCAATGTGAAATTCTGTTTAGTACTGACGTCATAAGCAAGGATACCGTCGTTCCACAACTGTCGTAATTCATGAATTAATGGCTGCCAAAAGACATCGAAACTTTTCTTCGGGTGTTCTGGTCCTGGAATCAACAACGTCAGAAACATTACCTCTCTTTTCAAACACATCTCGGGAGGCAAATTATACGGGGACAAAATCACCGGCCACAGAGAATATTGGCTTCCAGATTGTCCATAGGGACTAAAACCATCCGTGCATAAGCAAAGATAGACGTTTCTTGTTTCATACGCAAACTCGGGAAATATTTCATTGAAATCTTTCCAAGCCTTACCATCCGATGGATGTTGCATTATACCTTCGACCGCCGAGTGTTCTGCATGCCATCTCATAGCCGCAGCGGTTTTTCTCGATTCATATAACCTTCTCAACCTGTTTGCTACAGGCATATAGAACATTTTCTTGTATGGTACATATTTACGTGAAGATGGTTTTTTAGGCCGAAATCTGCTTGCACCGCAAAACTTGCATTCCAACAAGTCTTTATCATTTCCCCAAAACAACATGCAACTGTTTCTACAAACATCAATTTTCTGATGTGGCATTCCCAAATCTTTCAACACATTCTTTGTTTCGTAGTATGTCTCAGGAGCTTGATTATGTTCCGGTAAATACTCACGCATTGTTTTGCAAAAAGAATCCATGCAATTTTCAGCAACATTGTAGTCTGTTTTAATACCCATCAATCTTGAAGATAAAGATAACCGAGACTGACCTTCACGACAACCTTCATATATAGGTTGTTTCGCCGAATCCAATAGGTTGAAGAATCGACGTGCATCGATGTTCGGCATTTCTTCATGCGTTTGTTCATTAACGACTCCAGGAAAAGCATCTGACACCATTTCCGCATATGGATTTGTCGTTGATGCTTCATAAATAACATCTTCATTTCGTTCTACTTGTGCATCTTGCACGCTATCTCTTACACCGCAATCTTCGCCTTGAAAAAACCAAATTTCGTAATTTTCAACGAAACCCACCTTATAAAGATGTTTGCAAACAATTTCTTGACTTCGATACTTCATATTTTTGCATCTTTTGCACGGACATAACATTGTTCCGCGTTCTTGACACAAAGGCTGCATCGACGCAAAACTCATGAATTGCTCTAATCCGTGTAAGAATTCTTGCGTAAACTCTTCGGTTATAGGATCCTTTCTTCTATACATCCACTCTCTCGATCTATATATATTTCGATTCGAAGAAGACGACATTGTGTTGAAAATATGTTTGTTGTATATGGTTTGCTACAAACCTCGGTTTAGATCTAAATACTGTTCTTTCCAACGGATGCCCGTTGAAAAGTATAACGGATGCCCGTTGGACGTTCACGTGAAATTATTTCGACCGGTGAACCTCGATATTCACAATTGCAACGGTACTCCGTTAACATTTCTAACGGATGTCCGTTACAAATTGCAACGGACGTCCGTTGGTATTTGTTGCGTCGGATTCTAACGGAGATTAACGGAGATTGCCAACGGAAACTTACCGTTAGAAACCCGTTACAAATTGCGACGGATTGCAACGGATAGGGAAACGGGCAATTTCCGTTGCAAATCCGTCGTAAATTGTAACGGATGGCAACGGAAATGGTCCGTTAGAAATATTCTTCGCTCCGTTAAAATCCGTTGCGATTTGTTTCCAACGGACGGATCCGTTGCCCCATCCATTGGAAACTCAATGTTTTTTTGTAGTGCAAGCGCCTTGATTTCGTTGCCTAATTCCGTGACCTTATTTGCAAAATCTTTAATGCTTTCCTTCTCACCTTGCCTCAAGGTGTAGTAACTTGCCCTCAACCTTTGGAGTTTTATCATGACTGTCTTGGGGTCTCCTTGGAATCTGTCCTTGAGTAGATCCCAGGCAGTCTTCGAAGACTCATACACAGATAGATGAACTAAGAAAATGTCATTTGTTACTACGCTATATAGCAGTTGTAAAGCTGTTTGATCTTTAGCTTATGTCTCCTTCCAAAGCTGTATAGCTTTTTGTAACTCCTCCTCTAAAGGTACTGTCCCCATCACGGGCTTCGCGGGTAGTCCTTCTAAGACTACCTTCCACAGTTGCTTTGATCTAAAAAAAGCCTTCATCTTTATCACCCAAAATTGCAACTTTTACCGTCGAAAATAGGAATAGGAGGTGTAGTCTGCAAGATGTTGTTATGTGTTGCTTGTGCTGATTTTCTTGTTGTGTTTGTTGTGCCGAACGTTGTGCTGGTTGTGATGCTTGTGCTCTCTCTCGGTCCTTAGAACCAGAAGGCTCTGATACCAATTGATGTTCTTATGCTAATGAAACTAATTTGTGATATTCATGAGCATCTCCATATGCCTTTATCTATTGTGCAAACTGAAAAATAAACGACGGATTTATGCTTGAGTTGTGGTTGTATGATTATGGCTATAAAAGTGTTTCAGCTTTCTGGTGTTTTTGGTGAGTTTATGCAATGGTGTTCTAAAATGAGTGTGATACGGTTCACACCCTCCATGATAGCATATATCATCAAAATTACAATAGAGAGTTTGTTATCCTAGTCAAACTCTTCCACATGTTCAGTTCTACATGTTCTAAAATAGACATAAAATATAGTTCTTGACTTTGTCACTCTACTGCAAATGTTTGCCTGAAATCACCATTTTTCCATTGCCTCCCCTGCCTTCTGACCTCTGTTTTTCACCTGTGCATGGGCTTTGGGTTGTTCATGGGCTTGCTGCATCGTTAGGCCTCCGTTTTGTTGCTAAACTGGTGGGTTTTGGTTATGTTGCTGCGTTACTGGGCTGACGCGTCGCTGGGCTGAGGCGTTGCTAGGCCTCGGACGAAAACACGGCCCATCCGAAGGATTCTTCTTCAGGCTTCTTGAGTACACAACTCTAGAAGCTTCCTTATATTCTCGATATTGCTCTCTCTTCTCCATGTCGCACCTACGCCAGACAGACTCTTCAGTGTTGCTTTAGAGGTAGAATCTCCTAGAGAAACCGAGGAAGCGAGGGGTGTTAGTTGTACAATGACCTTCCTACAATGACGGTCTGTGTGGGACAAATACTCCAAGAGAACCCGAGAACCCCTAGAAAGTCTAGAAAGAACATACATGAAATCCTCAATTGTAGAAATCTCTACATTAGCAAACTTCTTTATGATATCATATCTAGGAACCCAACCCTAAATAGCATATATTGGGTAGCAAAAAAAAGCCCAACCAAGTAAATATGGTAATGCACTATCACATATAATTTGTGAATATAAGAACCTTTTACACTTATCAATCCATGCCTAAAGTCAATAACACTGAAGAACAAACAAAACATGCTGGAGAATAACAAGGGTAATAATTCTGAACGACTATGTGAGTTTAATAACTACTAATGAAATTGAATATGTGTTGATGTATGTATGTTGAATGAAATGTGTGTTATATTCAGAAGGTAGGTGTGGTAAGACGGAAGCCTACAAAGATTAAGAAAGAGACTACTTAAACTATGCCTGGTGTCCTTCTGTCATCGTCTTCGCATACTCTAGCCATCTTCGTAGCGACATGGATTCCTAAGTAATGATGCAATATTATTTGACATCTTTTACAAAAATATATGTATTCTTATATCAGTGAAAAAACACTTGTTCTCAAATTGTTCTCATATTTACATTAAATCTAAATTTGATGAGTTTGTTGCATCCGTGATTGGCTTCATCATGTGATTGGCTTAGTTCTCTCCTTTAGTCTCCATTGCAGCTTAGAACAATTAGAAATGATGAAGATTTATTTGATATCCTTTTAGAAGATACTATATATATACTTCAATAAAAAAATTTATTTCTTCTCAATGCACAACTCATCCAAATATAAAAAAATAAAGAGAATCTGTACACTTACAACTAATGTTTATTAACTACAATTCATTACATTTTAAATAAATTATAGAAAGTAAATTGCTACAATCATTACATTTGAACTAAATTTCTAGAAAAGAAATTGCTACAATTCATTATATCGAGCCCTTAAATCAAACACAACTATAAAGAGAGATGAATAAGTTGATGAAGTTTGCAGCAAGCAGTTTGCAGCATGTAGTTTGCAACTTAAAGGATTCCTGGCTAAGAGAGATGTATTACAAGAAGTCATCTCCAATCTATGAACCTAGTCTAACTTAGAAGTAGGTAAATTCTTCGACCTAGGATCAGATGCATCAACATACCAGGGAAAAAATCTCCATTAAGACCATGAAGATCAACGATGTAGAACTTATCATCCACATTCTAAGAATCTGCATCATCAACAGTTAAGTTCAAACTTGGTAATCTCAATAAACAAAATGAAGAGAGGTGAACAGATAATACATTATCTCGACCAACAAGCAAAAGGGTTTGTGGTTGCGATAAAAAGTTAGTAACCACGAACCAGGCAGTCAAGTTCTTTAAACAAAAGATCGAATGCATCAATATTTTATAAATAGCTGATCATCCATGCATAAAGCTTCCAATGTCCATCGTGGAGAACAAAACGATGTAGCTTTAACGGGGACGAAATCAGATGTATCGACATAACAAGGACAAAAATGTTCATCAATAAGATATAGATCTGCCTTTTACAATCCATCATTCCAGTGAGACAGAGTCCTAAAAAATTCAAAGAAATAATAGTGAAGAAAGATATAACCTGGTAGCTTCCATCTCCTTCGTAAGATCCATCATTATCCTCTTTGTAATTGAAGAAACAAATGGTATATTAAGAAAAACTACACAAACCAACAAATTTAAACAATCAGAATTGCTGATATTGTTTATCATTCAACGAACCAACTAATTACCTCGACCATATGTAAGAAGATTTCGAGTTGCAACCATAATTGGTAAGAATTTGTTCCATACTTCGCACTAAAAAGTCATCAAAATCAATAATACCAATTCAGGTATTATAAAACCAAAAAAGAAAATGATGAGTCTCTCTGCAATTCGTTGTTCTTTACACATTATTCTTTCATACTTATTTGGTTTACATGTAACCACATGTATTAAATCCTAGAGATCTAGATGTTCTTTTTGAGCTAATGGCAACCTAGAGATCCAATTGTTCTTTTTTGAGCCCCATGGCCTTGACAGTAATTATAACTAAGAATCCTTACAATAACGTCTGCACCATAGGGTCTGTTCCACTAACGAAAACTAACCAACAAATTACCTCGACTATATGTAAGAAGATTTCGAATTGCAACCATCATTGGTAAGAACTTTTTGTATACTTTGCATAAAAAAGTAATCGAAATCAATAATACCAATCCAGATATTATAAAACCAACACAAAAAAGGATGAATCTCTCTATAATTCTCTGTTCTTTTCAGGTTTTTTATGATGTAGATCACCGAGAATGGAATAGATAAAATTTAAAACAATAAGTGTGTACCCTTGAACAACTAGAGATGAGAGATGTTGGAGCAAGTGTGTACCCGACATTGTTGTGTTATATTATCAACCAACACATACTTGAGTTTATAGCATTAAACACATCAATTTTATACACAAAGGATTTTGTTCACCTTACCTAAGTCTCATGTGATCCTTGTTCAAGAAAAGCTTTACTATTCGAGGACCTGAGAAAAGCGAAAACTCAATGTTAGCGTTTGAGTTCTTCGTTTTATTTTATCATTCACATTATTTTCATTAGGATTAGATGGACGAATATCTAGTATAAAATTTTGAACTTGAGTCATCTTTGTGTAACTTTGTCGAATCGGGAACAAAAGCCTAGGTTTGCTGAAAAATACCTTTCGATGTCAATTAGTTTAGTAGTTGTGCATGAATCCATGGCCTATAGTTGTATTCCACCCCCTAGGTTTTAACACCAAATACTTATATCTCTGTGTATACTATTCATTCTTCGATTTTCTTCTATTGCTATAACTCCACGCGTTTACACTCCACTATCAAAAGAATAAGTTTATAACTTTTTCAGCCTTACATTGACATGAGTGCACTAATCTTGATGGTTCGGGTCTATATGGTAGACGTCCTCGTCGTCGTCATGTGCATGGCGTCTCGCGTACATATGATGCTCAATTGGGTATAGCACATAGATCAGTTGGGCTCTTTGCAGATTCCATCGGTGCAGCCATGTCTTTCATTAGCTTGACTGGGTTGATCTCAAAAGAAGGACCCTGGTCGTGCTTAGTGTACAGCTCGATTGGGCGGAAGTCTGCTCTCATCATGCGCATGTGTACTCGGGCCGTGCGTAACTCTTGGTCCAGAGGTTCCTTCTTCTTTCCTTCGTCCAACATCTCATTTGGGTCCTTGTATAATCTTTCTCCAGCTTCTAAGAGAGTCGTTTCTAGGGAATCCATACTCCCAAATTCTTCAAGAACTTCTTCGACTAATTTCTCCAAGACGTCGATGTGGAACACCGAATCGATCATGCACGACTTCTTGAGTGTGTCATTTAGATTAAACTCCACTTCATCGTCGCCGAAATTCAATGTGAGTCTTCCTTTTGTGAAATGTATGATCGTCTTTGCTTTATTGATAAATGGTCTCCCAAGGATAATCAGAATCTTCTTGTCTTCCTCCATTCTAAGACAACGAAGTCGACCAGAACGAAGAACTTCTCAACTTGTAATGGCACTTCTTCCAGCAAGTCCTCGGGGATTCTCACGCTACGATCAGCCATGGTGAGTGCCATTCGTATAGGACGAAGATCCATTATGTCCCTAGCTAAGATCCAATTTCTCGTATAGAGACAACGTTAGCACGCTTACGCTTGATACATGTATGGTTAATCTCATAATCACGTATTTTACAAGGGATCACGAATATACCTGGATCAAGCATCTTCTTTGGTAATTTTTTTTGCAGCATTGCATTCGTCACCATCACGGTCTCCATCTCCACGTCTCGCTTGTTGCAAGCACATCCTTCAAGAACTTAGCATATGATGATATCTTCTTCAATGCTTCGTAGAATGGAATGGTGATGTGCATCTTCTTCAACATTTCAGCAAAGCGAATTGGGAATCATCATTCTTTTTGTGTTGACATTGTTGAAACGACAAAAGGAGATGGCCTTGAATCGGGTTTTACGTATTTTGGCTCATCTTCCTCTTCGGGTTTCTTCTCGTGCTTGTCAACGTCACTAGGCTTTTCCGCTGCTATAATAGACGTTTCACCCTTTTCACATGTTGAAGGAGAGGGCTAATCTACCATTTTCTTGCGTTGACGTTGTGGAAAAGACAAAGAAGGCAGCCTCAGGGCTAGTTTTATGTACTTTGGCTCTTCCTCCTCATCGAGCTTCTCCTTAAGCTCGTTGACAGCCTTTTCCACTACCGTGATAGATGCTTCACCCCTTTCAAACATCGACAGAGCAGGCTGATCCACCGTCTTACCACTCCTTAGGTAAATGGCATTGATGTGCTCACGGGGATTCGCTTCTGATCTCCACGGTAGAATTCCTTGCGGACGTGCTACGTCTTGCTCTAATTGTGCGACTTGCGTCTCCAAGTGTCTAAGATGGTTTTGAAAGCCCTCAATCTGCTTCTTGACATAGTCTTGCTCTGCTTTCACCCCATCAAAAGGTTGTTTTTATTTTGTTGATCTTGGAGGAGGCAGACGAACATGGCTATGATACCGGGGGCTGCTTCAGGCTGAATCGACGATGGTGTTCGTGGATGATACCCTTGATTTTGAGACTGAATTCTTGGCTAGAAATTATGATTTCACTATATCACTCGCGACTAAAAATTTCCCGATAGATGTTGCGCATTCAACGCACCGTCAGAGTTCCTATACGAGAAGTTTGGGTGATCTCTTCATCTGGAGTTGTATGTATTCCCTAGAGGCTGATTGTTTCCAATACGTAGTTCACTTCCTTATACCCTTAAACTTCTCGTTCCCATGAGTTCTCCGAGTAATACGAACGATGTGATTCGGACAACAAATGGTAAATCCATGCGATTTGATCTTTTACTTCAGCTATGTCGGCATATAAGGCATGCAACTCATTCACATGGTCACATGGGTCACCTTTGCTAGAATGTTACGGCTGTATTCTCCTGCAGTATTTCTTCCTTCGTTGGTTATTCGATCAATCATGTCCTCGATTTGTTGAAATGTGAGGTTACTTAAGGAACCTCCAGCATCAACTATGATCAATATCCTCATGTTGTCCCTAAGTCCTAGCAGAAACTTGTGCATGAGGTAGCGTTGATCCATGTTGTGATGTGGGAAAAGGCGTTGATATCCTTTAAATCATTTCCATGCTTAATATAAGCTTTCGGTTGCCCCTTGCACAAATGTGTTAATCTGATTTTTGGCGAGCTGAGCTTTACTCTGAGGGTAGAACCACGTCATAAATTTCTCTTTCAATTGTCCCCATGACCGTATAGAGTTTAATGGTTGAGAGTATAGTCAATCTTTCGTTTTATCTTTTACGAAGAACGGGTTGACAACTAGTATGATATCTTCATCCGAAACTCTTTCTCCGACTTTTGTAGTTTGGCAAAGCATCTTGAAATCAGTGAGATGCTTATTTGGATCCTCAGTGGGTCTCCCTCTGAACGCGACATTGCTTAGCATTTGAATGAATGCTGGTTGTAGCTCGATGCGAGCATTTCTATTAATGCATGACAAGAGTTGAGTGTGCCTAGGAGCCGTGTATGATCCATAGGTCAGTGCAGCTTGCATTGGTAGCGTGTATAAGTTGCGACGTTCTGCCATTTGTTCTTCTTCGCTCTCGTGCAATAAAGTATCTCACACAATAAAACACAAGAATCGGTTAAGCTCTGATAGGTAAAAAAATGACTAGAAAAGAAAAGAAAACAAAAAAATATGAAAAAAAACTAAAGACTCTGATAATGATTGTGTCCTAATTCAAAAGTATCCTAACTCTAATATCGTAATCGGTTACCTGGCAACGACGCCACAAATTTGATGTGGTATATCTCAAGTAATAAATACCTAGACTAACGTTTTCGCAAGAATACTGATCATTTAGTATCAAGGTCAAACACTAGGGAACCAATGTAACAATAAAGTTATTAAACCAATGAATAGGACGAATAATAAATCAAGTGATTGGAATGCAAAGTAAAGACTAAACTAACTAATGGGGTAAAATCAATAAGATAAAGCATCACAGGTTTTGAGAAATGTCGGGACATGTAATGGATGTTTCTATGATTCATGAAATCGGATTATCTCGATCAATGGGGAACTCAAAATCAATTATCGGAAGGGACTCTATCGACACCTAAATCCAATACATAGAAAATCAACGTACTCATCTCTCGTTGCATCAAATCAAACATCTAGATGCATTAAGATTAGTGGGAAACTCAACCTTAATAGGGAATTCAACCTCAATTCTCATGGTTCCTTAAATATATTAACCAACTGACCAAGGTTCTCATTAACCTAATTCATTCTAGGGTTATTTCCAAGAACCTCCCAGCCTAGACAAGCCTCTAAATTCATTCAAACAAGTGATTAACAAGGATGAAAGCATTAAGCACAGCCCATCAAACCAATTGAGAGAATAAATCCGACATCAAGCATTAAAATCCAAACAAATCCAATAAATTAATGCAACGAAGTGCTATTGAAGATCATGGTTATAGATATTATCATGAGTTCGGGGAATTAAGCTCTTTCCTAGGGAATGACTCTCCCTATGCCTAAACCTACTATCTAGCATGCATACTACCAATCTTCCAATAGCGTAATACACATACTAAACGCATTAAGACCGTTATCCTAAGTCCTGAGTTCAATCGGCTGACCAACCAAGGTTCTAAATTGATTAAGACCCCAAATCATGGCTAGATTCCAAAATCTAATCCATCTCCCAATGCAATCAGATTTTTATGATCATTCATTCAAGTAGCGTGCAAGACAAAAGCATTAAGAACAATCAATCAGTCTGAAAACGATCAAATACTATAACCAAGCATTAAGCACCAGTCTTCATTACATATCGATAAAACTCTAACCCATAGCTACCGAACTACTCCCCCACATTCCTTTTTCTCGGTTTCCATTTTCTTTGGTTTCCTTTCTTTGTGTGCAGCGGTTCTTTCCTTTTCTTCTTGTGCAACAGCTGTTTTCTTTCTTTTCTTCAGCTGTGCAGCCTTTGGTTTCCTTTTTCTTGCTCCAGCTGATTTCCATTTTGTTGCTCCAATCGATTTCCATTTTGTTGCTCCAGCGGCTAGGTTTCGATTTTGTTTGCAGCAGTTGGCAGTTTACATTTTGTATTCCGGCGTTTTGCTTCTATTTTGTGTAAGCCATGTTCCATTTTCATGTTACAACCATGCTCTTCCAATTGTTATTCCAGCAACTAGAAATTTCCATTTTGTTCCAGCCGTGTTTTCATTTATGTGCAACAGTTGTTTCTATTTTTGTGAGCAACAGCCATTGTTTCCATTTTTTGTGTGCCAACCATGTGTTTCTATTTTTTGTAACCGAAGGGGGCTTGGGTGTTGAGTGTGTACACCTGAGTTTGAAGTAGTTTTACCAATATTTCCCGACTAGAAAACTACTATCTCGAATCTATCTCTTGGAAACAGACTAGAATCTCAGTGATTTTGGGCATGTATATTTAGAGAGTACAATCCTAAAAAAGATATATACATTTACCTAAAACTCCTTTCATATGTTGAATCATTTTTGTATGAAGCTCTATAGCTGCATTCACGGTCTCGGAAATGTCATTCATGTTCCACATCTAGCTTTTTCCTACACATTTGTTCACACACATTAAAAGAAAAAATGTGAAACCAGCGACGGAAAACAAAAAAGATGAAATTAAAAAAGGATCCATGGATACACACAAAAATCAGTGAACCTTTTGATCGAAAGGTGAAGAAACTCCACGTACTCCCGACATCCACCAAATTAACAAAAGAAAATCACAAAATTAGGTGTATCTCATCACAATAACTTTTCACATAGCTATTCTATCCCCACTGATTTTGTGCTTTTATATTTAACGAGCTGAATCCTAACAAAAGTATATACACTTACCTGAAACTCCTTGCATCTATTGAATCATCTTTTGTATGAAGCAGGATGTGAGTGATGCTTCCAACAGAAGACACATTTCTTCACATATGCTTAAATAAAAAGTATAAAACCAGTGATGGGAATCACGAAAAAAAGAGCATAAGAAGAAACTCGGAAGCAAAAGGGAGCAAAGACGTAAATGCCTAATTTTAACAAATTTTGAATAAACAAACAAAAATTGGAAACACGAACCGAATTCAAATCCCCAAAAAAAATGGAAAATATGAGAAGATCACGTACGAAAAAGATCAAAAGATTTAAACATTCAATGGAACCAATAATTAAAGTAATCAACAAAATATAGAAACTAAACTTTTGAGGGGGAGATATCAAATTATCCAAAAATCTTTCTGCTACCTAGTTGTAGTCATAACCTCGGTTGTAGTCACAGCTCCGAGGGCACTTTGCTGGCCAGCGACACCTCGTTGTCTTGTGGCTGCTTCTGACCGTTGTCGTCTAATCATCCCATCATCATCTCACAACCTCTCGTTACCACCATATGAACTCCTTGTTGTTGCACTCTTACCATTGTCTTCTTGCCCCGTCGCCATAGATTATGTACAAAAACCCATTACACGGGGATAGAGTTGAATCAATGAACAAAGCATTCGACGAAATTCCTTACAGAAAAATGGAATGTTACTAAATTGCATTTCCCATGAACAAAGAGTTGAATCAATGAATATAGAAGTTGAACCTGGACGTCACGATATCTTTGTGGTGAATCAAACAGTAGGAGAAAATGGCATTTCCCATGCAATCCAAGTAGAACATGTTGCACTCCCTCTTTCTGGACTTTAAATGAACATATCAAGGCATATAATGCTTAGCTCGGAGCATCGACACCAGCCATGGTAGACCCATGACGTCATCGCCTTCCATTCTCACTATCAGACTCACTTGATATATTCACCGACCAGGGCCGGCTCAACTAGAGAAGAGGCCCTGTGCCATAAAATTAAAATAGGCTTTTCGAAACGAAATATTCGATACAAAAAATTTCTTTTATATACAATAAATATTTATAACATTCATTTGAAAAGAGCTATTCTATTTGCATGTTTTGAAACGAAATATTCGATCAAGCTTTCCACATCTAAATTCTCTAGGAGACTACTTTCAATTATCATTAAAGCTAACCCATTCAACATTTCTTGTGGCATAGTGGTTCGCAAGTACGACTTCAATAATTTGAGCTTCGAAAAATTTCTTTCTGCAAAAGCAACAGTAATTGGAATAGTCAATAAGATTCTATACGCAATTATTGTATTCGGAAAACAATTATACTGTTTCAATAATTCTAATAAAGCAATTGTTCCTATCTTTTTTTCATTTGGTAAAAATTCTCTAAGTAACTTTAACTCAACAAAACGCTCATATCCATTGCTAGTCATTCTTTTTCTATTTCTACAAATATCATATCACAAACTAACCACAAAGATCAAACAAAAAAGCTGATCCATCCGATTACGCAACAAAATAAAAAAAAAAAGACGACGAGAGACCAGAAACATATACCAGCGAAACTGAAGATCTCAGATGGCTGAAGCTCAGAAATCGAGAGGAAACAACGCTTGAATCCTCAAGTAAAAACCCTTGGAAGAGAGTAAAAAAATTTCTGGATTTCTAGGAAGGGTTTTCTGGAAACTGTGAAAAAAATTTCTATATTTTTCAGGGATAAGGGTTTTCTGGGAACGGTGGAAAGAATTTTTATATTTTTTGGGATAAAAATTTCTAAAAATCGTAGGAAAAAATTCTATATTTTTTAAAGATAATAACTATTAATTATTAATTTTTTTAAATAATAGGCCCTCAATGATTTGAGGGCCCTGTTCCATAGCTCCTATGGAACATGGTGAGAACCGCCTCTGTCACCGACTCAGAAAGATTAAAACTACTCATCAATAAACACAACTAAAAAACCAATGGGAAATATAAAGGGGTAAACTCAAAAAAACCTTCAAAAATAACTTTTAATAAAAAAAATCTTGCACTTTTAACTCATAAAAAATCTTCAAAAATAACTTTTAATAAAAAAAAACCCTACACTTTTAACTCATAAAAAAACCTTCAAAAATAACTTTTAATCAAAAAAACCCTGCACTTTTAACTCATAAAAACCCTAATATATTTTTTAAACCCTAATAACTCATAAAATAAAAACCCTAATAACTCATAAAATAAAAACCCTAATAACTCATAAAATAAAAACCCTAATAACTCATAAAATAAAAACCCTAATAACTCATAAAATAAAAACCCTAATAACTCATAAAATAAAAAAGAAAATGAAAAAAAATTGAAATATTAATCCTAAAATTCTAATAACTAATTCTTGAAATTAAAAATAAAACTATAAACTATATTTTGAAGATTAATTTTCTTTAAAACAATAAATATATCATGTAATTTATTAAACATATTAAACATTATAACCATACAGTCACAAAATACTATTAACAAAAGTCTAATCTCATAAACTTATTAAAAAATAATATATTGACAATTCTAAAATTATTATCAAATCTCATAAATTTTATAAAAAAATAATATATCTATTATTCTAAAATCATTATCTAACCAAAATTCATATATAAATAAAAGGGGTATATATGAATTATCTAACCAAAATTCATATATACCCCATTTATTTATATATGAATTTTGGTTAGATAATGATTTTAGAATAATAGATATATTATATGAATTTTGGTTAGATAATTCATATACACCCCTTTTATTTATATATGAATTTTGGTTAGATAATGATTTTAGAATAATAGATATATTATTTTTTTTAAAATTTATGAGATTTGATATTAATTTTAGAATTGTGAATATATTATTTTTTAATAAATTTATGAGATTAGACTTTTGTTAATAGTATTTTGTGGCTGTATGGTTATAATGTTTCATATGTTTAACAAATTACATGATATATTTATTGTTTTGAAGAAAATTAATCTTCAACATTTTAGTTTAAAAAATATATACTTTATAGTTTTATTTTTAATTTCAAGAAATAGTTATTAGAATTTTAGGATTAATATTTCAATTTTTTTTCATTTTCTTTTTTATTTTATGAGTTATTAGGATTTTTATTTTATGAGTTATTAGGGTTTAAAAAATATATCAGGGTTTTTTATGAGTTAAAAGTGTAGGTTTTTTTATTAAAAGTTATTTTTGAAGGTTTTTTGTGATGAGTTAAAAGTGCAGGGATTTTTTTATTAAAAGTTTTTTTTGAAGGTTTTTTTTATGAGTTAAAAGTATAAGATTTTTTTATTAAAAGTTATTTTTGAAGGTATTTTTTTGAGTTTATCCCAAATATAAATAAATATCTCCGCGAATGGACTCAAGAAAAAGTAGAAAACTACCATCCCTTGGTTGCGAGCGATATGGAAAATAAAATCTCGTCGGTTAGTGATTGAGTGTATCTGGAAAACAAACGAATGAGTCCTCAGATGAGCAACACGTGACGCTAGAAAATCAAAACACATTGGCATTCACCATTAATGGAGATATTGATGTTAGATAATTTCAGGCTTTCAGAGATTTAACTTTTTATGAAAAACCTAAACACAAATAGGATGTGGCTTTGCATAATTCATACAATATTCACTATAATAACATAGATCAGAAACTTACCTGGATCCATGTTGTGCAGCGGAAAAAAAAGACTTTGAAGAAACTCTGAAACTAGGGTTTGTTCTCTCTCCTTTTACCCTTTCTGTGATTTGCCTTTTGATGGATAAAAGCGTAGACGGTAAGGTCTCTTTTTTATAGGTTTAGGAAACTCTAAACCCTAATACTATATGGGTAAGGAGGGATGGGCCTTAATTAGATAATTGCCCACGGGCTTTCATTCTTTAATAGATACCTAACCATCAAAGTGATCTACTTTAATATTAAAGCCCAAAA
>CM071870.1:20756453-20781814 GCA_036759665.1 Gynandropsis gynandra | reverse complement strand
CTTGCGACCCTTGCGACCTAACCGACTCACTGACACTCACCCGTTTCAAATCAATAAACTGAGTCTAAGATGGTCATGAAACTACTGCGACCCTTGCTACTCAACCGACTCACGGAGTCGAAGATGTTCATGCAACTCCTGCGACCCTTGCGACCTAACCGACTCACTAACATTGACACTCACCCATTTCAAATCAATAAACTATTTTGTGACTCGAAAGCTTGCAAAACCCTAGAAATCGAACTACTTACACTTATTGACGCCATTGAAGATTGACTCGTGCTCTCTTCGCCAGTGATGCTGCTGATTCTAGCCATTTTCCTTTTCGCCAACTTCAAATCGTTCCCTCTCAAGTTCGACATCACTTATTTCTTTCTTGCTATCAACTTTTAAACAGGTTTCACGGCGAAAAACTGTTCGGCTTTCTCGTTTTCGGCAGTTTTTCACGTCGAAAAACTGCCGAACTTTCATTTTTCCACGTTCGAATATTAAAGGCAAATTTGTCTTTTCTTCAGTTTTTTTTTTCGGATTTAATAATTATTTTGGGGAAAGGTATTTTTGAAGTGGTTTAGCCCAATACCGGTATTTCTGATATTCCGTCTAATTAATATTTATGTTTTAACTTTATTTAAATCCTGTAAATTTTTAAAATACACAAAATCAATTTAAAAGATTTGGATCTTCCGTTGAAGACTGAAACCATTCATGATGACAATAAAGAAAGAGTAGAACAACAATCTCATGTACTCATAAATTTCTAATATTATCGAATAAGAAAAATTATCAGAATATTAAGATTTTATATAAGTATTATTTTGTAATGTTTTGAATTGTTTAATTTATTTAGATTGTAAAACATTATTTTTAAGTTATAAAATTTAAGCTAAAATTCAAGAATTATTAATATTTAATTAATTAAAATATTTTGATAGATTTAAATGGTTGAAGAGATAAAATTAAAATTAAAATTTGAAATCACTTTAATATAGATCCTCAAGAAAAAATAAAATTAAAAAAATATCAAGGAGGAATTGGATGAGGATTAAAATTAGAGGAATCGGATTGCATAAGCTTTTTAAGCATTGATACTTGTTCACAGAAATAAGGAGGAAAACAAAATATATAACTAAAAAGAAAAAGAAAAGAACAAAAAAGGGTACAAAAATGGGTGAAGTGATTAGAGCACGACATTGTTTATGGTAATTCATCATCATTCCAGCTTAACGCGATCCATGTCGTTTATCAAGCTCTCAAACTACAAAGTGTCACAAACACAAGAGTAAGAGACAAAACATATCTACGTTACAAAATGGCCGCATTATTTTGATGTACCTTGGCAATCTGCCGCAAGAAGAAATCTCCATAACGCTTCACGGGTTTTGACTCGACTACGTGGATCATGTCCTGCAGTAACACCCAATCCCAATTCCCTCCCATCAGATCCCTTCTTATGTATTCAAAAGATTTGAAAATTTGCCCACGAAGGAGAAGGGGAAGTAAGGGAAAACATACATTATTGATGTAGAAATCAATGTCTGCATTAGAAATGACGCTCCCATCAGAATTAACTGCGTGCGTTTTGTGCTTGGACGTCAACAAGATGGTCCTATCGTATATCGGTCAATGTGAGACCTGTGTACTACTGCGACTAATACGAAACTGGTAGATCTAAAAACCGAGTTGAGGCCCTCACCTTAAAGTGGCTTCATCTACTTCCATGTAGCTTGCAAGCTTAGCGGGAGTAATCGTGGAGTAGACTTTCAGGAATGTGCGGACTCCAGACAACAGCTGCTGCTGCTTTACCTCATAAAGGAACATCTTCAATTGAAGCCTGTATGCATCCTGAGAAGTTGTACAGTAGAAATAATCCCAATCAGCAAAACCTCAATGAGCCGATAAAATAACTCAATCTTGATAAAAGTATTTCATGGTTTGAAGGCAACAATCATCAGATCATAATAGTTGTACACAAGGTTCATTTCCTGTAAATAAGTTGATGTTGAACTGCTTGAATTCTAGTCTCCAACAACTAAGCTGAGACCAAGATGGGCTCTTCCAAGAAAATCAACCAGCAAATAGGTTGTATGATAGAAAAGATAAAGTCAACAGCCCGATATAAACAGTCCAAAGTTGCTTGAGTGGGAGATAAAATAGTACATGCATATAACTGAAAGAGCTCCCAAGTGCTTCAAGTAAAAGATAGTAAAGAACTTGAAAAAGAAACATTTATTACCTGATTGTAATTTACAAGTGGCTCCTTTGAACTCGGAACTGATGGCGTGATGAATTTGGGGCAAGCATAAGAGAAGAGCTCATCGTACAGACTGAATGCCTCATCATCATACCTTTGCATCCTCATCATCTTTTCACCATACTTTTCTCGTAATTGAGAGTTCACAGATTCATCAACAAGTTTTGTTTGAGGGCAGAGCGAGATGCAAATCGCAAGTAATGCATACATCTGTTCGTTCTTCTTAAGTATTTGCTCATATTGTGGAGATTTTTGATGATATTGCTTCGTCTTGTAAATGTACAAGAGAATCTTGTTAAATTCTCGAATGGCCTCTACATACCTGTCAAGATTATGTGGCAGATTTAGTCATCAGGGATTCTTCCACTTGAAAAACTGCTCAAAAAAAGATTCATTAAGTAATATCTGATCAGTATATAACCAGACAAACAAAATGTTATCGTGCTACACAATCTATTGCCAACTATTCCATCACAAGAAACAAATGACAGGCTTAACAATTTACTCACTTTAACATCTTCGCAGATTATGAACACACGGGTTAGCTCAGATCCTAAGGTACTCTATGAAATTACTCTATTATGTCAATGGTCAAATCATATATCCTTCCTAATTGGAGTCCTGAGCACACACTTACGCATGCTATCAAGTTCCTAAAGTGAAAAAATGTTAAGAAAGATTTCCATCCAAATGCAGTATAGGCCATCAGTTTAAAAGTAGGCTCTACCTCCGCATCATAAGATTGGCAAATCCGTAATGATATATAGCTGCAATATGGCATCCTATGACACTGGTATAAACACCTTGCTGACTGATGTCAATCGGCTGTAACCATTTCAGACCAGTATGATAATCACCTAGGAGACAGTGAACACGTAGCAGGCCAACCATGCTGAAGTATCCCAAGACCTTCAACACATTACTTCCGCCGCCGTAATCATACCCATCGGTCGCAGTAAACTGTTCAAGGCCCTCCTTCTCTTGCTCAAGAATTCCGATTATCGTAGACTTTTCAACAAGAGCTTGCAAGTAGTTGAGCACCCCATACACATTCCAAGCCTATGAAACAAGTACGAGTCATGCACAAAAGAAAGAATACCGACAAAAAACACATGAACGACAAAAGAAAGAAATACCACCTGCTTAACTTATAAATGCAATTAACTACATGAAGCATAACTAAAATAGACCAAAACCCCGGCAGCAGTGGTGACTTCCCTAGAATACACTTCTTCCTATCATGGTTGTAGTCTACAAATCTTAAAAAAAAAACAAGATGGCACTAACCAAAGCTTTACAGTATACATTACACCAGCAAGTTTTACAGCACCGTACGTACTACAGCTCTATAACATGTTGAGAGGGAACATACCTGATCATACTGTCTCAGCAAAGCGATTTCCTGCTCCGTCTTGTTCTTCATCTTGGCCCTGTACTGACAAAAGCTCTGAAACTGGTAGACAAACTCATCCACCATATCCCACAGCCATTGGTTCGGAAGCTGCATGTTCACCACCCCATGCAAGACCACCTACCATATTCCACGACAACCCAAAACTCAATCAAATCCAACTAGACACATCGTATGTCCAGAGAACGAAGGCATAAACTAAAAGTTGTATGATAGCGCGAAACTACACAACTATTAGGCCTGGCGTAGCCAAGACTCTATAAAAAACTAGCAAGGAAATTCTATCTGTATCCTCAAAAACTATCCTAATTTCACCCGTAAAAAGATCATAGACCAATCGCTCCACACACACACACACACACACACACACACACAGAAAGGGAAATTCATATCAACGGAAAACAAACAAAAAGCATTCATTCAAAAAGATTATTCGAAAGAAATCCGGATGCCAAACCTGGAAGAGGCTGCAATAGTTATCATATGAATCAATCCTCTGCTTCGGCGTAGGCGACAATCTCGCGTACAAGTGACGGAACCACATCTCACGGTATAGGAGACAGAAAACATGATCGTTATCCACACAAGGAGCAATGGCTTCGACAGAAGGCCATGGAATGTCCTTGAACAGCCGGTCCGACAAGGTTTGGAACGATGTCTCATACATCTGGTGGATCTCGTATACATTCTTCTCCCTAATGTGCCTGTACATGTGAACTACGAACGATTTCACAGAATCAGGAACAAAGTTTGGATCGTATCCGGCATCTTGACCAGAACCACCGCCCTGCCGGTGAGCCTCGTCGTAATTTGACGGCGCATCTTCGTACTCGTGTCTGTTCGCCATGGTTAACTCTCTCTATCTTCCTCTATCCCACTTGTTCCGTGGAGGAAGATTCTGCAAGAGAAATAGGGTTTGGGGGAAATGTAAACTTAAAGAGGAACGATGAGGGAAGAGTGTATGTGCAACAGTAGGAGACTGGGTTAGGGCATACAAAAGACCAATGTTGCATTCTTTGAGTCGGGTTAAATTAGATTCCGGGATTCAAATTGGGCTGAATCGGTCAAAAGAATTATAGAAAACCGATGCTCTAAAGTTAGGTTCAGGGGTGGTATCTCTGAAAATCCATCCATATTCAGTATGAGTCATTTGTAAAATCTACTCGAGTTTAAAATTCAAAATTTATTCAAATTTCGGTATTATTCTAGTTGGGGAGGACCGAATGTATCAAATTAAAAAACGAATCGTTAACATTTAGTTAATATAAAGGAATTTTGGAGAAATTTGAATAATTTGAAGAATAGGATGAGACTAATTTTAACGGGAAATCGTATGAGGGATCAAAGTTAAAAGTTAAAGGGTAATGGATTTAACGTGAATTTTTGGAAGAAAATAGAATGAGATGAAGACTAAAATCATAAAAAAAGTCAGACTAAAACTGTATTTTGAAGGGTAATAAACAATTTATCATCTAACAAAATACATTAAAACTGTATATCATTATAATTTTATGTAAACATGAAAGTGTTTCTATTAAAAAAAACAAATATTACACCATTTTGTTCGAATTATCTAGAATAACTCGATATAGAATCTAAAAAATAATCTATTTAGAACTTTAATTATTCTAATTATTGGATGAGACTTTTTGTCAGGGATAATAATTAGAATACACTATTAGAAAAAGTCAATTTAAGAACGATAAAATTTGTCTCTAGTTTTTCTGTAAATGGTCGTCATTAATTATTATTTGTCCAAAATTATAGAGAAAAATATTTGTTCGGAATTCGTTTGTAATTAATGACAAAATCTATATATATAAAAGTTACTACAAATGGAGAGTTCTCATGCCTCCACACCAGTATTTTATTTTAATTTGTTTTAATTGTAAAATCAAAATTAAAAATTACAAAAAATTATAAGATTTGGTCTTTCTATCTTCCCACAAATTTTTTTAACCGTGCAAAGTTCTCTTTCCTTCTGTTTTGAAAGTTAGAATTTGATTATTTTATTAATGAGGGAAATTAGATGCATTTACCCAGAACTTTTTCATTTTTTCCAAAAATAAGCTTCTTCCTCATTCTTTCTTTGAGACGTCTTCTCTCTCCTGGTGCCATCTTCCTCATTCAATTGGCCATCCTCGTTGTCCCGTGACATCTTCCTCATTCTTCCGACGGAATCATCATCCTTATTGGTCTCGATTAACCTTCTTGCTCTCTCCCGGTGCCATCGTCGATTCCAGGTAATGTAACAGCCTCTTCTTCATGTTTCAATTTTGCTTCCATATTCTTTTCTCTTTCTCAATGCTTCGTCGTTGTTTGTCTCTTTGATTTCCTACTCCACGTCGAATTTTTGAAATAAGGAATGTGAGGAAATCGTTTTTGACCACCAGAGGAACTAGCAAGCCTCCCTGTTGCCATCCTAGAACCGCCACACCAGTCATCTCTAATGGAGGAATCCCTTCATATGTCGCGCCTCAAGTTCGCGCTCTCTCGCCCCCTTCCTCGTTTCTTCTCTTTGCGTTTCTTCTTCATTTTAATAGTCGATTTCGTGTTGACTTGGTATTTAGGGATTTTTAGTGTGGATTTGGTCGCCCGTGATGTCGATTAAGAAATTAATATGCAAGATTACAGACAGTTCTGGTTCAATTTCTTTCTTGTATCTTCAGATCGGTTAAGTGTTTCAGATTCAGAGACCGACTTGCAATGGAATTCAGTTTCTTGTTCTTGGAATATTATTTCATCGACGTTTGTTGTCCATTCATTTTCTTCTACCCACATTTCTTCAATCCACATCTGAGACACAGGCTGGTGTGAAGGTTGATGTGTGTGGTGGGGAGATTGAAATGATTAGGCGGTTGTGGTGGCCCTAGAGCGAGTTAGGACGGTGAATTGAGTGAGCAAATGCTCACGATAGAAGAGGTATGTCAACTGTTCTTAACCTTCTGCACTCCTCTTCTAAATGCACGATGTGATGACCGTTCATTGCGAACATCAAGCTTGAATCGCCCTAACCTTTGGAACTGGATTTTGCTATCTTGGTGTACCTATGCTTTGACATCTTTTTTTCCCTTAGTAGCAAAGGAGAAGACATGAAATGCTATGTTAACCTCTGGTGGCTTCACCCACATCTCTTGGTAATACCATCCGCTTTCTTCATACGACACAACTGCTGACAGGAGTCTATCTCCGATATAACTCCATCCCTGAATATACAGATTGATGAATAGTTAGCCAACTTGGAGATTATGTTTGAAATTAGTTATGATCAATCCAAATGATTGAAGAAACCTCTGCAAGCAAGTTATGCTTATACCATATAAATTCTCAAGACAACGAATGCCACCAAGAAAAAGTGTTCTCGTCCGTGTAGCGAGAATGAATCTTAAAGGTTCCTGTAATAGGACAGTAGAGATACATCATGTACAATGTGTCTGCATAGCCTTGGGATCACACTTTTTTCCTTGCAGGAAGATATATCTAATTCATGTGAGAGGTTTCGGGTTTTGTGACTCACTCGAGAAGGATTAAAGCTAGCGGCTGCAATGGTAACTCCAAGAGCAGTGAAGGTCACCAACCAAAGACCACCAAATCGGAGGAAGAACTGGCTCGAACCCAGTTCACCCCACGAATACAGAATCTCATCCTTCAAAGAAGACATAAGAGGTATGTCAACTATTCTTAACTCTCTTCACTCCTCTTCTAATTGCAAGATGTGACGGTCGTTTATTGCGAAGCATCAAGCATGAATTTATCTAATCCTCGAAACAAGACATTTTAAAGTTATTGTGATCTTTTGTTTGGTTGGTGAGAAATCAGCTTAACACAACAAAAACTTTTTGTATTCAAATGTACATGTAAAACTCTTTTGTTCTCACATCTCTTGATGTATTTCAATGTTGTTTGGAGGGACATATTTAGTAATAAGTTGGTTTTTATAATATTTATAGGTATGAGATAACAAAGGATAAGACGGTAGTGGATCTCATCTTTTACACCAAAGTACTATTATGGAGTAGTGTTGTAATGCGTTGTGTGTTTGTGGACATCTTTGGGTATGTTGTTGTTAGGTAATAGGTTACGTTTGGCTTCTAATTCAAGTTTGTTGTGCAGTGAACTTCACAAGGCATATTAGTGATGTATGTAGCTTTGTGATTTCTTCTTTATGGGATGGAACGAATGGAATTCATGAAAACATGAGAGGGAGCTAAAACTATAAAACTAACCCTCGAATTACAAGCCAACCTTTGAATGATGATGATACTAAAGATACAACCAACATCCCATATGGACAATTGTGTGTGGTTTGATAAAGACGATAATGTCGGCATTTATCTTGTATGGGCATATAGTGTGTTGTTGCATTATGCCATAACCATAAAAAAGGAATAAAACCAAATGTATTATTAAAATTGAAATAGTTTGAGGGGATACATGCGTGCATATTATGTTTGAGGAAAAAACAGGTTGAGATCTATCATATTGTGATTCTATGTAATGAAATTTTCAATTATTATTATTATTATTATTTATGATTTATACAATAGAATTTTCATTTGATTTTTCTTGAATTAAAATTATAATACTTTTTATTGTTTTATATATGAGTATGAGTGGAGTGTAGTTTTAAATTATCAATAAATTTTAAATCATACAATATATATATACACATATATATATTAACTAATATTCAAATGATAACTAATTTTTATTTTAATGCTTGATATGAATTCAAAATAAAAAAAAACATAAAATAAAAATAAATTATGAGAAATATATATATATATATATATATATTAATGTTGATATTATTTAATTCATAAATTTGATATTGTTATAAATAAATATTAAACTTTGTAATTTGTTTCCATTTTATTGTATTTTTATGTTACTATTTTTTAAATTTAGTTGACTTTTATACCATCAATTGTATATATTTTATAATAAATATTTTAAATTTACATAAATATGATATGTATAAATATTATTTCGCTGTTCAACCCTAATATAAATAAAAAATCTGTTCATAATTAGAGACGAAACATTCGTCCGAGATCCATGATTAGAAACTGAAATTTGTGTTTGCAATTTTTAATAAAAAAAGTTCGAAAATTCCTTCATCTATGTGACACCCTTTTCTCTTTTAAAAAGTAATTAAAGAAAAGATGATAATTAGGGGTGTAAAAAACAGCCCGAGCCCGCGGGCCCGCCCGAAACCCGCCCGAAATACGCGGGCTCGGGCTGTAAAATTGGCAGCCCGAATGAAACCCGGCCTTCTGAAACGGGCCCGGCCCGTCGGGTTTCGGGCCGGGCCGGGCGGCCCGAACTTTAACCTAAAACAGAGCTCTTCGTTTTGTTCCCCGATTCTCTCTCTCTCGTTCCTCTCTCTCGTCGTCCCCTTCGTTTAAAACAGCTCGTCGCCGGCGTTCGTTTCCCGTTCGTTTTCCGTTCGCCGGTGTTCGTTTCCCGTTCGTTTCCCGTTCGTCGCCGGCGTTCGTTTCCCGTTCGTCGCCGGCGTTCGTTTCCCGTTGCCGGCCGACCTCTCTCTCTCGTTCCCGTTCGTTTGACAATTTAATGATTTCGAACGTTTCTATTGTAATTCAGAAGACTTTTATTTATCAAAAGACGGTTTAGAACGAATTTTTATATTAGCCCGTGGGCTGCCCGAAGCCCGTCGGGCCGGGCCGCGGGCCGAAGAATTTAGACCCGTTTAAAACGGGCCGGGCCGGGCCCGAACCCGAATGAACCGGGCCGAAACGGGCTCGGGCCGGGTTCGGGCCGGGTCGGCCCGTTTGACACTCCTAATGATAATGAATGGATACAACCATTCTTTTGAATGGTTGCAACCAATTAGCCGACAGGTGCCAGTCAATTGGGTGAAGGGGTTTTAGGCGGTAGGTGTGAAGAATAGAGAGACATCATTTATACCTCTCCACATGTGGCATTTAGATTTTATAAGTACAGACTCCATGCATAAGGTTTTGGCAAAAAAACAACAACGTAAGTTATAGATATGATTATCGATATATATAGAGAGAGAGAAATTAGAATGAGCTTTAGAGAGAAAGAAGAAGAACCAAAATTTCATATCTTCTTTTATTTGTGAGATTTCCATCTTTCGTTTCTTTATGAATTTGTAGGAATGTGAAAATCTATTACGCACTATAAAGCATTGTAGATAAGAAAAATATTATGATTCTTCGTATAGGATTAGTAAAAGAATTAACAATATTTTTATAGACGGCAAAAATATTTTTTGTGTGATGTGCGTGTTAAGACCGAGGGAGACACAAGGAGATGACGACATCGACGAGAGGATAATGGAACATGTAGTTTTATTGTACTATACAATGGAACATGTAGTTTTATTGTAATATTTTACATCTTGAGAAGTCTCAGACACTTCATGATGTATTATATCTCCATTAAACTTTTCCACAATATTATTATGTCGTGGTGTAAAATTCTATCAATGAGATAACCAAATAAAATAATTTGAAGTAAACCCTCTTAAATAAAGATGAATCCAAAAGTCCTCTCATTAACGGATTTTTCCTTTTTGCATTTGATGTATGGATAAACCAATTTACTGGTTTCTCTATAAACTTGTTAATTTGTCACCATCGTCATAAATTGTGTAACGCCTTCTATAAACTCCTTCAATACACCTTGAGTTTCCGGATCAATTCTTCTATATATCCACTGCCTAGAAACGAAAATATTCGATCTAATTAACGATGCTATTATAATCAGAAACGATAACAAGATATGTAGAGAAATATATGAGAATTGTGTGTGAGAAACGGATGGAAGGAGGACAGGTTAAATAGATAATTTCTGGACATTAAGGACGAATTACGGACTAAGACAAATATTTTCCGATGAACCATCCCGAATATGTCCCAAAATTTGCAGAAAGATGGTATTGTCGTCCGCAATTCGCAGACGATGGCTCCACCGCCCGCAAATTTACAGACGGACGATGTTCCCGTCCGCAAATTGGGGACGTCCTTGAAAGCGGTCTCCAATCCACAACGTTTCCTAAATCCATCCCAAATCCGTCCGCAATCACGGACGACTTAGGGACTACATTCCAATCTGCAAATTTACGAACACATTAAGAATGGATTTATTTTTCCGTCCTTAAGTCGTCCCTAATCCGTCTCTAAATCTAGGGATGACACTGTCAGTCTGCAAATTCCATCCGTAAATGATCATTTTCTTGTAGTGTCAATGGTGTTAGGACTCAAATATTTCAGCTCTAGTGGATTAGCAATTTCAGTATTGTTTCCATAGCCGTTGTAACATCTAAAGAATCTTAAGACTAGAGAAACATTAGAAGAGATTAACAATAGAATAAAGGAGAGAATGCAAGAGAGAATGAAAGAATTACTATCTCAATTATGAGCTTAGTATTGTATAGGGTATTTTCATTTTACACTATGGTACAAATGATAAATGAAAATCCTAGTAAAATAAATTAATTACAAGAAGGAAATACTAAATATACATAATTTGTAAATTAAAAAAACTCTCTTATTTACATAAGGAGTGGAGACACGAGGAAAGGAGAAAAAGAAACTTCCTTATTTTCTTCATAGGGATGGGGGAAGAGTGATCGTCTTGTTTTTACACGTATTTCTCGCATGATTTTAGAGATCTTTATGTTATAGATGCGATGTTTACGTATGATTTTGTATCCATTTTACTTGTTTTTTGTGTTTCTGTGTCCTTATAGGTTTTAATGTAAATTCGGTTCATTTCGAAGCTAAGGAACGTATACGAGACAAAGTACTAGCATCGATCATCATAACGAAGCAAATGGGACGAGAAACGGAAAGTAACGGGCAACCATTGTGCCTTGCACGGTCAGGCATTGTGCCTTGCATGGTCGGGCACTTCATTAGCCATCATGTACAGCCGGGTTAGAGATCAAGCACGGTCGGGCATTAATGTCACATATTATCCCTGAGAGCAATGCACGACCCGGACTCCTACGTTGCACGGTCGGGCATTGAGCATCATGCAAGCACGGTCGGGCTTCGTTGTTGTGCACGACCGGGCTCATCAAACTTCAAGAACCAGCACGACCGAGCTCTTCAATCTGCACAACCGTGCAGCACTTCAAGGACATCAGCCCGATCGATCATCCAATGTCATGCATGGTCGAGCTCCATGTGTTGCACGACCGGGCTCATCAAACAATGAGGTGCACGACCGAGCTCTTCGACCTGCACGATCGGGCTCATGAAGAAAAAAGCAAGCACGACTGAACTCTTACTTCACATGATGCACAGCCGGGCATGGAGACGCGCGGACCTGCAATGTGGAAAAGGAAAACTTTGCCGATTTAAACACAAAAAGAAGATCACGAGAGAAGAATGGAAAAGAGTGAGCCAAAGAGGAAAGACGAAGAAAAGGAAGAAAGAGAAGAGGAAAGAAGAGGAAAGGGGAAATAGGAAGAAAATTAAATCAGTTAGAGACGATATAGGACAAAATTACAGGAAGACTTGCAGAGAAGACATTCAAGGGGCATTGAAGATCGAATAGGGACTTCGGTTTCGTTTGGTTTTTATGTTCCTTAAACTATCTATTTCGATTATGTTGTTTTCTTTCGAACACATGAGCGAGTAGTCGTTTTTCTAGAAGAAGGACTTAGTCCATGGCTATCCCGGAACCGCTTTTGATTTATCTTTGAATGCAATTTCCCGTTTTCATTTATCTATTCTTTGTCTGAGTGCTTCATTGACTTTTATTTACGATGGCCACGCAGATACATGTTTTAGGAACTTAGGAGAAGGACTGAAAGGAAAATTCTAATTCTGGATTATCAAATTTAGAACAACCGAGGTTAGGCCACAAAAGTAGGGTAGTAGCGGTTGAGGGTGAAACTGATGAATCGTAGAACTTATTGGTCTAGTTCAAGGTGTCAGCCACGAAAGTAGGGGATAACTTGACTAGATCGCACGTCTATGCCTTGAGAGAGGGTAGATATCATATTAGGATTGTCTGTCTTAGATAACTTAATTGGGAATGCATGATTAGATAAGTTGATTGTTGGTTTTGGTAGTTTTATGGTGAAACCGGATTCATACAATGTTTGTCTCACTGTTAAGAACTCGTTAGTTTATTGTTTTTAGTATTTCAATTCTTAAAACCAATATTTCGATCGTTTGCAAGTTTGATTCGTAGTTTGAGTTTAGGTTGTGTTGCGTAGTCCCTGTGGGATCGACACCTAGAGTACTACACACGTGCCGTGACCTGCGGGTAGTTTAGGTTAATATTTGTTTAACTTGGTACTCATTAAAGAGGAGAAACACTCTATGTGGAGTAGAGTGTTGACCATATGAAGAATGATCCAAATCCTCTATGTGGAGTAGAGTGGTTATCATTCTCTCTCAAAACTCAAAATGGTCTTAACATCATGAGGTGTTCCTCATTAAACCATACCAAATAAAACCATGTGGAATAAAATCTTGGTGAAATAAAAAGAGTACACTCACGATTCATGTATTTGAGTAGATTGTTTGAATTTATGAAGATATGCAAGGCCAATTCGTTGATGCAAGTTTGAAAATATCCGATCTTTTGTAGCTTTGATGAAGACGTCTTCTATTTGATCCGTGCTTGGGGTGTATGTGGTGGGGATTATGCCATCTAATATTTTGCTTCGGATGAAGTGACAATCCACCTCTATATGTTTGGTTCGTTCATGGAAGATGAAGTTGGCTGCAATATGAAGGGCTACTTGATTGCCAAAGTAAAGAACCATGGGTCGGGTGGGTTTGATCCCTAGTCCTTCAAGAATTGCTTTTATCTAAACTAGTTTGAAAGTTGTGTTTGCCATGGCTTTATACTCAACTTCTGCATTCGATCTAGCCACGATAGTTTGCTATTTGTCTTCCATGTAACAATTTTGCCTCCTAAAAATGTGCAAAAGCCTATGGTGAACTTCCAATCATCCCTGTCTCTAGCCCAATTTGCATCATAATAGCCTATGATGTTGAGGTTTTTGTTGCACTTCTTTTGAATTCCTTGCCCGATGATCCTTTGAGTTAGAGCATGCATATACTTGCTAACATGGTTCACAACAAAGCAAATATATGGCCGTGTAATTGTAAGATATATTAAGTTACCTATGGTTCGCCGATATCGTTCCACACTCTTGAAGGGTTCCCTTGTTGATGATCTTTGAAATTTTGATCAATGGGTGTTTTGGACAGTTTACCTTCTAGTTTACCTATGTCACCAAAAGATCAAGGGTATATTTTCAGTAAGAGGAAATACTCCGTCGTTAGTACGAACAACTTTAGTACCCAAAAATACTTTATCTCTCATTGATCCTCGATATCTAACTTTTTCCAAGGTATGTTTTGGTGTTTTCAATTCCTTTATCATCATTCCCCATAATAATAATATTATCTACACAAACTAATACGACAATAGTTCTTAATTCCCCTAAAGTGAAAACAACAAATGATCGAATTCACATTTATGATAACCAAATTCTAGTAAAGCATTATTAAGAATTCGATATCAAGTACATGGAGTTTGTTTCAAATTGTAAGTCGAGTTTTTTAGCCAACACACCTTGTTGTTGTCTGGTTGGGTATATCTTGGAGGAGGTTTTATGGAGATTTTGTCCTTTAGATTGCCTTGTAGAAATGCATCATTGACATCTAGTTGCCACATATTCCATTTAAAGTTAGTAGCAACTGAAACTAGAATGCATACCATCTGTAGCTTTGCTACTGGCGTGAATGTTTATGTGTAGTCTTCTCTGTATGGTTATGTGAAGCCTCTTGCCACCAATCTAACTTTGTTGCGCTCAACCTTTCCATTGCTATAAAATTTGACCTTATAGATCCATTTGGAGCCGACTGTCTTCTTTATCGAATTTGACTTCCCTTGATACATGTACCCAACGAGTCTCATGATGATATCATTTGAACCTTTTTCTTATTACAAATAAATTACAAATAAATTTTGTGTGGATGAGTAGCCAACGAAGATATACTTGATACTATTGGGCTCGAGTTTTCTTTGTAAGGCTTCATCTACAAACACATGCAAATACTTTAAGGTAATTGAGATCGGATTTGATGTTATTTAATACATCATAAGGAGTGATGCCAATTAAGCATTTTGTCGAAAACCTATTGATGAGGTGACATGATATTGTGACGAGATCTCCCAAAACTGGAAGGAACGTGTCAATAGAACATAATGGTGCATGCAAACTCCATAAGATGATTGTTTGCACTGAACCACTCTATTTTGTTGTGGAGTATATGCACATGAGGTTCGTTGCACAATGCCTTGATCCTCCAAGAATGTTCGAAACTAATGGGTTATGTACTCTCCTCCATTATCTCCTCCATTATCACCTGAGACACTTAATTCTAGAATGAAATTGTGTTGCAACATAATTATAAAATTTCTTAAATACATTAAAATACATCACTTTACATTAACAAGTATAACCATGTGTATTTTGATATTTCATCTATAGAGGTAAGAAAATATTTCTTAGAGTTTCTAGTTAATCTAGGTGAGTGAATTAAATCAACAATTGTCATAGTTTGTATTAAATTCGCGAAAATAGTCTTATAATGCTTTCCTAATATGCATGTCTCACATGTTTGACATTAGGTAACAAAATTTATTGTGCTTTATAATATGGATGTCCTTATCTAGCATGCAAAAATTGAGCATTCATTTTACTAGTAGTTTTAAAACAAACAAACGACTTGAAAATATTATGACAACATTCTAAAACATAAAGATCATTCTTGAGCGATCATTCTCCAATGACATTCTTTGTTTCAATGTCCCGAATCTAAAACTTGTTAGATTCGAAACAAACCACACAATTTAAATATTGAATTAGTTTTCTAACAGATAATAAGTTATTTAAGAAATCTTGTACATATAGGGCCATGTTATTTTTATTAAGAATAACAAGGTCTCATATTCCTTTTTATCAGTATATTACTTCTGTTAGCAATTTTTATGTTTTCTAAATAAGGTTGCACGTTCTGAATTTAATTCAAATTATTTATCATTTGATCCATGGCTCCAGATCCTCTGTAACATGATTGTTATATTTAAAAAGTACGGTGATGTTACCTGCATCAATTTGTTTACCCCTATCACGACTGAGAAGAAGTTTGATTTCTTCTATGTTAGCCCTGGTTGCATAGTTAGATTCTTCAATGTAGTGAGATACCTCATGAATCTCTCTCTTTTTCTTTTTTTTTTGCTTGAGATGGGGATGGAGCAACCAACACTTCTCTTTTATGTGACCCCTCTTCTTTCAATGCTCGCACCATAGAACTTTGCATTCAGGCCTTTGATTGGCTTTATTTAATGAGACACTTCTAGAGGACCTCCATGGAATAAACTTAATTACCCTTCCTTCTTTCGAATTTGCATGCAAACTTTGTTGAATCGTAGAATAAGATTTTTATGAACGATATGATTGATGACTCTAGTGTAGGATTTATCTAAATTTTGTTTAGATCGAACACATGGTTTGATTGTCTCTTACGACATTCTCATTGGGATCAGTGGTGAGAGGGTGAGCTTATTGAGTTATGAGCAGAGATATTTGAAGTCCCCTGAATGATGGTTGAATGACTTGTTATTTTGATGAAGCGTGCTTAGTGCCTTCTAGATCTCAAAAATGCGGGCTAGGTTGTAGGTTTTGTCAAACACTTCATTCAGTTCGTTTTATAAGAGGTGTGCACTGCTCTTATTCCCATAGGATCTTAGAATATGAAGAGCTAGAGAATTTTGCAGCAGCACAAGAGCTCCCAAGCCTTCACGACCTACGATGTTATCACCTTACACATATTTCCCATTTGGCTTTGATAAATTCTATGGTTGATTCACCACATACTTCTAAGAACCTCGACTTCCGAGGTTAGATTTTCCGAGCTGCGGCCATATAAAGTAGTTATCACCATTGAACACCATTGGGATGTTCAAGGTTCCACATTCTCCTTCTTATGAAGACAACGAATTAGAGAAACAAAAAGAATTAAGCGGAACCAAATAAAAAACCTAGTTTATTCAGATCCAAGCTCTGATACCATAAAGAAACTTAAGACTAGAGAAATGTTATAAGAGATCAAATAGGGAATAAATGACAGAATGCAAGAGAAAATGCAAGAGATATCAGAATTACTATTTAATTATGAACATAGTATTGTATTATTTTCGTTTATTACATGTATATACAGGTAATATATTTCCATTTTACAATATGGTACATATGATAAATGAAAATACTAAAAAAGTAAACCAATTACAAGAAGGAAATACTAAATATTCATAATTTCTAAATTTGAAAATAAAACTTTCTTATTTCCATAAGGAGTAGATGACACAACGAAGGGAGAGTGTTTACCACATGGAAAATTGTCCAAATACTCTTAATGAATGTTAAACAATACCCTATTTCGGAACACCCTCGAGATTAGAAGTTTCCACCATCATCTCCAAGAGATGGCCACGTGTGTCATCGTTCAGATAAATTTATAAAATAAAATAAATTATTTTATTTAAAATAAAAATGAGTTGAACCATATATCGAAAGAAAAATATATAAAATTATAGTAATGATAAATAACAGATAAATATGAAATGCATAATAAAACTATAGTAATGATAAATAATATGTACTTTGTGGTACATATTCTTTTCACTTCTAACTGAGTAATATAAAATAAAGATCTTCATCACACTAAAGACACATATAGAACTCTATCCAGCCCGATTGAGTACAATAGCTCTACTAGTATCACGATAGATCACAACTCACCAAGTCCACAAGACTCTATCTCGAGCATACACTCGCGAATTCTAAATACTCCATCACTATAAAGCTCTCGCAAGGTCACATCCACTCCCAATTATCAGTACAATACAACGCCCTATCACTTGAACATTCCATCATGACACCAATGGGGTACGAAGTTGGTAAGTCCACTGACCCGACTCACAACAATGTTCCATCGCTCATAAAGTTACTACAACCCTATCACGGTATGACGCTAGCAAGTCTACTAACCTAAATTACCATAACGTTCCATCGCTCAAAAGGTTGCAAATATTACGACGGGAATAGATGAATACGACTTTCATATTTTTCGTCTTCTTCTTGTTCTTCTTCTTCCTTCATTGTTTTTCTCATTTTCTTTTAAGAAAAAATGTGCAACATTCTTTTCTTTTCTTTAAAAAAATAACTTAACACTAATTGATTAGGTATTTATATACTTAATCACAATTTTACTAATGCAATTGGGCATACATGGGCCTCACAATTCTCTCCACTATTCAATAGCTTTGATTCAATGAGTTACGATTGCACAAAATACTTAATAAATCATACTACTCCTTTTTCAAACAACTTTGGATATTCGTACATCATCTTCTCCTATGATTCCCATGTTCTCCTTTCACGCCATGATACTCCCCCATGACCCTTATCTTCAGATATGCTCACACCATAATTGGTGGCTCTAACGATATTTTCTGTGGTACCGATAAACACTTCTGTAACAACGATACATAAAACATCTATCCCTTATAAAGATTATGGTAACTCCAACCAATAGACAATCACTCTGATCTGTTTGATCACCTGAAACAAACATGTGAACTATGGTGACAACTTGTTCGCCCAGCTCCCACCCGATCTTCTTCACCTCGCTTAAACTCGCAAAAACACCATATCTTTAATGTTAAATTCAATTTCATTTCTTTTTTAAATCAGCATAACTCGTGCCTTTATCTTTGTCTTAACAATTGTTAGCTTTTATGCAGTCTCCTCCATACTTTCTACTCCAAAGATAGATCACTCCCCACCTTAATCCAATACAAGGGTGTACGACACGATTACCTGTATAATGATTTTTACGATGATATCCCAATCATAGCATTATAGATATTGTTGTACATGAACTACCAAACCGCTCTAGCATGCATCCTCGTAATAGGTTCTACAAAGTTCTCATCGTATTCTCAAATTATCTTTTTGTATGTGTATGATACACGACTCTTATGTGTAGTTTGGTTCTGAACTATTTTAGAAATACCTACCAAAGACTCGGATTGAATCTTCCATCTCGACCTGATACAATGCTTGACAGAATCCCATGCAACTTCGTATTCTGTGCAATATAGATCTTTGTTAGGTCATTCATACCAACAGTCTTATTTATTACAGTTAAATTAATCGATTTAATTACTCTATCCAAAACCATCCAAATGACATTCTTGTAACTCTACATAATTGGAAGACCTATAACAAAATACTTTGTAACACGTGTAAATCCCAATAATAATAATAATAATAATAATAATAATAATAATAATAATAATAATAATAATAATAATAATAATGCTTTATAAGCATATTATAGATGATTAAGTTAATTTTATAACAGAAGAAAGAAGAGTAGCCTCACGGCCAAAAGAAGAAGGAAGGGGAAAAAGACGAGGAGAAAATGAGAGAAGGAAGATAAAAGAGAAATTGGAGGAAAATTCACCAAATTCTCGTTATGTCCTCTTCGTGGGTGAATTCTAATTGATATTATGGTAATTCTATATATATCTTCTTGTGATTATTTTCTCAATTTGAAGATTTATATTATAATATTAATTAATTGAATGGATCTATAATAAGGGAAAATCGATTCGTGTTGTTATTGGTAATATCATCATAATCATAAAGTCATCCTTGAAAATTAAGGTGATGATCTTTCACATTAAAATTTGGTTTAGTTTTTTATTTATAGAAAATTTTATGTTTAAAACAAGATATGATCATAGTAGAAATTTTAGAAAATTTGTAATTAGAGGAATTGAGACGTTATAAGTGAAGAATGGACAAAAACCTAGAATCGTCGCATGATGATTGATGGCATATATATGAATTGGTTTTGGTGAAACTGAAGTGGTTAAAGATGATCTGGAAAAATGACGCTCGACCAAGTGTCGGGGTCAAAGAGTATGGATATTCTGGGTTCAGAGTTAGCATCTTGTCTAGAGTGCTCGATCGAGTGATTTCACACTCAAACATTCAGAAGAAGGTGTGTACGAACGTGTCGATGAGAGTTGTCATATGAGGAGTATCGGGTTGATGATGTTAGTACTATGATAATTGGATCAGGGGCTGGGGTTGTACAAACCTCTGGAGCGACAGAGCCTTGTATTTAGTTAGATCAGTGGATCTGCCGGTATTGTACCGTTTTGGGTTATGGTAATCTTTCAAATGATGGAGCATTGTATTTAATTAGATCATTGGATCTGCCAGTATCATATCGTGTTGGGACCTTCTGAGCAATGGAGCACTATGTTTAGTCAGATTAGTAGATCTGCCAGCGTTGTACCGTGTTGGGGTTGAGATAATCTTTCGAGCGATGAAGCATTATATTTACTCAGATCACTAGATCTGCCAATGTCGTACCGTATTGGGGTTGCGGTACCTTTCAAGCGACGGAGCATGTTATTTAGTCAGATCAATGGATCTATCAGCGTCGTACCGTTTTAGGGTTATGGTAAACTTTCAAGCGACGTTGCACTGTTTGTACTGATGAGTGGGGTAGGTTGTGAGTTTGCAAGATTGTTAGTGTGTTGGGTTGGACTTTGCTAGCATATGCTCGAGCTAAAGTCATGTGGTCTCGGTGAGTTATGATTCGATGTGGTACTAGTCTTAGACTATGAATAATCAGTTTGGGTAGATTTATTTATGCGTCTGTAATGTGAATATTATTTATTTTATGTTACGCATTCGAGAGTGGGAGAATATGTGGCATGAAGTGCGTGACATATTGATCTCACCGAGTAAATCTTCGTACTCACTCCTTTGTGAGCTGTCATGGATGGGCAGGTTATAGTGAGGAATAGAAACAATGAGTTTGAGGAGCAGCAGAACTCATAATATATCATATGAAGGCGTGTAGCAGGTCTAGATAAACTTTATTATGCATTTCGTATTTATTTTGATAATGTTTTTTATGTTTTCATCCGCTATATGGTTCACACCATTTCTATTTGAAATAAAAGTATTTATTTTATTTTATAAATGTGTTTGAGCGATGTCACGTGTAGCCACCTCTTGGAGGTGATGGTGGACATTACTAGTACCGAGTTTGTTTCGGGATGGAGGTGTTACAAATTGCTATAAGAGATCTAGATGTCATTTTTTGTATTTTGTAGTTTTAATGGGATTTCAATGTGTTTTGCAAAATATCTTAATAAAGCCTTGAGATCGTAGCACGCATGACTTGAAGTGTCAAGTTGGGATTCTAAGCTGTGAAACACTAAGTGGCTAGTCGTGTTTTGTGGATAGTATCGAGGAGGATAGTTACTAGACTCTTTGTCATAGAGCGGACAAAGACTCTTGGTTTATTATGAAGGTCAGATAGTGGGCTGCATAGAGATGTTATAAGAGAAGTCTTAAGAGAGCTACTAGTAAAAGGTTGACGATATAGACAAATGAGAGTTTGGGCTACTATTATCATACTATTATCACCATTGAAGTCACTACTACCGCCTACTTCAATGAATTAGAAGCAAGTGGAGATGTCAACTTACTTCTATGTCGTGGATCACATGACTATATTTAGAACCAAGATATAATGTATAGGTGTGATATCTCTTGTAAGGACGGATGAATAAATGTTTCGACATGGAAGAACTTTCAATTATCAAGATGTTGATCAGAGGTTAAGTTAGATATCGTGTTATGCTAGTTTTGGGCGAAAGGATTTTCTGGGAAATCTAAAGGAATGTCCAGAGCATTTATTTCCTTGGTTTAAGTCAAATAACCTTTTGAGCTGATAATTATATAGTTCCTTAGTAAGATGAGACTTATTGGAATTATCATGAATTAGGGTGAAATTAGTAACGCATGTGACTCTCCATGTCAACGCATGTTTGCAAGGAATGCATCCAGGAATTAGACAATAGATTGAGATCATCAGGTATGAATCATTGTCCGAGATACTTTAGAAAGCTCACTTAGTAGAGAAAGAACTCATCAAGTAGGGTATCTTAAAGTTTTCAAAAGAAAAGAGAAAACAATTTGTCAAACAAGTTTGAAGTATACATAATCAAATGACAGTGTTTCATATTTTCTAGCAGCAATATATTCGAGGTGTCCATGCTATCACTATGGAAGCAAACATGTTGGAAAATTATAAGACTTTGACATGAGAGTATGAAGCGTTTGACAGTAGTTTGAACATTGAATTTCGTGAATGTGATTGGCAAGTGAGAGAATTGCTATTTGCGAGAACAATCGATTGAGTGTTTTCATTGTGGGAGTAGGGAACACATGTTAAGAGATTGTCTAAGACCTTTATCCCTACAACCACCAAAGGATCTAGTGCCGAAGAATAGATCTAAAAGCTAGAAGAGAATGCACCAAAGTGTAGAGTCATGCAATTAAAGGTATACACCATGAAAATATGTCAAGGAAAAAAACACAACAACCAAGAAACGAAAGCTTAATATATCGTCAAATTGATAATAATAGGAGGTCTACCTGCTAATGTTTTTTAACACCAGTGTGCCACATAGTTTCGTGAAACCATCCATATCAAATGGATCAACTACTAATTCGAGAGATCCAATAAGTATGTTTCGAGTGCATAATCTAGAAGGTTGGGATGAATGCACTCAAAGAGTTCTGAATGAATGAGGTATATGAAGTCATAAAGAAGACGTTAATTGAGTCTCCAGTGTTAGTTGTACCATAATCAAGAGTTTGATATATAAATAGTGTATACAGATGCATAAAGGATGGGGTTAAGATGCTTATGCAAGAAGATAATGTGATTGCTCATTTATCGAGACAATGTGTAAGCATGAATAGAATTAGATGGCTCGTGATTTGCAAAATACGTATATGGTCCTTGTGTTAAGGAATTGGATGTCACACCTTATGGATATAAGGTATAGATTTGTTTAGACTACAAATTTTTGAAGTATATATTCACACAACCAGAGATGAATTTGCATAAGAGAAAATTGATGGAGTTTATTGCGGACTGATAACGTATATTTTGTTCTAGTATTTTAATCTATTTTCATAGTTAGTTACATCATTCATTTGAGTTTTACCAAGCAATAAGCATCATGATCATCTCATTTTTAGTCATTTTGGAGCTAAAGTACGTGCCAAGAGAAAGAACAAACATCGAGGATCATCACGGGACAAACGGGACGAGAATCGGCAAGGAATAGCCACTACCTGCGCGGGTAATTCCCTAGCCTGAGCGGGCATTTGTTACGGCGATTTTGTCCAGTGAATTGTGCACGAGTCGGGTAAGAACTACCATGCCCGGGGCCTCAGCCCGAGCGGGCAGCAAGTCAGCCCGAGCGGTAGCATCTCAGCCCGAGCGGGCAGCACCACGGTCCAAGTGGGCTGCCTCTTTTCCATCGCGTTCTTACGCGATCTTCCGAGTCGTACCCTAGCGGGTCACTTACCCTACCCGCGCGGGTCGCGTCCGTCACCTGCAACTCCAAATAATTTAATTTGACTTAAAACAAATGGGAGTTTGTTGGGGACTTATACAATAAGGAAAACTCCTTTAGAGAAGAGGAATAAGTGATATTTCGCTGGAGGAAGTAATGGAAATGTTGCCAACTTAATCAAGTAATGGAAAACTCAAGAAAAAGGCAAGAAAAGGGGGTGGCTGCTGTAACGAATGAGGGGAGAGCTTGAGGGACAAATTCAGACAGAAACGAAGAGAGAAAAGAGAGAGCACACGTAGAGAGAGAGAAGAAGGAGAACACACACACGAGGGCAAGAACGGAGCGACGAGGCCGGAGCGCGAAAGAGCTGTTGAAGACGTCGGTAATGGAATAGGGATGAATCTCATTCGTTATCCATGTTGAATATAGTTATCTTTTGTGTTTTGTTTTCTAAGTTCATGTCCGAGTAGTTCCATAGCCATAGGTTACAGAGCTTGGCCGATATGTAACGAAGTCTTGTTCTTAATGCTTGGTGATTCTTAATGCTTTTGTTCTTGAACGCCACTTGAATGAATGATTTTGGTATTTGATCGTTTTCAGATTCATTGGTTGTTTTTAATGCTTTCATCCTTCTATGCCACTTGAATGAATGATCATAGAAGTTTATCACTCAAATGAATGATCATAGAAATTTAATGAATCTACGCTAGGGGATTAGACTTTGGAACTTAGCCTTGATTTAGGATTTAATCGGTTTAGAATCTACGCCAGGTCGATCGATTGAATCTAGGGATTAGGATAGCGGTCTAAATGCGTCTAGTGGGTGAGATTACACAATTGGGAGATTGGTAGTATGCACACTAGGTAGTGGACAAGTCTACGCCAGTCAGTTCCTATATTAGAGCTTGAATTCCCTGAACTCGTGATAATATCTAAGACCATGATCTTGTTAGAACTTCGTTGCATCATCGTGCATCTCTCAAAACCTATGGTGTCTAGTTTATTGAGTTTAATCCGTTATTGATTTTACACGTCCTATTCATTAGTTAACTAGTTTTAGAGTTGCATCGATTCCTCGTGTTCGACCCTGGTACTATACGATCCGTATTATTGCGGAAGCATTAGTCTAGGTAAATTATTACTTGAGATTAACCACATCAAGTTTTTGGCGCCGTTGCCGGGGAGTTGATTACGACTTTAGAGTTTAGACACTTTTAGATTAGGACACAGTTCTTTCCGGAGTCTTATTTGTTTTTCGTGTTTTTGCTTTAAGTTTTTTCTTTTCTTGAGTCAAATCTTTTTACCTCTCGGAGCCTAACCGATTCTTGTGTTTCTATTTTGTGATGTACATTATCGTGCGAGACCAAAGAAGAACAAATGGCAGAACGTCGCATTCTAAACGCGCCATAAATTCCAGCCGTATTAACCTATGGAACATATATGGCTCCTAGGCATACGCAACTCTTGTCTTGCATCGTAAGAAGGGATGCATGCGTCGAGTTACAACCAACATTCATTCAAATGCTCGGTAACACAGCATTCAGAGGGAGACCCACTGAGGATCCAAATCAGCATCTTACTGATTTTAAGATGCTTTGCCAAACCATCAGAAACGGAGAAGGAATCTTGGATGAGGACGTCATGCTCGCTGCCTTCCCATTCTCAGTGAAGGATAAAGCACAAGACTGGTTGTATTCCCAACCGACAAACTCTATAAGTTCATGAGCGATTCTTCCCTCAGAGTAAAGCTCAGCTTGCCAAGAATCAAATCAACACGTTCGTTCAAGGGGCAGCTGAGAGTCTATACAAAGCGTGGGAATGTTTCAAAGGCTATCAACGCCTTTGCCCACACCACGGCATGGATCAGAGCTATCTTATACACAACTTTCTGCAAGGAATCATGGATAACACGAGGATTCTGATCATAACCGCCGCTGGAGGTTCTTTGAGAAACCTCACTTTTCCACAAATCGAAAACTTGATTGATCGTATGGCCGATGAGAGCAGAAACACCGCTGGAGAATACAATCACAATGCTCCAGCAAGGGTAGCCAACTTGAACAACACGCATGCCTTATATGCCGAGATAGTTGAAGTAAAAGATCAAATCAGTGGAATCTACAATATTATGTCCGAAGTGCATCGATCGAAATGCTTTGAGCAGTCGGAAGAGAA
Organism: Gynandropsis gynandra; assembly: GCA_036759665.1. Classification (NCBI taxonomy): domain Eukaryota; kingdom Viridiplantae; phylum Streptophyta; class Magnoliopsida; order Brassicales; family Cleomaceae; genus Gynandropsis; species Gynandropsis gynandra. The sequence goes on along the minus strand of CM071870.1, from coordinate 20,756,489 downwards.
AGGAATTCAAGAGTACAAGGAGGCCTCTAGGTATCA
>CM071870.1:20722256-20746942 GCA_036759665.1 Gynandropsis gynandra | reverse complement strand
GAAAAGAAAAGAAAAAAAAATGGAAAAGAAAAATAAAAAGAAAACAAAAGAAAAAAAAAAGAAAAAGTCATAAAAAGCAAAGAAAAAGAAGAAAAAGAAAAAGAAAAGAAAAAGAAAGAAAGAAGCTCGGAAAGAAAGAAACAAGTATCCTCGGTTGACCTAGGTTTAGCATAGTCTGAAGTCTTTTCTGGTGGAGGGAGTTACGGTAGTGTGTCTAGTCTCCTTTGATTTACTTTCTTATGGGTAACCGTGGTGGACCTAGGATTAAGGCTGAAAACTCGATTAGGCCGAATTTGCTCTCGATTTGCTAGTTGATCGGTTAGGTTCGCTTTAGCGGTATTTCTAGGAGAAGGGGAATTCTCGTATTTTCATACCCCATGTATTCCACGTTTACGTTTGCTTAGGGACAAGCAAACATTCAAGTCTGGGGGATTTTGATCATCTCGTTTTCATACGTATTTCTTGCACGATTTAGGAGACGTTTTTGATACATATGTGATGTTTTACGTATGATTCTGTATCCGTTTTACTTGCTTTCGTGCTTTTCATGTTCTTACAGGTTTTTACGCGTATTTGGACTATTTTGGAGCTAAAGGAACATGCATGGAGCTAAGGAGCAACTTTGGGGATCATCACGGGACAAACGGGACGAGATTGAGCATGGAAAAGCCTCACCCGGTCGGGCACAACCCTTGCACGATCGGGCAAAACCTACGGCCAATTGTGTGGACCATTTAGCACGACTCGGGCAAGCATTTAGGACCATTTTTCCTTGTGCCCGAGCGGGCACACATGCCATGCCCGATCGGGCACCATTCCAGCACCACAGGACGCGCACGAACTGCCCTAGCCGCACCCGAGCGGGTACACTCACTACCCGAGCGGGTAGCGGCCCGAAACTGCTCAAAACTTAAGTAAACTTAACTTAAAACATAAGGGAACTCGTGGGGCAATTAGGGCAACAATTGGACCGACTTAGGAGGCTTAAAAGGAGGCAAAAAGACGTCATTACAGCAAGCTTACAGAGGAGAACAATTCAGCGAAGTTAGAGCAGATTCTTGCGAGGAGATAAGCGAGGAGCATTGGAGATCAAGCAGCACCACTTCGGTTTTGTTTGGTTTTTATGTTCCTTAGACTTTCTACTATGTTTATGTTTCTTTACAGACGCATGAGCGAGTAGTTTGTTTGTTCTAGGAGAAGGGATTAGCCCTTGGCTATCCCGAGACCGCTTTTGATCTATTTTGAATGCATCTTCCCGTTTTAGTTTATCTATTCTTTATCTGAGTGCTTAAATTTACTTGTGTTTGCGCTGATCACGTAGATGCATGTGTTAGGGATTAGGAGAAGGACCGAAAGGGGAATTCTAGTCCTAGAAAGTCAGGTTTAGAACAACCGAGGTTAGGCCACGAAAGTAGGGTAGCAACGGTTGAGGGTGAACGGGCGAATCACAGAGTTTATGGGTTTAGTTCATGGTGTCAGCCACGAAAGTAGGGGGCAGCTTGTCTAGATCACGTGTCTATGCCTTGAGAGAGGGTAGATATCATGTTAGGATCGTCCGCCTTAGATAGCTTTAACTGGGATTGCATGATAGATAGGTTGATCGTTGGTTTCGGTAGTCTTGTGGTGAAACCGGTTTCCTAGGACGTTTATCTCATCGTTAGAACCCAAGTAGTTTAGTTACTTTCAGTATTTCATTCCTTATTCACCTTCTTTCGTTAGCAAGTTTGATTCGTAGTTTCGGTTTAGGTAGTGTTGCGTAGTCTCTGTGGGATCGACACCTAAAATACTACACACGTGCTGTGCACTTGCGGGTAGATTAGGTTATATTTAACTCTGATACGCATCAGCCATCCAATAGACATAGATATCGAAACGGTACCTAATTCTAGCCCAATATCGAGTGGATCTCCTCATATTAGTGGTGGGCCTTGCAAATATCTAAACACATCTACAAAAAGTCATTCTATAAGGATCTTTTTTGAACTGCATAGACAAATCCAAATCTTCCATCGGGATGGCGGCGGATGTAACAATCGATCCATACATAACTTTTAGAAGATGTGAATTCCTTCGCCTGACCAGAATCCTTGATACATAAGCTTATTTTTTGCTCTTTGACAACAAATTTGACCACAGTGATATTCTATCATAATTCGATATCTTGACAACCAATCCATTCCAAGAATCATATCGTGACATTCCATCAAAATGGTGATAAGCTCTACAGCTAGCTCCTCCTCCTGACCACGAGAATCTCTTTGAGAACTCCTTATGATTTTAAAATCTAACCTCCAGGAGTATGCACTTGAATAACACTCCTTGGATCTCCAGACTTAGTAGCTAATTTATTAGTCATCGATTGACTCACAAAATTATGTGTTGAACACATGAGTAGTAAATCTTCTTTTGATTATCAATCATACATCCCGCAAATGATTTAAATAATCTAACTTATCAATTCTCTCACGAAACTCACCTCAAATATATATATATATATATATATTATATCATATAATGATATACATAGATAACTAAAATGTAGTAACAAAACATACCAACGATGGGTCAAATGTCCACTTATTAGCCTTCACGCTCCTCTTGGTGGCCTCCCATGGTGTATATGCTTGATTTCATGTCCCTACGCTTTGATGAATACCCCTCTAGACTTCTAGCTCTGATATATGGTTTTAGACCTGCTAGCAGTGGTGGGTGGTGTCCTCAGACAATCTCTCAACATTTGGTCATTCCTTAGTCCATATAGCTCTTTCTCCAACTTGATGAGGACACCAACGAATCTAATATTAGAAACTACCACATCAGAGCATCCGAGGCTCCTGTGCAATCCTTGGCATGGCTCAACATGTCAACATGTTCGCGTCCAAGGCAAAAGCATAGGTACCTCGGATTCGCTGTGATCTCTCCTCTGATCTGGTCATTCTTGGAGCTGTTGGATGACCTATTTTCCTTATGGTGTTGCATGCATTTGTGCAGGTTGTGGTGCTTGTGACGATGGTGGTGATGCTTGTGACGTTGCCGAAATCTCCCCTTATTGATGTTACCAACCTTCTACTACTAGCTCTCTTAACATTTCTCTTATGAAATCTTTATTTATCCCGTTTGGCTATCTTTGTCCCGATGATTAAGACTATGTATGCCTAGTTGAACGATAGTCTTCACTCATTCCACGACCAAGAGCTCTAGTAATCTTGCTCTTCGATGTTCTTTACTAAACATACAATTAACCATTATTAGCTTTCCACAACTAAAAACCTTACTAGACACTAGACATGTGTGCTATGGTCTCGTGGTTATACTAAAACTTTCACAAAACACTTTGAAATCCCATAAAAAACGATAACCAGATCTGGTAACAATTTATAACACCCCCATACTAGAAAACCCTCGGAACTAGGAGTGTCCATCATCACCTCCAAGAGGTGACCACATGTATCATTGCTCAAACACATTCCAAAAATAAAACAAATGATTTAATTTAAAATAAAAAATAGTTCAAACCATATAACAAAGTAATATATATAAAACCATAATAATGACAAACAATAGATAAATATAAAATGTATAATAAAACTTATTTGGAACTGTTGCACGTCTCTCCCACCAGTCATCTCTCATAACTGTTGAGTTTATTGTTCTTTTTATTTCCATAACCTGTCTATCCATGACATCCCACAAATGGGGTAAGTAGAAAAGATACACTTAGTGAGACTAATACATGTGCGCATTTCGTGCCACATATTCTCTTACTCATTACTGAATAATATAAAAGAGATATATCACACTAAAGACACACAGAAATATCTACCTAACCGATCAAGTACCCTAGGTCTAAGATAAACATTGCACCAAATCATAACTCACCAAGTCCATAATACTTTAGTTTGTATAAAATCTCTTCACTTGTCAAGAATAAAGGCTCATGCTTACACACTGTTTTATTCCTCTTAAAGGTTTTTTTATTACACGACAATATATCATCAACACAAAAGTAACTATGACAATCAAACCATATGTTTCATCCATGTAGTATGGACAAATCAACCCATCATGCATTATTCATCTAGATAATGTATCATAAGCTGGAAATTTGCTTATGGTCCACAAAAGAACACACCGTAGCATAGAACTATGTTACAACAAAACATTGTATGTTTAAAACCCCACCAATAAATCTTGTAATTCATTGATCAATGATTAAAGAAATATATCCAATATTTATCCTCGGGAATTAATATTGTTAAAAACGAAAACTTTCTTTCATAAATATCTGGTGGTAAATTCTTTCTAGACATCTCGAAAAGATTAAATCCATATGTACAAACACCTAAATAGATATTTCTACTCTCAACATCAAAGTCGAGATATGCCACATTAAAGTTTTTTTACACCTCACCATATGATAGATGATATATTTCTCATTCACGGCTCGAATATCTAGCATTTTATCTCATGTCACTTGTTGTTTTCTCATATTGAACAATCTTTTGATTCTATTTGTAGTTTGTAAATATCATAAACGATGATGATGTAAAACTTAATTATGTCAATAAATCCATAGATCATAATTTTTTTATAATAAAATTATATAATATTATTAAATAATCGATCACTAATTGAGATAAAATTTTTCAAATTCATTGGATCATTCGACTGTCGTCGTGAACGTGACACACCGTTACCTGCGCTGTTCACAGCTTGTATTTTAGTAGACAGTAGGAAATATACCCCTTAGCCATATTCATTTATTCATAGGTCTTCGTATAAATAAGGAAATATAACATAAAAATATCCAACTATTTTATTTTAACATATAAAATATGAATTATTATTTTCAACTTAAAAACCCAAATTTATATTTTTTATTTTAAAAATATTAACTTTAGGATATAATTAATTTGATAAATTTTTTTTTAGACAACGCTTAAAAATTCAAAGAATTAAAATATGATTCAGTGTTTTTGTTTGTATATGGATATAATTAATTTTATAAGTTTGAGTTTTTTAGACAAAATTTAAAAATTCAAAATTTTTAAATTTAAAATAATAATTTATATTTTATAGATAAAATTTAAAAAGTTTAATATTTCTACATTATATCTCTAAAATTAATATTTTTAACGCAAAAAATTGAATTTGGAACTTTTTAGATTAAAAATAAAATAGTTTGATAGTTTTTATACTATATTCCCTGTAAATAAATACCGAGAGTGTTCCATATCACTGATCACCCAACCTCTCTCTCCTATGGCTTCTCTGGCCGCTTGTTTCTCCAAACCCATCGCCGGGAACCCTATTTCTTCACCGGAGCTCACAGATTTATCACGGATTCTCCATCTACCTTCTCAAAAGATTTCAGGATTTGAATCTCGAATTTCTCGTGGCTTGCCCAGGAGAAGAAGGATAGTTATGTGTTCTGATCAGACGGTGACGTATACCGGTAAATGTGCCGCTTTGTCTCTCTCATTTTTTCATAACTTGCCTTTTCGTCGGTTTCTCTGATTTTTTGATCTTGGGCTGCGGTTTGAAACAGCCAACCCGTCATGATGTTAGTCATTGTAGGTCTCTGTGGGGAGTCCTCGGATCTTCTTATTGGGTTCTAAAACCACTTATGGCAATCGATGAAAGATTTTAGAGGTTCTGTTTTCTTCTAACTGTGTTTCTTCTCTCCAGATTCGAGCACTCGGTCATCGGATGTTCCCGTTCTGTCGAGCTTTGAGGTAGTTTAGTAACTCTACACTATGTTTTAAGCTTGGTATGCTCTTCGACGTCTCTTTATGTTCAGTCTTATGTAGATATACCGTGCTGATGGAGACTTATTCGTGCCTATTTATGTATAGAAATGTTGATTACACTGGTCAAGACGATCTTTGCTTGTTTCTTAAGGTCGTTGAGAGGCTAAAACGAGCCCGGGAAAGTCTAAGTGGGGGACAACAGTTCTTGGCTATGTATTCGAGTTTTGTTGGCGGAATAACAACTGATCCAGAAGCTATGGTTCTTCCACTGGATGACCATATGGTTCACAGGGGTCATGGGGTCTTCGATACCGCCATTATAGTGGATGGGTCGGTGAGATTTTACTCGAAATTCAAGTTTGAACAACATGTCATTTCTAGTGTTTTGTCATATTATTCATGAACCGGTCTTGTTTTCAATGTTTTATGATACTACAGATTCCTCTATGAATTGGATCAGCATCTTGATCGTATTTTAAGATCGGCGTCAATGGCCAAGATTGCCCTTCCATTTGATCGTGAAACTATTAGAAGAATTCTCATTCAAACCACGAGTGTGTCCGGGTGTAGAGATGGGTCTCTAAGATACTGGCTTTCTGCTGGACCGGGGGATTTCACCTTATCTCCATCCCGGTGTCCCAGCACAGCTCTGTACGCCATTGTAATCAAGAGAGATACAAACATTAACATGACTGGAGTCAAAGTAGTGACCTCTTCTATTCCCATAAAACCCCCGCAGTTTGCCACAGTGAAAAGTGTAAACTACCTCCCTAATGCGCTCTCCCAAATGGAAGCTGAGGCCAAGGGTGCTTACGCCGGTATCTGGCTGGACAGAGAAGGGTTTGTAGCTGAAGGTCCAAACATGAACGTGGCATTTGTTAATGGTGGTAAGGAGCTTATAATGCCACGTTTTGATAAAATCCTGAGCGGATGTACAGCTAAGAGGGCTTTGATGCTTGCTGAGAGGCTTGTGGACGAGGGGAAGTTGAGAGATGTGAGGGTCTGTGACGTAACTGTGGAAGATGGAAAGAAAGCAGAGGAGATGATGCTTCTTGGCAGCGGGGTTCTCATCCGACCAGTGATTCAGTGGGATGAACAAGTAATCGGTGATGGTAAGATCTCTACCTTGCTTAAATTGATCTATTGTTCAGAATCAACATGAAAGAAGGAACATGCCAGCAACAATCCTTGTAAGAACTTCACTAAGTCACAGGGTATGAGTGCCACGCAAAACCTAGAGCTGAAGACACTTACAATCATGCCCCAACCAAAATCCAAATCCACAGTATAATCAGATCAGCACCATGGGATAACCTTAACAGTCGAAAGTGAAGTTGAAGATCATATGAAAGGGCTTAGATTTGATCATTATAGCTCCATATACCCTTCCTGCACGATATTCCTACTCTCTAGAATCGGGACTTCTATTCTCTCTGATCATTACACATTTTTCTGCATGATAGGTTTTTTTTGGTCCGTCTCTCATGATCGCTTGTATGGCTAATTCGTAATGAGTTTCATGTGGGTGCAGGAAAAGAAGGTCCCATAAGCAAGGCACTGCTAGATCTCTTGCTTGAAGATATGAGGTCTGGTCCCGGTTCAGTTCGCGTTCCTGTTCCTTACTACAAGTATAGGAAATAGAATAGTATTGTCCGACTAAGTAAATACCCTTCTGTCTCTATAGAATTGGTGATTTGCAGAATATGTAAAATTCCTTATGGTTATGCCTCATTTGCATCCTATAGACAAATATCTAACATATGCCAAATGTTTTCGTTTTGCCACAAACTCGTTTTATTATTGAAATTGTCAAATGATGTATAGATTGAAGTTTTTTTAAATAAATTTAAGTAACAAACCTATTTTCCCTGAGAAAACTGTTTAATCTATTTCCCTTTAGAACACTATTTAATCTGATTGTTCCTCGATTTTGTCGACTTTGGTTTTCAATGTCGATTCGTTTTCATCCTTTGTCTCCGAGTTATTAAAATTATGTTAAAACTTTTGTTCATTAATTAACGTTAAAATTGTTAAATTACTTAAATATAAAAATTCAATTGAAAAAATCAAATTGAAATTGAATAAAATTGAGTAATTTGATAAATGTCAAAATAATCGAATTAAACCGGTTGAGTGTATTAAAACTAAACCTAAAAATTACACCATTTGAGTCATTTCCCACCCCGCGCCGGGCGTCGTTCGATCGGCCTTGATCGTTCATCCGTGTTTGATCAACCGTTCATCCGTGTTCTCCATCGCCTTCGTTCGTTGTCTTTGTTTGCACGTCATCTGTCCAGGTATGCAATCAATTTTGTTTCTGTTTCGATTTTGATTTATGTTTTGGTGAGCGTTGGTTTGGTTCGTTCTCTCGTGACAGTGGATTCAAGGTTTGATTGCTTTAATCCTGTTCAATACATAGATAAGAAATGTTGAACATACACATGGAATAACGACTATAGAGTCCCAAAGACTTAGATCGTTTGTACACTTGGTCCTACGTCTGGCTCTTTGCCGATGATAGAGAAGCTTCTAAAGGCAGGCATGAATGTACCTCATTTCAACTTCTCTCATGGTAATCATGAGTATCATCACGGGACATTCGTCAATATTAGGTTTGAAACTTGGAATTAATCGATGAAATCATGTTAAATGAATTTATTTTTGTTGGCATTAGGTCTGATTTGGATTCATAATGGCTTACGACGAGGATTTTAGGAAGGTTCGAGACACAAATATGATTGCATGTTGTTCAGTAAGGATATCAGAGTTTGGAATGCAATTGAATGCCACATCCTTGAATCTAGTTGATGTTTGAGAATAATTTCAAATGTGGTTATCAATTTGTTTCTCTTGATTCCCTGGATGATACTCTTTATCCGTCGGTTTGGTTTTGGAAAAGAACAAAATGATTTATATATTAATTAATTTAAATATAAAAATATTTATTTAATATCTTTTAATAAAATAATTTTTTTATACATTTCATATATATCAAATATATAAAAATGATTAAAAAATTAAAACAAAAAACCCAAATATAAGTTAAAAACGAGAGACAAAAAAATAATGGCCCACATTTACTTTTCACATTATCTCTTTTATATATTATACAAATGTAAATGTATGTACATCTTTCTTATTAATAAACTCTTACCCAATTTTAACATGCAATCTCTTTTATACATTCATTTTACACTTCACACTTGTCAATTCTCTCTCTACATACAATAGTGATTGAATTCCTCTTGTGAGATCGAACATATAATAAATAAGATGTTTGTCATTCATTATATATATCGGCTTCCTATTTTCACAAATATTAGGCAAATAGCTTAACTTCAATTTCGTTGAATTTTTTTCCACCATCATCTCTACGCATTACTACTTTGTGAGACTAATTGGAGGACAATAGAAAAATACTCTCTGGTTTTCTTGAACTCTACTAATACATTCAGATTCTCCATTTATGGATTTTTCCCATTTACCATCATACAAAAACAAATCAGTGTGATTTTCTCATTCACCGACTCCATTACACCTGAAATAAAAACATAAAAGGGTAAATTTTGTGACCCACTGTGATCATGTGTTTCAAATTCAAAATAACTCTGTGCGACTGTGCATCTCGATTAGACTCTGTGACCCAGTGAGACCGTGCGACTCGATGAGACTCTGTGACCTAGTGTGACCCTACGATTCGATGATACTTTATGACCCAGTGCAATCATGCGACTCGATGAGACTCTGTGACCCAGTGCAACCATGTATTTCTATATGACTCTATGATCCAGTGCGATCGTGCGACTCGATGAGACTCTATGACCCAGTGCAACCTTGTGTTTCAGTATGACTCTATAACCCAATGCGACCGTGCGACTCGATGAGACTCTATGACCCAGTGCGACCATGCGACTCGATGACAATCTGTGGTCTAGCGAGACCATGTGTTTCAATATGACTCTGTGACCAAGTGCTACCGTGCGACTCGATGAGATTCTGTGACCCAGTGCGACCGTGCGACTCGATGAGACTCTGAGACCCAATGCGACCATGTGTTTCGATATGACTCTATGACCTAGTGCAACCCTGTGTTTCAATATGACTCTGTGGCCCAATACGACCGTGCGATTCAATGAGACTCTGTGACCCAGTGCGACTCGATGAGACTCTATGACCTAGTGCGACCGTGCGATTCGATGAGATTCTGTGACCCAATGCGACCGTGCGACTCGATGAGACTCAGTGACCAAATACGATCGTATGACTCGATGAGACTCTGTGATCTAGTGCAACCGTGCGACTCGACGAGACTGTAACTCAGTGTGATCGTGTGACTCGATGAGACTCTGTGACCCAGTGCGATCGCGCAACTCGATGAGACTCTGTGACCCAGTGCGACCGCGCAACTCGATGAGACTCTGTGGCCCAATGCGACCGTGCGACTCGAAGAGACTGACACTCATTGCAATCATTTGATATTTTAATAAATATGACTCGTTTTGACTACATCAATATAAGACTCGTTTTGATAAAGAAAGAATCGAATCTATACATATTACTCACTACTCACTCGGGTTATCTAATTCACAAAAGAAACATTAAAAACACAAGAGAAACACGAAAAACTCACTATACATACCTGGTTTTTCTACAGAACGTGCTTAATTGCAAGTTTCTTGTTGACAACAAACGATTTCAACCTATTCGCGATGAATCTGATGCTGATTTCAAGCTACATGCGATGAATTTGATGTCGATTTCAAGCTTCTCGCGCCGAATCTGATGTGGTGCGGGAGAATAGTAATTTTCGCGCCAAAGGATAGAGAGAAATTGAGGTGCTTTGGAGGAAAGAGAAAAATTGTCGACTAATTAAAAGACAAGGATAATATAGGGTTATCAATATTTTAAGGTTAGATTTGAAGTGAAAACGTTTTTTTTAGGAAAAGATAGACTTGAAGTCAAAATCATATGAAGTGTATTAATAGTATTAATAACCTTTTTTTGAAATATTTTTTCCTAATTTTTAAATAAACTTTGCAATTTAAAATGGAAAAAAACCATCTCATTTAGAATCGAACCAAAGCCACTCAAACTCGATTAGAAAAGAATTTGAATCGTATTCTATTTCAATTATAATTTGATATTAATATTTTGAAATGTTTCGGACCAAAATCATGACTCAATTTGAAAAAATTCAATTCCTCAAATAATACACAAACCGAATAGTAAAAAAAATGTGACCCAAAATACTAATCGTTCGCGTATTTATGGATTGATTGTTGGATTTCAATAAGAAAGTCTATTAGAAATACAAACTATAATGTGAACATATTTCAAAGAATTCTTCGTGAAAATATGTTGAATTATAGAGAATAAAAGAGAACCTGATAAACCCTAGAAACTTAATCCGACCGTCCAGAACGACAGAGAGCATAAAGATACCTACAAAGCACTAAGGAACAAATGCATATATATAGAAGAACTAGTAATCTTGATATTGTTGGTTATTCAGATCCATATTATGTCGGATTTTTGGATACCCGCCATTCTTATTTCCATTTTGGAGGCCGAATTTGTAGCATGATTTGAAGCTATATTTCAATCATTGAAGCAGTGTAATTTTATTCACAATTTAGGAATCATTGGTATCTATACTAAATCGATGAGGATATATTGTGATAATGTGAAAGCCTTATTCTTCTTTAAGAATAATAAATACTCCAAGAGTGTTACGTATATGTATTTAAAGTATCTATCAGTCAAAGAAGATATGAAAAATCAAAGAGTTCAAATTGTAAAGTGACACCAATGACATGATCGTGGATCCATTGACCAACGAAATAACTCTTAAGATATTTCTTAATCATGCTAGTGAAATTGAGAGTAGTGGCTAAGTCCTTGTATAGTGGATGATTAGTTATACATGTATGAATATTTGTCTTTTATATTTAATTTTATTTGATACTCTTAACATCAATGTAAGTATAGATTCTGCTTAGTTATGAAACATATTTCAATTATGTATATGTTATGATTATAGATATCAGATCTTATTTAAGACATTGTGGAATACGATACATTTGGGTGTCTATCTTATCAAATTACAATTATTTAAATTGGAATGCCTTGTCATATATGGAAGGAATCGAGACGTTTGCCAAATTTGTGATCACCATGATTAATTAATTTAATTCTTATAAAATTGTGATTCGTATATAAGTTCATTAAAGTGGGATCAAATTACTTTATATATTTGTCATATATGAATAAAGTGGGAGATTGTTAAAAAATTAATTTTTAATGTTTATTCATATGAATTTAAATGATTAATAATTATTATTATTTTGCACACTATTGTCATTGTTGTGCATGCGATGATTTGATGAGACAATTATCTAATGAAAATATCTCAAATGAATCTATTATATTTAAGAATTAATGGATGTTTGGTAAATAATTAAAAGTTAGATGTATGTCTTGTAATGAATCAAAGTTAAATAACATGTTTAAGACCTTTTGGTAAGGTATATTTAGGTTTTGAATTTACACATTAAAATTTTTTATTGCATCTTAAATGAAGCAACAAAATCTACTCTTTATATCATCATAAGAAAAAAAAAGAATAAGTTTAGTGGATTTGGCGCAAAAAAAAACTTTCACAATTTGGTTGATTTGATATGTTATTAGAATTGTTTTTGCATTTAAGATTTGGTGAAAAATCTAATATATATTATGTTATATTGTCTCACGTCGACTAGAATATGAACTATGAAGTCGTATATATATCGTTGAACTATCCTTTGAAATTGGGAATATAGCATAAAAAATATCAAACTATTTTATTTTAGCCTATAAAACATGAATTATTATCTTTAACCTAAAAAAACCCAAATTTATTTTTTTTATCTTAAAAACACTAACTTTAGGAATATAGTGTAATATCAAACAAACTTTTTAATTTTTGCCTGTAAAACACAAATTATTACTTTGAACCTAAAAATTTTGAATTTTTACATTTTGTCTTAAAAACATAAACTTATCAAATTAATCATATCCATACACAAACAAAAACACTAAATCATATTTTAACTCTTTGAATTTTGAAGTGTTGTCTAAAAAAACACAAATTTATCAAATTAATCATATCCTAAAGTTAGTGTTTTTAAGGCAAAAAAATATAAGTTTGAGTTTTTTAGGTTGAAAATAATAATTCATGTTTTATAGGCTAAAATAAAATAGTTGGATATTTTTTATACTATATTCCCTTTGAAATTTTGTGGACCCAAACCCATATTTTACAATATACAAATTACCATAATTTATTTTGGATTCAATCACAAGTGTATAAAAATATATTTCAATATTTTTAAATTATTCTATCTTGAACACATTCAACAGTTCTCCCTCTATATATATGTATATAATCGAAGTTTCACATGTTCTTGAAGTTTCAGATGTTGTTGAATCTTATCAATTATCCCAATCATGACTAGCCAACAGCAAAGGATATCCCATTTGCAATAGAATGATTAAATTGAAATTATAATAGGCTTTGATTCAAAACTTTTAATTACGAAAACTTCAAAATCGGAATTTGAAATCTTAAATTTAGGTCTTCTTTGTCACAAATTTTAATTTAAAAGTGTTTTCAGTTGTTAAATATGTATAGTTTTTAGCTCTCTACGATTTTAAAAAATAGGGGGTGTAAAATGAGTTGTTGGCTCGTGATCCAACTCTAGTGCAGATCGTATTTAAACGAGGTGAGCTGGATTTTTAGCTAGTTTAAAAAACTAGCTGATGAACTGAACGAGAAACGAATCAGAGCTTAGACAAACTAACTCGCGAGCGAAGACCAAAATCACATGTTTCTCATATTTCTACATATTAGTTGTATTTGAAAAATAAATTGGTTACATATTATATCATTATTGTTTTTCTTATTTTTATAGAAATAATATATTTTAATTACGAAATAAGAAAAAATGATATTTTATTAATATTTTGTGAACTATAAAATTTAAATGTTTATTTTTTGACATTTTATTTTATATTCAATAAATTTGCATTTTTTAGTATTATTATATTCAATAAATTTGTATTCGAATTAATATTTTTATATTTTAGATATTTTATTTTGTTTGATGATGATTTATATATGATATGTTATAACTCTTTTAAATTAAATGACTAACTCGCGAACCAATTTGTTTTTTGACGAACTAAATACGAGTTTAGCTGAGTTGGAATTTTCTAACTTCTTTTAAAAAACGAGTTGAACTGTGCCAATAATCGTTTTTCGACGAACTGACGATGGATTGAAACGACGAATTGAACTGAAATGAATCGAACTAGCTCATTTAACGTCCTAAAAAATATATACTTTAAATCGCTCAGGAAAATAACGTGATGAAATCGAGTGATTCATAAAGTTTTGTACCACGTAGAGATTAGGCTAGCCTTGATTTTTTCAAGAAAGGGGGTCGTTTTGAAAGAATAATAGTCTAGGATGGTTTGTTTTATAAACAGTAAGTTTGGGGTCAGTTTGCAGTAATCAGAGACGTGAGTAGTAATACTGAGTCATGGAAACTGCTTCGTAACGGTGTTTTCGGGACCCAACGTTACCGTTAATTGGATGAGTATTTCGAACCGCGTAATTGTATGAGAAAGGCAGTAGATGTAGCAACAATATGACACGTGGCACCACCATATTATTTCTCTTTCATTTCGGAGAGAAAACATATGTTCCTCGCAGCGAAGGAAACAACTCCCGTTTGTTTCTGCATTTCAGGAATGTGAACCAGAATTTCGGGTAGAGAGAGAGGGAAGAGAAAGTGAGGAGAAATATTAGTTGCCGGGAATTCCCGCCAGAGAACCTCTATCTGCCATCGCTGTCGTCTTCGCCGGAGCTTTGGATTGATCTGCGACGAGAAGGTGGTTTTTTTGGTTTTTGAGGAGAAGGATGGTGAATCCTATGGTTGATAGAGCTACAAGCGATATGTTGATCGGGCCTGATTGGGCGATGAACCTCGAGATTTGCGACATGCTTAATCACGAAACTGGGTAAAGTTGTCTCTCACGGTTTGAATTTGGTGGAGAAAATGAGGCTAAAATGTGTAATGTAATAATGGTTAATCTGATATGAATTCTATTTACATTGTGTTTTTTGTTTTCGATTCTGTTGTCCTGATCGTTTTGCGCCGTGTTAGAAATCAGAGCTCGATGTAGGTTTAGCTCTGTGTTGGCGTGGCAGAAGCTCAACAAAAGCTTACTTAGATGATAATTTTGTTCTTGTTAGGGTATTAAATTTTATCAGCATTGAATTTTTTAAATAAATTTTATGCGTTGAGCATTCCATTCTCACGAATGAAATGTGGCTGTCCAGTTTTATTGTCAAACAAACCATTTATGATAGTTTATGGATTTCATGACTAGATTGATCTTCATTAGGAACAATTATGGTTCCACTGTTTTATTGATTTATATGGTGTTGTTTGTAGGCAAACGAAAGACGTTGTGAGTGGCATAAAAAAAAGGCTTGGCAGTAGAAGTTCCAAAGTTCAAATTCTGGCCCTCACAGTAAGTACGCAGGGTATTTTTTATATATATATAAGAAATCTATCTATAGGTGTCTCATCTGCTTTATAGAAAGCCTGATACGGGTGGGTGAAGCATATGAAGTGCATGAATTCTGTTTTTCAAATTTTATTAATTTGAGGCATTTGATTATTTATCATGGGTATAAAAAATGTTTTATGGTTGATAAAACTGGTTTGGGATTTTCTTTGCTGGATCTGCTGGGGAGTGAGATTGATATGGTTACTTGAATTGCGCAAACAAGGATCAGTTAGATTCTCCTTGGAAGTAAGTGAGCATTGTTCTTCAGCTGCCAAACCAAATTTGAGACTGAAAGTTGTAAGATGGCAGCTTGTGCGCAAAATAAAACCGCATTTTAAATTTCACTGATGAAAGAGTCGCGATTAAAATATTGACTCATATTTCGTGATTGTCTGTCATTTCTCTGCAGATAATACTTGTAAAGTCATGTTTTTCGTTCCACATAATATACTTAAAACTTTTCTACTTCTTAATGTTGTTGTTACTGTAGTTGCTGGAGACAATGATAAACAACTGTGGGGATATCGTTCATATGCATGTAGCAGAGAAAGATGTACTTCACAAGATGGTGAAGATGGTTAAAAAGAAGGTCAGACTTTCTTGTAAAGGATTTGTTGTTCTTCTCGTTTGTAACCCTTTTAGTGACATTAGTTCTCTTGTTCCTCTGATAGCCTGACAGCCAAGTAAAGGAAAAGATTTTGATTCTTATAGATACTTGGCAAGAAGCTTTTTCGGGTCCACAAGGGAGACATCCACAATACTATGCAGCATACCAGGAATTGTTGGTATGTTAATGATGAATGTGCAACATGCCTTTTGTATCTGGAAGTGGATAATAATTCTTTCTCCTCCATGCAAATTCATACTGGATGGTAGCTGAGTACTACCTGTTTAACTGAAAAAAACAAAAATCATTTTCAGCGTTCTGGAACTATATTTCCTCCGAGATCTCAAAGGCCTCAAACCTCGTTCACTCCTGCACAATTCGGGCCTTTAGCACCATACCCTAGGACTTCCCGCAATCCTGGAGCTGAACAAGAGGCTTCTGAAACCTCAGCAGAGTCAGAATTTCCAACCTTGAGGTAGTTATCATCCCATTGGTCTGTAAATGACATGCTAGAAGTATAAGCACGAATGACCAAAATAGATCTCCTTAGATATCTGCCCAGAAAGTTGATGTAACAATTTGGTACAGACGATATCAGTATTAGTATACTCCTATAACCCTATCCTTGATCATATAGTTCTATATATCCTTAACATGTTATGTAACTGGAAGACTATCACTTGTAGGCACTATTATAGTTGAATGATACATGATTCATCCGGTTATGAATAATCTTATTACTTCAATATGCAATACTGGGCTCCATTGAGTTGATAATACTCTCCTTTTTCGTTGAAATGTGAAGTGTGACAGAAATTCAGAACGCAAGGGGTATTATGGATATCTTAGCTGAAATGCTGAGTGCGATAGAGCCGAACAACAAAGAGGTACATCATATAAATCATTGGTGAAATGGCAATAACTTAAATCATGTATGTTTATAACACCTTAACGATACAGTTGCAAGGATAATAATTCTAAATTTTGACATGCAGGGACTTAAGCAGGACGTTATGGTAGACCTTGTAAGTCAATGCCGCACATATAAGCAGAGAGTAGTACACCTTGTTAACTCTACTTCGTAAGACCTCTACAACTAAATTTATTCATCAATAGAGCATAACTATAATTTGATCAATTTATGATTTTACAGTCTCAATCATCAGAAAGTATGATTTCTCTAACCACTTTGGTACATCTTCCAGAGATGAATCCTTGCTCTGCCAGGCTCTGGCCCTAAATGACGAATTACAACGTCTACTTGCCAAGCATGAAGCAATTGCTTCAGGAACAGCTCCAACAGAAAAAACACTCAAGTCTGAACTTACTAAAGCCGCAACAGGGCTCGTAGATGTCAATGGTCCTCTTATTGATACCGGGGACATGAGCCAACAGAGGTAAATTTCCTCTCGAATTGACCCAACTCGTTCTACTTCAATCACTAGTTACCACATGGCATGTCATCTAAAAGAAAAATTCATCTTTTAATAAAAACATTTATGTAGTCTGAACGTCAAATTGCATTTCTTATTATCAACAATTGATCAAGAAATATGATTACTTGATGACTTTTTAGAACGTGCAGTACCCCATCATAAGCTAGCTTTGATTTCTGTTGTACCCAATATTTTAAAAGTCGTTAGACCATCATCTAGCCATTGATCAGCATCTAGCAATTAGGCGAATTAATCGGTAACTAATCACTATCCAGATGGTTTTTTCTTTTAGTCTTCAGTTTTTTACAACAAATTGATTAGTTTAACATTTTCTCTAATACCAAAATATAATCGATGTCAAGTCGGACTTATTTTTAGATTTTCCCTATATTAAAGTAATATTGCTTTAGACAACAAGAAAAAAAAAATATAGCCATGAAAGCCTAGGTGGAATTAGAAAATAACTTTTGGAACACAGGTCGTACCTAAAAAACGTATCATCCTTGTTATGGAACAGAGTCAAACCTGACCTCTTTGTTATGGACATTGGTGTTATAAAAGTTGGTTGATGTCTTACAGACAACACAATGAGTTGGTATAATTCTGGTTCCTTTGATCTTGACATATTACAATTTTCACTTCTTTTCTAGGATGACATCGGTGGCAGCCCCTAGTCCCAAAATAGATTTACTCAGTGGCGATGATTTTGGCTCCCCAAAGGTGGATGACTCGCTTGCTCTTGTTCCTGTTGGAGCTCCACAACCCGACAGCCCAGTAGCAACCCCGGATAACTCCCTTGTATTAATCGATATGTTTTCCGATACTTCAAATGTTGTCTCCTCCCCAACTTCCAACTCAGCCTCACAGCAACCTCCTTTTGGCCAACAACTATATTCTGGTCCAAACACGGAGCCTTTCCACTACGAGCAGCCGGTTTACATGCAAGGGTCTGGTCCTGTCTGGAATCTCCAGCTTTCTGTTCAACAGCAGCAGCCATCGTCTCCAGTCTATGGTCAGCAACAACCCTTATCGCCTGGTTTCAGCCAACCCCCATCTCCCGGCTACGGTATGCGTCTACTACTTATCTACAAGTTCAAGATTTGTTATAGGCAAAAATTGCATTCGATGGAGTTGATTTGAATTTTGGAGATTAAAGAAGTTTTAACCTAATTACGGAAGTGAAGCCTTAAAATGGATATTCCCGTTATAATCATTGGAGATCAAAACCTTACACATACAACAGAAAGTGATACAATTTACAAAGTAAGCACATTAAATCCTCCACTAAGGTTACAAAAAACATATTTATTGCAAGTGTTGGTTCAATATTCTTGTCGAAAACCTTTCTCTCTAACGCTTGTCTTGTCGTGAATTCTCCGGTAGGTAGACAAAACAACGTTCTAGCACTACCTCCACCGCCGTGGGAGGCTCAGTCACCAAGTTCTAGTCCTCATCATCCTATGCAGGTAACTCAAGTGGTCGTCACGCACACTCAACCCCTCGGATACCCTCAAGGCCCTCATCAGCCACCAAACGCCGCAAACCCCTTGCCCGGTATGTTCCTCCAGCCAATGGCTGGCAGCCAAATGTCACATTTCCACAACCCCACCGTCAATGGCCCTTATCTGAGCCCCCAGATGAACTACAATCAAATGCTCGGTTACACAGGAGGTGGCTACGGTCAGCCTCAGCAGCAAGAGGCACCGCCACAACAGTATCTCATGATGCAGGAAATGTACGGAATGTCGCTTCAGGAGAACACCAACACCAACAATAACAACTTTAACATCAGTAATAACCCATATCAGGTTTCGTCGTCCTTTGAGCCTGGGGCTGCTAATAAACCTCAGGACAAGCTGTTCGGAGATCTGGTTGACATTTCCAAGTTCAAGAAAACGGGTCCTGGAACAGCTGGTAGCATGTGAATCTCAATCCTAATGACCTCCATATAGAATCAATTCCCAGATTTTCCTTATATATCTTCCAGCAGATTCACTCAGTTCGATTCAAATATCTAATATCAACGTAGTAGAAATTAAATAAAAAAAATCTCCAAAACAACATCTGTGAATTGCTTTGCTTTTCCTTTTTTTTCCAGCTTGTCTTCTCTATTTTTATATTTGGGGTTCCATTATCCTTCTCTCTTCACATTTAAATGATTTTCCAACATTCTTTATATATATATATAATTGATGAAGTTAAATACTTACAGACATGTACTGGCATAAAAAGGGATTGTTTTCGATTTCATGAAAAAATTTATAACTTTAGATCTCTTCATTTTAAATATATTTGAGCAAACATAAAAATTAGTGTTAATCAGAATATTTTGTATTTAGATCTGAATAAAAATGATAGGTTTTCTCAAAGACATACATAATTCATTCATTCATTGATATATATATATATATATATATACTCTAAACAACTGGTGTTTTTTTATCAATGTTTGACTACACCTTTTAGGTTCTATTTTTCAAATTAATTAGGTTATGACCCGCGTATTGCGTGATAAAATTTTATTTTATAAAGATGAATTATAAAAATATATGTAAAAATTCAAAATAAGTTATGATATTATCTTCGTTATTTATATACTTTACTTTTTTATGGATATTTTTTTTTAAAAATTTAATATATAATATTATTATTTATTTATTTTAATAATATATAGAAAATGTATATTAATTAAGAGATAGATTGAATCTAAATTAAAATAGACATTAATTAGACATGATAATGATATCATGACCATTATTTTTTTTCATTCCAAATATTTTTTTCAATAATATATATAAATTTAAATACTTGTCGTTGTAGTTTTTTAAAATTTAAATTTATTAAAATTTTTTTTTTCAAGATGACTAATTTTAAATAATATATAAAACTAAAATCAATATTTTAATAATTTATTTTATTAAAGTTTAAGAATTTACAAAATTTTATTTCAAATAATTATATAAACATTTTATATTTTTAAATTATTTGTTAATTTACTAATTTTTCATTTATTTACCTATATAATAACAAAAATATCCTCTAATTTAATATAAATATTTTGTGTTTCTTTAAAATATTAATTTTACTAATATATAATTAATTTTAAGTAATTTATGAATTGTAATTAATATAGAATAACAAACAAAACATTACTTTGATGATATGGAAGTTTGAGAAAATAGAATGCATAACAAATCAATATTTGTTAATTATTATTCTGTTCAAATTTAATAATTTACTATATTTTATTTCAAATAAATATATAAATGTTTTTGTTGTTTATTATTTATTAATTTTTTATTTATTTACATATATAAATATTAATGGATAACCAATAATTGTATGCGTATTGGTTTTATAAAAAAATACTATTTTCAAATTATTAATGGATAAATACCATTTTCGAAAAGATTATTAATGGAATCAGTTTGATCCCAAATGATAAATTTAGAATGCGATCATATAGAGAATTGCATGCATTGATAAGCAAAACAAACAATTATCAACTAATTGTATCCCTTTATTTCGTAGAATGTTTTGTCCAAACAAATGTCGATTGTTATTTATTTTAAAAAAATTAAAGAAGTTATCGAAATTACTAATGGAAGAACACTTACTTTTACACAAAGAATAAACATATGCTTTGTTATCTTTACCTTTATTATCTACACTTTTAAAAAATAACATTGTAATAAAGAATAATTTTACAAAACCTTTTGAAATAATTAAAAATCAACATTATTTTGTTTCCAGTTTCTTCTTTAATTACGTCGTTAAATTTTCTATCTCAAAATGCAATATAATGTGTCATTATCTATATCAATTTGTCAGTCGTTCACTTCACTGTCCCAGTATTAATTTATACTAGATTATGACCCGCACATTATGCGGATAAAATTTTATTTTATAAAGATGAATTATAAAAATATATGTAAATTCAAAATAAGTTATGATATTATCTTCGTTATTTATATACCTTATTTTTTTATGAATAAACTTTTTTTGTAAAAATTTAATATATGATATTATTATTTATTTATTTATTTTAATTATATAAAAAATATATATTAATTAAGAAATATATTGAATCTAAATTAAAATAGACATTAATTAGACATCATAAATGATATCATGGCCATTAATTTTTTTTTCAATCCAATTTTTTTCAATAATATATATAAATTTAAATATTTGTCGTTGTAGTTTTTTAAAATTTAAATTTATTCAAATAAGTTAATTTTTTTTTTCAAAATGACTAATTTTAATAATATATAGAACTAAAATCAATATTTTAATAATTATTTTATTAAAGTTTAAGAATTTACAAAATTTTATTTCAAATAAATATATAAAAATTTTATATTTTTAAATTGTTTATTAATTTACTAATTTTTTATTTATTTACCTGTATAATAACTAAAATATCCTGTAATTTAATATAAATATTTTGTGTTTCTTTAAAATATTAATTTTACTAATATATAATTAATGTTATGTAATTTATGAATGGTAATTAATATAGAAGAAAAAAAAATTACTTTTATAATGTGGAAGTTTGAGAAAACAGAATGCATAAAAAATCAATATTTGTTAATTATTATTCTGTTCAAGTTTAATAATTTACTAAATTTTATTTCAAATAAATATATAAGATTTTTGTTCTTTATTATTTATTATTATTTTTATTTATTTAGATATATAATAACTAAAATATTTTCTAAATTAATATAAATATTTTGTGTTTCATTAAAATATTATTATTACTAATATATAATTCATTTAATGTAATTTATTAATGATAATTAATGTAAAATAAAATACAAAAAATACTTTGAAAATGTGGAAGCTTGAAAGAAGAGAATGCATGAGAAGCCTCCAAATTGTTAAACTTTTAATATATAGATTTATGGGTAAAACAGACTATCCATTCTTAATTTGAGGAATGTTGCCGTTTATGTTGATGTATCAATTTATGGAAATTTGGTTTTTAAGCCCAATTGTTTAAGTTGTGGGCCTTCCATTTGTTTTGGTCCAAACTGAAAATTTTAGGTCTGCTGTTTCTAACCCTAATTTTGTGTTTTCATTCGTGTTTAACAAATTTTAACAGCAAACAAAATTAAATTTAGTATCTCGATTTATAAATTTTTATAAAATTAATATTGTAAATTACTAATATTATTTACATATAAATAGTTTTTTCTTTTTAAAAGAAATGACCTGATGACTTGTGATTGCTGTGTGATCTTCTCCATCACAGCTTTCACCATCTGCTAGGGTTCCTAAACCTCTTCCCCAACAACGAGCTTTTCTTGGCATGCGCCTCGATGATCGACTCAAGAAAAATATGGTCTCTTCAATATGATTAGATAACATTTTTAAAAATAAATAAATTTAAATTATTAATAAAGTTTCTTACCGACTCTTTCTTTCTTTTGGGGAACGATTTTACTCCCGAGATATGGCGATATGGACCATCCTTGGGAACTTTCTCTCGTCGTACCGACACTTCTTTGTCTTTTGAATTTTGGCCTTGAAGTCCTCTAACTCCCAGCGCTGGATAAGTTTGTTGAAAACCTCATCTGTTGTCCATGCCAGTTTA
This sequence comes from Gynandropsis gynandra, assembly GCA_036759665.1. Classification (NCBI taxonomy): domain Eukaryota; kingdom Viridiplantae; phylum Streptophyta; class Magnoliopsida; order Brassicales; family Cleomaceae; genus Gynandropsis; species Gynandropsis gynandra. Next base: position 20,723,935 of record CM071870.1, on the reverse strand, counting down.
GCGTTTTTGTTGTAGTAGTTGTGGTTGGTATTGTTCATCATCAAGCGCAACCAAGATTGCATATCATGCATCCATATAGTATAGATGCGCGATGTGTCCTTCTTTCACCATCTATATGCTCGTTCAAAATTAAATGTAAAGCAATTAATCACACAAATTCAATAATAATGAATTAAAATTTTATATTATAGTACTTACGATAAAATTACTCCACCATCGGCCATGTATCATCTCTTACGTTACTTGTCAGGACTAGTACAATCGATCGTACATATAACCTTGGATGATGTTGTTGTTTATGTGTTTAAGAACATCATCCACTTCTAACCTACACGTGTAGATGATTTTAAAAAATTGATACAAATATATATGTGTAAATTAATATTATTATAACATAACATCCCGTTAGGACGTTCGAGATCGATGATGGGAACATTTGGACGATCGTCGAAGGTATCAATCAAACCATCAATATCACCATATCATCTTCATCATCAAATGTCGCTGGCACCGATATAGGTGACGAAGGATGGTATGGTGGCGGAAGAGATGGTGCGGGGCTATAGCAAAACTCGCTAACAATCCACCGTAACCGATAAATTTTTGAGGTCTCATTGTGTTCAAGGGTTTAAGGTAAGTGTTTGGGAGAATTTTTAGTTTTGATTTTGAGATTGTGTTGAAAATGGAACTGTTCAACGAGTTAAATACCGAATGTTCCACAAATGTCCGTTTGAAACGACGTCCAACTAATGGAAGTCATTATTGACATGACGACGGATGCCTACTGGAAATAATTTTACCCGAGGCAACAAAACTCCATCAAGTGGTTGTATGTCTTCTTTTCAACGGGCATTTGTTAGAATTTCCAATGGATGCCCGTTGGAAATTATGTTCCCGATGTGATGGGCTTGCCGTTGCTAACTAGACGTAACAAAGATCATCATTGTTTATTCTAACAAATTCCCATTAAAAAGTCAATATGTATGCTCGTTGAAGCATCCCAACCGATACTTATTGGAAATCCCAATGGACACCCGTTGAAATCTCCCAACGAATGCTCATTGATACTATGTCATATATTTCAATAGGCATTCGTTGTGATTTCCAACGGATCCCCATTGAAAATTGAGAAATCCTTGAAAATTTTCTAAGTCTCGAATAGATTTTTTTATGAATCAAGATGCCTGTTGAAAACGAAATACAAGAGGTTTACAAAATTTAAGTTACAAAACTTTGATATTATAATTACATAATTCACTTCTCTTTTTCTATTGATTCTTCAATTGGCGAGTCTTTCTTTGATGGTGCATTGAATTCATTGTCATGTTCATCTTCTACATCTTTTGGTTCAACGTCTTTATAATCGTTGATGTATTCACCAACTATCTGGGCACTACAAGAAAATCAGGTTTTAGGGACCGAAAAATCGGTTCCCAATCCGTCCCTAAACTGGTTTAGGGACGGATTGGAGACGACCAATGGTAGTATCCAATCGCGCGACTCCAAATTTTTTCCGTCCCCAATCCGTTCCTAATTAGGGACGGAAATTTCAGTCCCCAATCGGTCTCTAATTAGGGACCGAAAAAGTAGTCCCCAATCGGTTCCTGGATTAGGGACGATTTTTTTCAGTGTCGAAATTTTGGAAACGGACCACAAATCCGTTTCCAAATTTGGAAACG
>CM071870.1:20650398-20686859 GCA_036759665.1 Gynandropsis gynandra | reverse complement strand
AACCTTGTTACTCAACTACGTTTTCGGGGTTAGATAACCATAATTACTCGTGTTTCTCCTCAAGTCTTCGTTTCCTATGCAAAACACGAAATGTAGATAAAGTCTTCGAATAAACTCGATAAGTGAATGAAATCTAAATAATCTACTCTAAACTAGACCTAAGAATGATATAAAAACTACAACGGATTACGTGTTATCAGTTTTAATGCGTATTTGGTTCGTTTCGGAGCTAAAGAACATACACGGGATAAAGTACGAGCATAAGAGATTATAACGGAGCAAACGGGACGAGAAACGGTCAAGGAATGCGATACGACATGAGGAGACAAGGCCCCCGCACAGGGTGGTTTCCTTAGCCCGCTCAGGCTAAACATCCAGCAGAAAACACCTGGATCATGCTCACTTCAGCACGCACGGATCAAGGCTCATGAGGAGCCCGCGCGGGATGTATTCCTTAGCCCGTGCGGGGTGGTTGTCCAGCAGAAAACGTCAGAGTCGTGCTCACTTAGAGCACGCACGGGTCATGGAGAGAGTGAGGAGCCCACGCGTTTTGGCTTCCTAGCTCGCGCGGGCTGTGTCCACAATAACTTCCCTTGAAGTTCTCCAATGGATAATTTGTTTAAAAAGGGACCCCAATTGAGTTTAGATGGAAGAAAACACAGAAGGGAACCCTAGGATGGTAGACACAACTTGTTCAGATCTATGAACGAACCCTTCTTCAAGGAGTCTTGTTTTAAGTTGACTTGTTGGAAGACTTGGCGAATGACACGCTTGATCAGGTAAGTATCTCTGACCTTCTTGAGAAATGCTTAATGAAAGTTTGCAGGGATGCAGGACTCACAGACGAAGAAGCCAAGCGCTACGTAGAATTCATGAGTGCCATTGAGGCACTACGAGACGCCCCACACGAGGAGATTCCATGCGAAACACATGGTGATTTCAAGTGGAGAAGGCGCCTAAACTCGAGTTCAAACCTCTCCCGTTTTCTCTTCAGTAGAGATGTCAAATTGGGTTGGGTTTAGTGGGTTAACCCAACCCAACCCATTTAAAATAGAAATGAGTTTTGAATAAGTGGGTATAAACTTATATGGGATTAATGGGTTTAAAACCTATTTACATTCAATTTAATGGGTTTTACCCATTTAACCCATTAAGTCCGTTTATTTCTAAATTGCTTTTGATTTTAGTGAACCCTTCTCTTCCTTCACGGTGGCAAGCTATTCCATTTAACCCGATTTCATCCAAATTTAACTCGATTTCACCCAGTTTTACCGAATTTTAACCAAATTTCATCGAATTTCAACCCAATTTCATCTTTTTGACTCATTTCACCCAATTTTAACCCAATTTCACCAAATTTAACTCGATTTCACCCAATTTAACTCGATTTCACCAAATTTTAACCCAATTTCACAAAATTTAACTCGATTTCACCCAATTTAACGCGATTTCACCCCATTTTAACTCGATTTCACCCCAATTTAACTCGATTTTACCCAATGTCACCGAATTTTTTAGTTCGATTTCACCCAATTTCATTGAATTCTAACTCGATAAAATTGGGTGAAATCGAATTAAAATTGGGTGAAATTTGGTTGAAATCAAATCAAAATTTTATGAATTTGGGTTGAAATTCGGTGAAATGTGATAAAATCGAGTTAGAATCGGATTAAAATTGGGTGAAATCGGGTTAAATTTTGGTGAAATGGGGTGAAATCAAGTTAAAATTGGATGAAATTGGGTCGAGATTTGGTTAAATTGAGTTAAAATTAGGTGAAAATTTGACCTGATTTTACTGAATTTCAACCCGATTTCATCCAAATTTTGACTTGAATTCACCCAATTTCACTAAATCTTAACTTGATTTCACTGAATTTTAACTCAATGTCACCGAAATTTAACCCGTTTTGACCCAATGTCACTGAACTTCAAATCGATAAAATTAGGTGGACTCGAGTTAAAATTGAGTGAAATCGGGTTGAAGTTTTGTGAAATTGGATGCAATCGAGGTAAACTCGGGTTAAAATTGGGTGAACTCGGGTGGAAAATTGGTGAAATGAAGTTAAAATTAGGTGAAATCGGGTTAAAATTGGGTGAAATCAGGTTGAATTTCGTTGAAATTAGGTGAAATCGAGTTAAAATTGGGTGAAATTGGGTTGAGATTTGGTGAAATTGAGTTAAAATTAGGTGAAATGGGGTTGAAATTGGGTGAAATCGAGTTAAAATTTTATGAAATCGGGTTGCAATTGGATGAAATTGAGTAATTAGGTGAAATCAGGTTGAAATTCGGGGAAATTGAAAGAAGTAAAGGTGAGAGAAATAAATGAGATATGTGTTAATGGGTTAAATGGGTAAAACCCACTAAAATTAATTTAATTAAAATATATTCTAGTTTTAATATCTTTATAAATGATAGTGGTGCTAATGAAGCTGATGTTGTCGATGATCATGATGTTGAAGTCAAGGACGACGAGAAAAATGATGAAGATTTGATGATTATATCGAACATTTTTTATAAGAATTTGTTAAAAATTTATTTTTCAGGAATTATCGTATTAGCTATTTATATATTCAGATGAGAAATTGATGATTATATCATATGTTTTTAATATATATCAAGAATTTTATTTTATAAATTTTATTTTCATTAATTATCGTTTTAGCTATTTATTTTTATAAATTATTATTTTAAATATTGAAACATTAATTATAAGATCTAATGTATACAAATATAAATATATATATATATATAATAATGTTAAATGATAAAAATATATATACAAAATGTTATTTATATGAATAAACTTGTTTAACCCATTTAACCCCTTTAACCTGTTCAACCCGACCCATATAACACGTTATTAAATGGGTCGGGTTAAACCCAACCAAATTATCGTACAAGACCCATCTTATTTTAATGGGTTGGGTACAACCCAACCCATTGACACCTCTACTCTTCGGTATGAGTACCTTGGATGCAATGAAACATATCCTGTTATTGGGAATGCTAACTTGAGCGCAGATGAGACGTGAAAGCTACTCGCTTGCCTAAGGAAGCATAGAAGAGTGATCGGATACACCATCGATGACATTAAGTGACTAGCATCAATGAATGGGAGAGGAAAGTGATCTTTCCTTGTAGCTTTGTTGAGCTTGCAGTAGTCTATACACATCCTCCATCCCGCGATTGTCGTTGTCGGAATCAGCTCATTTTTCACGTTGATGTGCGGACGAGGTCATTAGGAGATGCATCCCCGAAGAAGAGTTAGAGAGTATTCTTTTCCATCGCCATGGATCAGATTATGGGGGCCACTTTAGCAAGTCAAGTACAGCTTCAAAGGTGCTACAAGCAGGTTTTTATTGGCTTACTGTCTTCAGAGATGTCCATAGATATGTTTCCTCTTGTGGTCGATGTCCAAGAATAGGGAAAATATTTAAGAGTAATGAGATGCCACAAAATCATTTCCCCTCGTTTTGGTGTCCCTAGAGTTTTCATTATTGATGAGGGCTCGCATTTTATTGGCGTGAACCATAGGGTAGTTACATCGTACCACCTGCAGACTAGTGGACTGGTTGAGGTTTCGAATAGGAAGATGAGGATCATTCTAGAGAAAACCATGTCTAGGTCCCATAGAGATTGGTCTATGAAGTTAGATGATGCATTATGGGCCCATAGGACTGCTTTATGAGTCCCATTGGCATGACTCCTTTTCATCTTGTTTATGGAAAGTCTTGCCATCTCCCCGTCGAGCTAGAGCACCTTGTCTATTGGGCGCCTAAATTCTAGCTTAAACCTCTCCTTTCTTCTCTTCGGTATGAGTACCTTGGATGCAATGAAACATACCCTGTTATTGTGAATGCTAACTTGAGCACAAATGAGAAGCGAAAGCTACTCGCTTGCCTAATCAAGCATAGGAGAGTGATCAGATACACCATCCATGACATAAAGGGACTAATGCGTGTCAAGTTAAACAAGTTAACCTAAAACTACACGTACGTGCATGTCACGTGTGTAGTAATTTAGGTGTCAATCCCACAGGGATTTGATGCGTATCAAAGGTAACAAAAATTAACATAAAATACCCGCAAGTGCACGGCACGTGTGTAGTACTTTAGGTGTCGATCCCACAGGGACTACGCAACACAACTTAAACTCAAACTACGAATCAAACTTGCAAACGAACGAATATTGGTTTTAAGTTTGAAATACTAAAAAAATAAACAAACGAGTTCTTAACATTGAGACAAACGTTCTAGGAATGCGGTTTCACCACAAGACCACCGAAACCAACAATCAACCTATCTAATCATGCAATCTCGATCAAGTTATCTAAGACAGACGATCCTAATATGATATCTACCCTCTCTCAAGGCATAGACATGTGATCTAGTCAAGTTATCCCCCAATTTCGTGGCTGACACCATAAGTTAAACCCATAAGTGTTGTGATTCATCCGTTTTACCCTCAACCGCTGCTACCCTATTTTTGTGCCCTAACCTCGGTTGTTCTAAACCTGATCTTCTAGGACTAGAATTCTCCTTTCGGTCCTTCTCCTAATCCCTAAAACATGCATCTACTTGGCCTTCGTAAATACAAGTCATTCAAGCTCTCAGACAAAGAATAGATAAACGAAAACGGGAAATTGCATTCAAAGATAAATCAAGGTGGTTCCGGGATAACCAAGGGCTAATCCCTTCTCCTAGAACAAAACAACTACTCGCTCATGCGTCCAAAAACAAACAACATACTTGAATTAGAAAGTCTAAAGAACATCAAAACCAAACGAAACCGAAGTCTTGAATTGATCTCCAATGCTCCTTGAATGTCTCCTTCGCAAGAGTCTCCTTCTTCTCTGATTCTCTCTCTACTCTCTCTCTCTTCGATGAATTTTCCAACTAACTCTCTAACTGAATCTCCCTCGACCTCCAGCTCGTCTTCTTCCTTTTTCTTCTTTCTCTCTTTCCTTTTCTCCTGGTTTTTTCTTTTGGTCGTTCACTTCTTTTCCTTTTGTCGCAGCAGCCACCGTTTTTGCCTTTTCATGAGTTTTCTATTCTTGATCAAGTTGGGTAACGTTTCCATTCCTTTCTCCAGCAAAATATCTCTTATTCCTCTTCTCTAAAGTTGTTTTCCTTTTGTATAAGTAACCAACGAGTTCCTTTTCGTGTTTAGACAAATTTACTTATCTGGTAGTTGCAAGTGACGGAGGTGACCTGTGCAGGCTGAGTGTGTGCCCCGAGCGGGCGCGACGCAATGAGAGCACGATGGAAATAAAGCCTCCCCGCATGGGCTAAGGAGTTCCCCACGTGGGCTGAGTGTCGTGGTGAAGCCCGACTAGGCTGATGGCTTGCCCGACTCGTGCTCCATCTACTGGACCAATTGCCGGACCAAAGGCCCCGCGCGAGCTAGGGAGTGCCCCGCACGGGCTGAGCTTGTTCCTCGCCGATTCTCGTCCCGTTTGTTCTGTGATGATCCTCGATGTTAGTACTTTGTCTCGTGTACGTCTTTTAGCTCCAAAATGAACCGAATTTGCATTACAACCTATAAGGACACGAAAACACCAGATACAAAATCATACGTAATCATCGTATCTATATCATAAACATCCCTTAAATCATGCGAGAAATACGTATAAAAATGAAATATCAAAATCCCCAAGACTTGAATGTTTGCTTGTCCCTAAGCAAACGTAAGTGTGGAACACGTGGGTATACAAAATCCGAAAATTCCCCTTTCTCCTAGAAATACCGCTAAAGCAAGCAAACCTAACCGATTAATTTTCAGTCTTCATCCTAGGTTCACCAAGGCTACCAATGAGAAAGTAAATTGAAGGCAAACTAAACAAGACACCGTAACTCTCTCCACCAAACAAGACTTCAGACAAATGCTAAACCTAAAACAATCGAGGATACTTGTTTCTTTTCCGAGCTTCTTTCTTTCTTTTATTTTTTTTTCTTTTTCTTTTCTTTTGTTTTTATGGTGGTATTTTTTTTTTGTTTTTCTTTCTTTTTTTTGTTTTTTTAATTAACCCAGTCTTAAACTAAAAAACTAAGAAAAATAAAAAAAATAAACAGTTGGGTTGCCTCCTAGAAAGCGCTTATTTAACGTCTTTAAGCTTTGACGTCTCCATTCCTCATTCATGTGCGATGGGTAGACCGGAAAGGGAAATGGAGTTTTCACTTTCGATCGGTTGAGCGGCTTGGTAGAGATTAAGCCGCTGTCCATTGGCGTTGAACGTGTCACCCGCATCACTCCATAGTTCCACATCTCGTACCTGAAAAGGATCAGACCAACAAGGTAGTAGGTTCCTCGAGAAAGACTTAGGACGAGAATTGAAAAGTGGAACGAAGTCACCTGATTTGAAGTCATGAGGTAGGGTCTTCTCGCGTGCCATCTATTAGCTTTGGATGTTCCGCTCGAATCGCTCCATAGTTCCACTTCTCCATGTGTGAAGACTTCTCGTACCTGAAAAGAACCAGACCAACAAGACCGTAGGTTGCCCGAGAAAAGCTTAAGACGAGAATTGAAAAGTAGAACTAAGTCACCTAGTTGGAAGTCATGAGGTAGGATCTTTTTTTTTGTGCCATCCCTTAGTCACTGCTTCTTTCATTGGCACGTCATGCACTAGATTCATTAGTACGCTGCTCGAGGTTGGATAAATGGTATATGCATCGAAAAGTTTTATGACGTCTTTTTCTATTACCTCTTGCAAGTGCGAGTGCAGCCTCCGTTGAGTTTCGGTGGAAGGTTCGTGGCTGTCTTCCGTAGAACTTCCGTGCATACATATTGAAGAGCTGACTCTCTTACGCTTCTTTACGCGAGTGGGTTGTTTTCTCATTTCATCTGTATTAAGATTAAATTCTACATATGTGACTTATTAATCATATATGGATAGAATTAATCTTGATAGAATTACAAAACAACATTTGACTATAAGAGGAAGGTTGAATGTGTTGTTGGAAGGGAAGGAGAAGACATTACCATTTGAGGCAATGCCCTTCACGTGAGAAGCCTAGGGAGAATGCAATGGTGTTGTCACTTTCACTCCTCCCAAATGCAACATGGTGTTGTCATTTTAGGCATTAATTAGTTGTACTTGTAGGTTAATTCAATTCTTATTCTATTTAGCATTTTTTATGTTCTATAAGAAGAACACTCTCATTGTAATGAAAATCTCAATGGAATGAAAACACTTTCCCTTCCAATTCTCTCCAACTCTCAATCTATTTCCTCAATCTCTTAAACTCTAATTATTCCAACAATCTACACTCAAGTTAGTATTCATAACAGCATGATATATTTTATCACATTCAATGTACTCATACCGAGAAGAAGACGGAGGTGGCTCGAGATAAATTTTTGATGTCTTCTCCATTGCGAAACCAACGTGAATTTCATGTGGTATCTCCTCACGTGGGGCGCCTCCTAGTGCTGCAATAGCACTCATGAATTTCGTGTACAGCTTGTCTCCTTTGTCTGTAAATCCTGCATTATCGCAAACTCATGTTAAATATCGTACAAGAGGATCAGAAGTACTTACTTGATCAAGCGTGTCTTTTGATAACTACTCCAGCGAATCGATTGTAAAGCAAGACTCCTTGAATGAGGGTCCGTTCATGGGGCTGGACAAGTTGAATTCTATCGTCTCATCTCCGACACGTAAGGAAAGCTTTCCTTGTTGTACGTCTATCATGGCACCTGCAGTAGCTAAGAACGGCCTACCAAGAATAATAGGTATCCTAGTATCTTCCTTTATTTCAAGTACAACAAAATCAGTGGGGATACAAAGATTACCTACCTTGGTGGGAACCTTTCCAACAATTCCCACCGGATATCTTACCAAATGATCTGTGAGGCGTAGACACATCTTTGTAGGTTTGAGATTCCCGAAGTCCATCCACTTGAAAACCGAGTGTGTCATGATGCCCACGTTTGCTCCTAAATCACATAAAGCATTGTCAATGTCAATATTACCTATTGTGCATGGAATGGAGAAACTTTCGGGGTCCTTCAACTTTGGGGGCAGCGTTTTTTGAAGGATAGCGCTGCATTCCTCGGCGAGTGCTACCGTTTCGTTCTCTTCGATATGCCTCTCTTTGGAAAGAACCTCTTTAATGAGTTTGGCGTGATTAGACATCTTTTGGAGGGCTTCCACGAATGGGATGTTGATGTCAAGCTTCTTGAGACCCTCTACAAATCTTCCCACTCGTTCTTCATTCTTACTGCTCACCAACCGTTGAGAAACGGTATAGGAGGTTTGTATGCCGGTGGAGCAACGTATGGTTTGTCCAAATCTGGTTCGACTCCTTCCACAATCGCAATGGTACCTTTGCCTTTTCTCATGGACGTACCAGCAGCTTGCTCTTGCTCTTTGGAGGGCGAGCACTCGATCATATCAGTGCTGCACATGGAAATAGCGTTTACGTACTCTCTCGGATTTAATTCGGGTTTACTGGGAAGCTGTCCCGGATTCCGAGAGGATGAGGCAGCCTGTTGTGCTACGGAACTCTCTAAGCTCTTCACATGGTTGCTCAAGGATTCCATCTGAGTTTTGAGCTCGTTGATCGTTGTCCCAACATCCGCATTGAATTTTACTTGAGTCGATTGTTACCGCCTTTGCTCCTTGATAAATTCGAGCATTACCGCCTCAAGGTTTGACGAAAAGGCTTGAGGAGGTTGAGGAGCTTGCGGAACTTGTTGAGCATTCTGAAATTGCTGATTATTTTGCTGGTACGGCTGCTGTGGTTGCTGAAATCCCGAATACTTCATCGGTTGAGTCGTTCGATATGACAAGTTCGAGTGATTCCTCCAATTCGAGTTGTAGGTATTCTCGAATTGCGTGTTTCCTTGCTGTTGGGCATAATTCATGTATTCCACGTTCTCTTGCAGCGTGCATTGATAAGCCACATGTTATGTATCTCCGCAATTCATGTAGTACACGGTGTTCGCTGCATTACCTGTTGCTCTGCCTTGATTCGGCTCATATAGGCGACGAGTGCTGTTAGGCATACCTCTCTGTGTTGACCACATAGTGTGGTTCATGGCGAGGTTATCGATCAGCTCGTATGCCTCCTTGACGCTCAGATCCAGAAATGATCCTCTAGTTGCGTTATCCAACGTCGTTCGGTGTTCCTCTGAAAATTCTGTTGTAAAAGGTTTGGATAATGTACCACTGCTCGAGACCATGGTGTGGGCACATCTGTAGAAGATCCTTAAATCTGCCACACGCTTCAAACAACATTTCTCCATCTCTGCATCTAAATGTTTTGATTTCCCCCTCATCTGAATCGTCTTGCTCGGAGGAAAGAATCGTGAGAGGAACAATGTGCAAAGCTGGTCCCAAGTCGTGATTGAACCAGCGGGGAGCGATTGCAGCCAAGTTTTTGCTCGTCTTCCAATTGAGAAGGGGAAGAGACGCAGTAAGATCGCGTCCTCCGAGACTCCGTGCATCTTGAATGTACCAGAAAGCTCTAGGAAGTCTTTGAGGTGCTGGTGGGGATCCTCGTGATTTCCACCCATGAAATGCTTCTGATAAAGAATGTTGATAGTTGTCGGCTTAATTTCAAACTGTTCCCTAGCAACAGCAGGCATCCGTATGGCTGTTTGCACGTTGTTCATGTTTGGCACCACGTAATCTCTAAGGTGACGTGGTGGAGGAACCTGTGGTTCTCACGGTGCGAGTTGCTGTTGCTGCATATGTCCATGGACATTCTGATTATCCATCTTCTCGTTGATCTGACGGCTCTGCGAAGAACAAATAAAAACAATTTAGGTATGAAAAACGAAAGAAAAGAAAACAAAAAAGAAAAAACAAAACAAGAATTACTCTAGGCTCGAATCTAAGACGTGTTGACAATAGTCCCCGACAACGGTGCCAAAAAACTTGATGCGTATCAAAGTTAAACAAATATTAAGCTAAACTACCCGCAAGTGCACGGCACGTGTGTAGTACTTTAGGTGTCGATCCCACAAGGACTACGCAACACAACCTAAACTCAAACTACGAATCAAACTTGCAAACAAACGAATAGTGGTTTTAAGATTGAAATACGAAAAACAAATAAACAAACGAGTTCTTAACAATGAGACAAACGTTCTAGGAATCCGGTTTCACCACAAGACCACTAAAACCAATAATCAACCTATCTAATCATGCAATCCCGATCAAGTTATCTAAGGCACACGATCCTAATATGATATCTACCCTTTCTCAAGGCATAGACACGTTATCTAGTCAAGTTATCCCCCAATTTCGTGGCTGACACCATAAGTTAAACCCATAAGTGTTGTGATTCATCCGTTTTACCCTCAACCGCTGCTACCCTATTTTTGTGCCCTAACCTCGGTTGTTCTAAACCTGATCTTCTAGGACTAGAATTCTCCTTTCGGTCCTTCTCCTAATCCCTAAAACATGCATCTACTTGGCCTTCGTAAATACAAGTCATTCAAGCTCTTAGACAAAGAATAGATAAACGAAAACGGGAAATTGCATTCAAAGATAAATCAAGGTGGTTTCGGGATAGCCAAGGGCAAATCCTTTCTCCTAGAACAAAACAACTACTCGCTCATGCGTCCAAAAACAAACAACATAATTGAAGTAGAAAGTCTAAAGAACAAACCGAAGTCTTGAATTGATCTCCAATGCTCCTTGAATGTGTCCTTCGCAAGAGTCTCCTTCTTCTCCGATTCTCTCTATACTCTCTCTTTGATGAATTCTCCAACTAACTCTCTAACTGAATCTCCCTCGACCCCCAGCTCCTCTACTTCCTTTTCCTTCTTTCTCTCTTTCCTTTTCTCCTGGTTTTTCCTTTTGGCCGTTTACTTCTTTTCCTTTTGTCGCAGCAGCCACCGTTTTTGCCTTTTCATGAGTTTTCCATTCTTGATCAAGTTGGGCAACGTTTCCATTCCTTTCTCCAGCAAAATATCTCTTATTCCTCTTCTCTAAATTCGTTTTCCTTTTTTATAAGTAACCAACGAATTCCTTTTCATGTTTAGACAAATTTACTTATCTGGTAGTTGCAGGTGACGGACGCGACCCGCGCGGGCTGAGTGTGTGCCCCGCGTGGGCGCGGTGCAATGAGCACGATGGAAATAAAGCCTCCCTGCGTCGGCTAAGGAGTGCCCCACGCGGGCTGAGTGTCATGGCTTCCCCGACCCGTGATGATCCTCGATGTTAGTACTTTGTCTCGCGTACGTCTTTTAGCTCCAAAATGAACTGAATTTGCATTACAACCTGTAAGGACACGAAAACACGAACACGAGTAAAACGAATATAAAATCATACATAATCATCGTATCTATATCGTAAACATCCCTTAAATCATGCGAGAAATACGTATAAATATGAAATGATCAGGACTAATGTAACATGGTCTAAGAATCAAACTAGAATCAATGTTTTCTGTGATGGAATAGTGGTTATGAAATGCAAATATGATGATAAAGTGGACTAACCAGTTCCTAACAAAGAGACAAAGGTTCTAGGATCTGGTTTTACCGCATAGGTTCAGAAACATACCTCGATCTAACTAATCATGTGTTCCCTATCAAGATATCTAAGGCAGACAATCCTAATGTAGATCGTACCCTCTCTCAAGGCATAGGAAATTGGTTTGATTGAGTCATTCCCTACTTTCGTGGCCCCAACTAAACCCCAATGTGATCTATGGTTCATCCGATTTAACCTTCAACCATTACTACCCTACTTTCTTGACCTAGTCTCGGTTGTTCTAAGCCTGATCTTCTAGGGCTATAATTCTCCTTTCGGTCCTTCTCCTAATCCCTAACACATGCATCTATGTTGCCATCGTAAACACAAGACAATAAGCGCTCAGACAAAGAATAGATAAACAAAATGGGGAATGCATTCATAAGTAAATCAAAGAGGGTTCCTAGATAGCCATGGGCTAATCCCTTCTCCTAAAGCAAATCTACTACTTGGTCATGAGTCTAAACAATATAAACGAAATAAGTAGAGTAAGGAGCATAGAAATATCAAACGAGTGCGATCCCAAATCAATTCTCGACTCCTTGCGTGTCTCCCGTCAAGAGGACTATTCTATGGGTGATGAATGGTTACGTGAATTTGTCGGTGCGTGAGCCCTTGTGGTAAAGGCTTCATCTTCACCTTGGGTTCCTTATCAATGCTCCAATTGGGTGCTGGGCGTTAAGTGTGGCTATTAGGCGTCTCAGGAGTGGTTGAACTCGCGCTGCATGTTGTTTGAGTCGCGTTGGATGCTGCTCAGATTGCGCTGAGGTTTATGACTGATTTGCAACATTGATTTGGTCTGAGATTAGGTCCATTCGATCCATACTCATGTGTGTATGGGGTGAGCATGGTCCACGATGCAATTCATCAGAAATTCCCTTATTGGCACGGTTTACGGTTTGTTGTGCTCAGGTTGTGCTAAGGTCTGATCGGGTCGTGTCTAGCTCGAGTTCGGGATCTCCTTGATATTTTCTATGTTCAGCAGCTTAGTATAGAATGTTACATCGTTTTGTTCTTTATACACTTCTTTTTTAGCTGCTAAGAGAGCCATCTCAAGGGAATCTATATTCCCGAACTCTTCAAGAACTTCCTCGGCAAGTTTCACTATGACGTCGATGAAAATACAGAATCCATCATACAAGGCTGCTTGAGTGTATTGTTCAGATTGAACTCTACTTCTTCATCTCAAAATTTTAACATGAGTCTACCTTCAACACAATGTATGAACGTCTTTTTCGTATTGAGAAACGGCCTAATAACGTCTATTTTGTTCTAGTATTTTCATCTATTTTCATAGTTAGTTTCATCATTCATTTGGATTTTACCAAGCATTCAGCATCATGATCATCTCGTTTTCAGTCATTTTGGAGCTAAAGGACGTGCACGAGACAAAGTACCAACATCGAGGATCATCACGGGACAAACGGGACGAGAATCCGCAAGGAATAGCCACTACCCGCGCGGGTAACTCCCTAGCCCGAGCGGGCATTTGTTACGGTGATTTTGTCCAGAAAATTGAGCATGAGCCGGGCAAGAAATACCACGCCCGAGGCCTCAGCCCGAGCGGGCAGCAACTCAGCCCGAGCGGGCAGCAGCTCAGCCCGAGCGGGCAGCAGCACAGCCCGAGTGGGCTGCCTCTTCTTCCATCGCGTTCTTGCGCGATCTTTCGCGCCACACCCGAGCGGGTCACTTGCCCAGCCCGTGCAGGTTGCGTCTGTCGCCTGTAACTCCAAATAAGTTAATTTGTCTTAAAACAAATGGGAGTTTATTGGAGCCTTATACAATAAGAAAAACGACTTTAGAGAAGAGGAATAAGTGATATTTCGCTGGAGAAAGTAATGGAATAGAAGGCTGTCCTCTTCAACGTGGGGTGGCTGCTGCAAGAGACAAAAGAGGGGAGAGCTTCAAGAACGAATTAAGACGGAAACAAAGAGAGAAAAGAGAGCACACGTAGAGGGAGAGAAGGAGAGCAGAACGCACACACAAGGGCGAAGGACGGAGCGAGGAAGCCGGAGTGTGGAGGAGCTATTGAAGACGTCGGTAATAGAATAGGGAGAGATCTCATTCTTTATCCATGTCGAATATAGTTATCTTTTGTGTTTCTTTTGCTAAGTTCATGTCTGAGTAGGTCCACATCCATGGGTTAGAGAGCTTTGTCGATATGTGATGAAGTTTTTTTCTTAATGCTTGGTTATAATATTTGTTCATTTCGGATTGATTGGTTGTTCGTACTGCTTTTATTCTTGTTGGTAGCTTGAATGAATGATTATAAAAATCTAATTGCATTGGAAGATGAATTGGATTTTGGAACGTAGCCATGATATGAAGTCTCAATTGATTTAGAACCTTGGTCGGTCGGTTGATTGAACTTAGGAATTAGGATAGCGATCTTACTGCATCTAGTAGGTGAGAATACACAATTGGGAGATTGGTAGTACGCATGCTAGATAGTGGGTTTAGGCATCGGGAGAGTCATTCCCTAGAAAAGAGCTTGAATTTCCCTAATACGTAATGATATCTATAATCATGATCTTGTTAAAACTTCGTTGCATCATCATGCATCTCTCAAAACCTGTGGTGTTTAGTCATTGAGTTTATCCCGTTAATTAGTTTAGTTTAGTTTCATTCGCATTCCCATCACTTATCGATTTCACATGTCTTATTCATTAGTTTACTAGCTTTAGAGTTGCATCAATTCCTCGTGTTCGACCCTAGTACTATATGATTTGTATTCTTGCTGAAGCATTAGTCTAGGTAAATTATTACTTGAGATTAACCACATCAAGTTTTTTGCGCCGTTTCCGGGGAATTGATTACGACTTTAGAGTTAGGATACTTTTAGATTAGGACACAGTCCTTTCTGGAGTATTATTTGTTTTTCATGTTTTTGCTTTAAGTTTTTTTTTTCTTGAGTCAAATCTTTTTACATCTCGAAGCCTAACCGATTCTTGTGTTTCTATTTTGTGAGGTACATTATCGTGCGAGACCGAAGAAGAACAAATGGCAGAACTTCGCATTCTAAACGCACCACAAATTCCAGTCGCGTTAACCTATGGAACATACATGGCTCCTAGGCATACGCAACTCTTGTCTTGCATCGTTAGAAGGGATTCCCGCGTCGAGTTACAACCAGCATTCATTCAGATGCTCGGTAACATAGCATTCAGAGGGAGACCCACCGAGGATCCAAATCAGCATCTTATTGATTTTAAGATGCTTTGCCAAAAAATCAGAACCGGAGAAGGAATCTTGGATGAGGACGTCATGCTCGCTGCCTTCCCATTCTCAGTGAAGGATAAAGCGCAAGACTGGTTGTATCCCCAATCGGCAAACTCTATACGATCATGGGGGCAGCTAGAAGAAAAGTTCATGATTTGATTCTTCCCTCAAAGTAAAGCTCAGCTAGCCAAGAATCAAATCAACACATTCGTCCAAGGAGCAGCTGAGAGTTTATACGAAGCGTGGGAACGTTTCAAAGGCTATCAACGCCTTTGCTCACACCACGGCATGGATCAGAGCTATCTTATACACAACTTTCTACAAGGACTCATGGATAACACGAGGATTCTGATCATAGCCGCCGCTGGAGGTTCCTTGAGCAACCTCACTTTTCCACAAATCGAAAAACTTGATTGATCGTATGGCCGATGAGGGCAGCAACACCGCTGTAGAATACAATCGCAATGCTCCAGCAAGGGTTGCTAACTTGAACAACACGCATGCCTTATATGCCGAGATAGCTGAAATAAAAGATCAAATCAGTGGAATCTACAATATGATGTCTGAAGTGCATCGATCGAAATGCTTTGAGCAGTCGAAAGAGCAAGGAATTCAAGGGTACGAGAAGGTGAATTATGTGAGCAACAATCAGCCTCTAGCTAACGCTTATAGCCCTAAATGGAGAAATCACCCTAACCATTCGTATAAGAATTCCGATGGTGCATTTAATGCACAACGTTTATCGGGGAATTTCCAACCGCAGATTATGCAACGAAATCAAAACTTTCTGCCAAGGACACAACCCCAAACTCAGAACTATCAGCCACGTGCACCTCAATCAGAGCCAAACCAATCCGTAGCAGCCCCCGACGTCAATGCCATGTTCACTCGTCTCCTCCAATTCCAAGAAAATCAAGATAACTTGATGTTGGAAATGCAACAAAGTTAGAGTAATTTGATGAGGGAACAAGAGAGCACCAAGAAGCAGATAGAGCGCTTTCAAACTCATCTTAGACAATTGGAGACGCAAGTTGCACAACTTGCACAAGGGGCAGCACGACCACAAAGAGTTCTACCGGGGAGACCGGAAGCAAATCCTCGTGAACACGTCAACGCCATATATCTACGGAGTGGTAAGGTGGTGGATCAGCCCGCTCCTTTGATATTTGAAAGGGGTGAAGCAACTAGTTTAGCAGTGGAAAATGGCAGCAACAATGAAAAGCAAAAAAAGAAAACCGAGGAGGAAGAAGAGCCAAAATACGTGAAACCCGAACCAAGATCGCCTCCTTTTCCATTCCCACAACGTCAACGTAAGAGATTGATGGATCAGGCCAATCCATCGACATTTGACAAAGGTGAACCGTCCAGTACAGTAATGGAAAAGGGCAGTAGCGTCGAAGAGCACAAAAAGAAACCCGAGGAGGAGGAAGAGCCGAAATACGTAAAACCCGATCCAAGACCGCCTCCTTCGCCGTTTCCCCAACGTCAAAGCAAAAAGAACGAGGATGATCAATTTGCTAAGTTTGCTGAGATGTTAAAGAAGTTGCATATTACCATTCCATTCCACGAGGCGTTGAAGAAGATGCCTTCCTACGCTAAGTTCTTGAAGGAGGTGCTTGCGAACAAACGAGATGTAGAGATGGAAACCGTCATGGTGACTAACTCGATGCTGCAGCCAAACCTAACCAAGAAGATGCCCCATCCAGGTATATTCGTGATCCCTTGTAGAATAGGTGCTTATGAAATTAGCCATGCACTAATTGATGTCGGAACAAGCGTGAGCGTTCTACCATTGCCGTTATACGAAAAATTGGATCTTAGAGATAGGTTGGATCTCAAACCTACACGAACGGCGCTCACCATGGCTGATCGAAGTGTTAGGATACCCAAGGGCATGCTGGAAGACATGCCATTAAAAGTTGGGAAGTTCTTCGTCCCGATCGATTTCGTCGTCTTGGATATGGAGGAAGACAAGAAAATCCCAATTATTCTCGGTAGGCCGTTTCTCAATACGGAAAAGATGATCATACATTGTGCTGAAGTTAGACTCACACTTCAATTCGGAGATAAAAAAGTGGAATTCAATCTGAACGACACACTCAAGCAGCTTTGTATGGTGGATTCGGTATTCCACATCGACGTCCTAGAGAGTCTAGCTGAAGAAGTCTTTGACGAGTTCGGGAATATGGATTCTGTTGAGTTAGCTCTTTTAGCAGCTGAAAAAGAAGTGTATAAAGACCCGAACGATGCAACATACTATACTAAGCTGATGCACGAAGAAAAGACAAAGGAGATTCCAAACACCGAGCTAGACGCACTCCGAGCAGATTTCTATGCGAACCAAGCACAGCAGTTCATAAGCAAAGCAAAAGGTGAAATTTCTGACAATCGTTATTAAGAGGAGTGCTCAACCCACAAACACATAAGTACAGCTCGATTGGACATCAATTTGAATCAAAAACACGTCCTAAATCATTGCGTAAACCTCCGCGCATCAAAGGCAGATTCCAGCGCGCGTCAAACAGCAGGTAGCGTGAGTTCAACCACTCCCGAGACGCCTAACAGCCACGCCAAACGTCCAGCACCTAATTTGGACATTGATAAGACACCCAAATTGAAGATGAAGCCTTCACCACAAGGGCTCACGCACCAACAAATTCCGGAAACATTGAAGGGAACAAAAGACGAACGCCTAACCGGTTTCATGGAGTACATAACCAGACTTATGGATAGCTCAACCAAATTCTTTGGACAGCACGATCTAGCCCCCAACATAGGTAACAACACGACTGAGCTTAGGGAGGATATGACTGATCGTGCAAGGAATCCAACTTATCCGCGTACTACACCCAATCGAGCACACTATGCACGCGAGACGCTACGCACACGACGACGTCGAGGACGTCCACCCAATAAGTAGCACGTTTTGGTCAGGCTCGTGACCTTAAAAAGGCGCTTCTCGGGAGGCAACCCAAGCCCCATATCCTTTAGTTATTTCGTTTCAGTTTTTTTTTAGAATTTGATTCTTATTATTTTCACAAGCATGCTCCTTACCAACAACCCCGATGTATCATACTGTCTCCTTTGGAATTGTGTGACTTTTGTTACAGGTTTTTCACTTCGAAATCATCCACAAGATAAGGAAAGACACGTACGCCCAGCTGCATCAACTCGGGACAGTAAGCACGCATCAGGTGCACACGTTCCTATTTATCGTATTTTTCCCCGAGTTTTTGCATGTTAGTCCTTCTCTTAGTTTTTCAACACCGGGACGGTGTTCCGTTCAAGTCTGGGGGGTATTCTTCGAATGTCATGATTGTGATTAGGATTTAGATGTTGAGTTCTTCGTTTTGTTTTTTTTAGGATTAGACGGATGGATATCTAGTACAAAAAATTTTGAACGTTAGTCACCTTGTGCAACTTTGTCGAATCGGGAACAAAAGTCTAGGTTTGCTTAAACATACCTTTAGATATCGATTAGTTAGTGGTCGTGCATGAATCCATAGCCTATAGTTGTATTCCTTCCCTTAGGCTTCAATCCCAAGCACTTATATCTCCGAGCGTACCTTTCATTCCTTGTTTTGTTTCGATCATTATATTTCCACGCACTTACACTCCAGTGTCAATAGACTAAGTTCTTTAACTTTTTCAGTCCTTCATTTACATGAGTGCATCAATATTGATGGTTCGGGTCTAAGTGGTGGGTCGAGGCGGTTTTTCTACGTCCTAAAGGTTAGAGTCGATGCGTATTCACACTAGTTAATCAAAAGAAGAAAAATCAGCAAAAACGCAACCTCTTCACTCCGCTAAGGTTACGAGACCTTATGAGTGTGCCAATTGGCAACCTGGGTCTAAGTAGAAGGCTGTCCTCTTCAACCCTGACGTCCTAGTAACCGAGTGCGAATTTTCAAAAAAAAAAATGTGTGGAAACCGAAAAAAAGAGAAGAAGAAAAAGAGAACCGAAAAAGAAGAAAAATAATTGTCTTAAGAATGGTATCAAACTGTTTGTGCATTAGAATAGGTATGAATATTGCTTGGATGTTTTCTAGGGATTAGTGAAATGAACTCAGGATATGTGTAGGATTGCACGGTTAGTGGCTTTCGGTAGATAGGGGTCTAAATTCGGTGCGCTTAGATCTATGTTCGTGTTACGCGTTGTTGCATAGGGTGGCTGACTTTTCGAGTTGATTGTGCTAGTTTCCGGTTGTTGTCTAACTCCTCTCCTGCTTCTTTCTAGTCTTGCTCGAGGACGAGCAAAGGTTCAAGTCTGGGGGAGTTTGATAACGTCTATTTTGTTCTAGTATTTTCATCTATTTTCATAGTTAGTTTCATCATTCATTTGGATTTTACCAAGCATTAAGCATCATGATCATCTCATTTTCAGTCATTTTGGAGCTAAGGGACGTGAACGAGACAAAGTACCAACATCGAGGATCATCACGGGACAAACGAGACGAGAATCAGCAAGGAATAGCCACTACCCGCGCGGGTAACTCCCTAGCCTGAGCGGGCATTTGTTACGGTGATTTTGCCTAGCAAATTGAGCACGAGTCGGGCAAGAAATACCACGCCCGGCGCCTCAGCCCGAGCGGGCAGCAACTCAGCCCGACCAGGCAGCAGCTCAGCCCGAGCGGGCAGCAGCACAGCCCGAG
The DNA here is from genome assembly GCA_036759665.1 of Gynandropsis gynandra. Taxonomy (NCBI): domain Eukaryota; kingdom Viridiplantae; phylum Streptophyta; class Magnoliopsida; order Brassicales; family Cleomaceae; genus Gynandropsis; species Gynandropsis gynandra. The sequence continues at coordinate 20,667,502 of CM071870.1, read as the reverse complement.
TGGGTTGCCTCTTTTTCCATTGCGTTCTTACGCGATCTTTCGCGCCGCACCCGAGCGGGTCACTTGCCTAGCCTGCGTGGATCGCGTCCGTCACCTGCAACTCCAAATAAGTTAAATTGTCTTAAAACAAATGGGAGTTTGTTGGGGACTTATACAATAAGGAAAGCGACTTTAGAGAAGAGGAACAAGTAATATTTCGCTGGAGAAAGTAATGGAAACAGTGGGGTGGCTGCTGCAAGAGACGAAAGGGGGGAGAGCTTCAGGAACGAATTAAGACATAAACAAAGAGAGAAGAGAGAGCACATGTAGAGGGAGAGAAGGAGAGCAGAATGCACACACAAGGGCAAAGGACGGAGCGAGGAAGCCGGAGCGTGGAGGAGCTATTGAAGACGTCAGTGATAGAATAGGGAGGGATCTCATTCTTTATCCATGTCGAATGTAGTTATCTTTTGTGTTTCTTTTGCTAAGTTCATGTCCGAGTAAGTCCACAACCATGGGTCTGAGAGCTTTGCCGATATGTGATGAAGTTTTGTTCTTAATGCTTGGTTATAATATTTGTTCATTTCGGATTGATTGGTTGTTCGTAATGCTATTATTCTTGTTGGTAGCTTGAATGAATGATTATAAAAATCTAATTGTATGATTTAGGATTTAATCGGTTTAGAATCTACGCCAGGCCGATCGATTGAATCTATGGATTAGGATAGCAATCTTAATGCGTTTAGTGGGTGAGATTACGCAATCGGAAGATTGGTAGTACGCATGCTAGGTAGTGGATAAGTCTACGCCAGTCAGTTCCTATATTAGTGCTTGAATTCCCTAAAATCGTGATAATATCTAAGTCGTGTTAGAACTTCGTTGCATCATCGTGCATCTCTCGAAACCTGTGGTGTTTAGTCATTGAGTTTATCTTGTTAATTAGTTTAGTTTAGTTTCATTCGCATTCCCATCACTTACCGATTTCACACGTCTTATTCATTAGTTTACTAGCTTTAGAGTTACATCGATTCCTCATGTTCGACCCTGGTACTATACGATCCGTATTCTTGCGGAAGCGTTAGTCTAGGTAAATTATTACTTGAGATTAACCATGATAACACGTAAAGTGTATCAGTTTTAGGTCAGGTATTAATATCATTTTCTCATATATTTCTTAGTTAGAGTTACATTTCCGATATGATTCTTCTTCACATTCGCTCATTTTGTTTGTTTTTAGGTTTTAAGGCGACAAGGACTAAACGAGCGTAAAAAGGCAAATTCCTGAACCAAAACACTCAAATCGAAGATACAATTCACTCGGAGCCAAAATCAAGCCACGAAACTCAACGAAACACCCGAGCATCGAGCGGAAAAAAGCAAAATTATGAATTGAAGAGTGCCCGTTCGGGCACTGAGGTCTACCCGCTCGGGCAAAACCTACGGGGTTTAATTGCAACACCTTGCACGACCCGGGCACGAAGACAACATGATCGGGTAGTAATACCCGATCGAGCACAACAAGGTACCCGCTCGGGCGTTAATTGTTCCTGAAAATCCCTGAGAGTTTACACGACTCGGGCTGTTCAACCACGCGATCGGGAAGCAATGCTCGATTGGGCAAGACGGAGTACACGGTCGGGCGCACCTCCGCACGACCGGGTAAAAGGTGTACCCGAGCGGGCCACCTTTCTCGCAACAACCTAGATCTAGAGTTTGAACGAGCAAATTAAAAGAACAAAACAGATCCAGACACAAGGGGGCGAGGCCTAGGGCAAGGAAAGGCTTGGAAATCATCAAGAAAGGCTCGGGAGACGCTGGAGAAGGAGAGAAGCATCAATCCACACATCGGTAACACAGTAGGGAAGATCGAGGCATCGAGTTTCCTAGGGTTTATCATGTTTAGAGTTATGTCATCTTCTTTGTTAGCAAACTCCATGAGTGAGTAGATTCCCAACTATGGGTTAGGGATATCGGATTTGTAACGGATGTACAATTTATGTGTTACTGCTTAGATCTATCGTAATTGTTTCGATATTCGGTCCTACAATCAACATCGTAACTCTTATACTAGTGCTGCCCGCTCAGTAACATAGGAATTCATATTTTTCTGGAAGGTTAAAGTATGAATCCGGAACTGTTGAATTGTAGGTTAAGTTCGATTAATGAGAATCTGACCGGTCGGTTAATCGACTTAGGAATTAGGATTGCGCACATAACGCTACCATAGTACGGGTTAATCGCTGTTGGAAGGTAGGGTTGCACGTACGTATGGTTAGGAGGTTTAGGCTCGGCAGAATCACTTCTCACCTTAGAGCATGAATTTCCCGTTATCAAGATAATTCGATAGGTTTATGATCTTTAGTTGTTACATCCATGCGATTCCCGGTATCCCGACACCCGTAGTGTTCTTCATCGTCAAGTCTTCCGAACCCTACTATCGTTGCTACCATTTAGTTTAGTTCTTTTAGATATTTCACACCACGCCATCATCTACTTCTCACCTTCTTAGTTTAGTTACATTCTTAGGATAAGGCTGCATTAGTCCCTAGAGTTCGACTCTGGTACTACACGAACCGTATACTTGCGGTGAAGTGGTCTAGGAAATATTATAGCTTGAATTTCCACACATCAAACCACATCACGGCCTACCGAGAATAATTGGGATTTTCTTGTCTTCTTCCATATCTAAGACGATGAAATCGACCAGGACAAAGAACTTTCCAACTTGTAAAGGCACGTCTTCCAGCATGCCCCCGGGTATCCTAACACTTTTATCAGCCATGGTGATCGCCATTCGTGTAGGTTGAAGATTCATCCTACCCCTAAAATCCAATTTTTCGTATAAGGATAATGGTTACAAGGGATCACAAATATACGTGGATTGGGCATCTTCTTGGGTAGGTTTGGTTGCAGCTCAAATTTTTCAGCATCACGGTTTCCATCTCCACGTCTCATTTGTTCGCAAGCACCTCTTTCAAGAACTTAGCGTATGAAGCATCTTCTTCAACACTTTGTGGAATGCAATGGTGATATGCATCTTCTTCAACATCTCAGCAAACTTAGCAAATTGAGCATCCTCGTTCTTTTGGTTGGAGTATCCTCTAGAGACCAATCATTTGGATGATTCTTATTTAAGTAATTCTGATGTATCATGACATTTTCTATAAAATGGTATTCTATTATTTCATTTCATTTATTGTCTGCATATATAAATAGATGAAATAATATCCTTAGAAATATAATTTAAGATAGTCTTAAAACATCCCTTGTTGAGTATCATTGAGAAGAAGGATATCAATGTTTCATTAAGACTAGTATGTGTAAAGTGATATGAGATATCAATTTAACGCATAGGTACATGTTAGAGAACAATGTACTGGACGATCCGCCATGAGATTGCTACATGGATTGTTATATGAGTATCATAGCAATTCTCAAAGTGATTATGGTATATATATAATCATGTGACTTGAGATCGCCAGAGATCTTAACATAAGCAATTGCATGCTTTGACACGATTAAACGTCACTCATAAATGGGTGGACGAACAAGATAGTGATTGGGTATGCAATCTATTTATATAGTAAGATGTTGGTTGATCGAGATAAGGATTTGTCCCTCCTATATAACAGGAGTGATGTCACGAGCTCATAGATTGAATTAGATGAGTATAATACGTTCCATGACCCATGCTCAATCTAGACATCAAGGACAAAAGGATTAATATACATAAATCATTAGATTGGTAATGTCGAGTCACAAACATTTTCATTGCTTAGGAAATAATGATGTGTTGCTAGACACCGCTCATTATTTGTGATCAACGCAATGAGAACCTATTGGGTCGCACATAAAGACGAATGGAGTTGGACATGTAATTAGGCCAAACCTATTATGAATAGGATTGAGAATAATTCGAGTTAGTAGGGCCAATTCTAATTGAATTGTGAATTCAATTTAATTGGGCCTAATTCGGCCCATTGGGATTAATTGAGCAAAACCCTAATTAAGGTTTTAAGTTAGGGTTAAACCAATTTTTTCCTATTAATATAGTGCTTAAGCTATATTCTCAAATAGACAGAAAACGGAAAAAAGCAAAGGCACTTCGTCCAATATAATCTAGAGGCCAAAATCCTAGTTTAGCAACTAGGTTTTTTTTTTTACTTTGTCTAGTTCTCCTTCGTCCGTGTGGATACCGACAGAGGCAAGAGCGATTCGCTACTTCTCGTGACTCATAGATCCGAGCTTTAGCACACACCAAGGTATGTGCTAAGAAACACTAATCACATATGTCTCCGAATTAGATCTCAACAAAGGGAAAACCAAGAAAAACTCTATGTTTCCGCTGCCTATTTTCCTCTCGGTTTACCCACAGAGGCAATACTCGATTAGAGCTAGTTTTCAGAGACCCTGATTGTCTTTCCTATCATAAGAATGTATGATTTTCATTCTAGATATGTGATTTGTTTGACAAGATCCATGATATGCATGTATACTCGTGTACATATAAGTTATGCGTGACTAGATCTTTGATATGCATGTTGATTTGCTAGATATATCATATGGATGATTGTTTCGTATAGATCTATCATATGCATGATTGGTTCGTGCTAGATCTACGATATGCATGTCGATATGTATGAAAATCTGGAAAGTAAGAAATATGAAAAATTCACATAAAATCAATATGATTGAATATGTGATATGCATGAAGAATCGGAAAAGTAAGAAACATGGAAAGTGAATCTGTGATATGTATGAAAATATGGGAAGTAAGAAATATGGAAAATTCACATAAAATCAATATGATTGAATATGTGATATGCATGAAGAATCGGAAAAGTAAGAAACATGGAAAGTGAATCTGTGGTATGCATGAAAATCAGGAAAGTAAGAAAAATGGAAAGTGAATATATGATATGCATGAAAATTTGGAAACTAAGAAATATGAAAATTTCACATAAAATCAATATGATTGATTCTGTGATATGCATGAAGAATCGGGAGAGTAAGAAATATGGAAAATTCACATAATATCAATAAGATTGAATCTGTGATATGCATGAAGAATTGGGAAAGTAATAAATATGGAAAATTCAAATAAAATTGATATGATTGAATATGTGATATGCATGAAGAATCGGAAAAGTAAGAAACATGGAAAATTCACATAAAATTGATAGGATTGATTTTCTATAATATTTTTCCACAAAGGGAAGTGAAAATTTTGAGAAGATTTTTCGCTGATGGGGCGCTACCCCCCACCCCGTAAGGGGGCGACCTAGGTTAGCGGCTGTTAAATCCCTAAGGTAGTATCTATCGATTTTTTATGAATCGGAATACAATGCAATATCTATCGATTCTCGTTGAATCGGGATATGTGAATGCTCGTGATCGAATAAATGTTACCTAAGTCAGTTCTGACTAAGGACAAGAGGTTATATAATTATGCGCTTTTATGAGTTGGCTCCCTCTTACCTAGAACGACTTAGCTACCACTTAATGTTATCACTTGCATCGTAAATAATGGGATCTAACGACAGTATATCTCTGGATGTTAGTTCTTTTCTTGAATAAGTTTATGTTTTATGAAATATGTTTGATTGCGGTGAAAATCTCTCGTGTGATTAAGTAAAGTTAAATGTCTACCAATGAATAAGCACTCATCAAGACTTAGATCGATGTGTGTAGATTTGCCAAATTGAATTGCCACATAAATTCTAGTAAGATGCCATTGGATAATTGTGATACCCAATTGCTTATTGATTGAGTCGACTTAACCAAGATATCAATGAGATTGGGACTTAGAGGCATTAAGTTGGGTGGCTATTTATGAGATGAACTGGAACAAGGGTTGTTCACCTAACTCTCCAAGAATTGCATGAGATGTAATTGGCAAAGAGTTGTCTACCTAAATAACCAAATCTAGGGTAATTTACCAAAGTAAACTCTAGACAAGGTGAAATATGGATCTTGGCCCACTAAGAACGTTATGAATATTACTTTCCGAATTGATAGTGAGGGCTATTTATTCGCAAAATTTAGTGGGAGAATCATTTAATAAAGTCCATGTTTAAATGATTCTTTTCATGATACTCATATTCTGTGTATATCTGTTTTAGGTGACCATGGTATCAAACACACACATGTTGTCTTTGCGATCAATCTTTGAGAAGGATAAGCTGAATGGGACAAATTTCTTGGATTCGTACAGGAACTTGAGGATTGTCCTCAAATAAGAAAAGAAAATGTATGTCCTTGAAGGCCCCTTACCTGAAGTGCCTTCAGCAAATGCTCCAAGGGTTGATAAGGATGCTTATAAGAAGCACCTTGATGATGATTCCCTTGAGGTCAGCTGCCTTATAATGTTACTCATGAACTCTGAGCTTCAGAAGCAACATTAGGAGATGGCAGCTTTCGATATAATCGAACATCTTTAGGAGTTGTATCAAGAGCAGGCTAGGCAAGAGAGGTTTGAAACCTCTAAGGCTTTATTTAGATGTGTTATGACAGAGGGAACTTTTGTAGGACCTCATGTACTCAAAATGATTGGATATATTGAGAGCCTTGAGAAAATGGGTTTCCCGATGGGCCTAGAGTTGGCCACGGACTTGATTCTCCAATCGTTGCCAGAATCTTATGATCAATTCGTCATGAACTATAACATGAACGGTTTTGATAAGTCTCTGCACAATTACTGAACATGTTAAGTGATAACGTCTATTTTTTATAGTATTTTAGTCTCTTTTTACAGTTAGTTTCATCATTCATTTGAACTTTACCAAGCATTAAAGCATCATTTAGTCCTCTTTTAGTGTTTTCTCGTGTTATTGCAGGAAACGAAATATCAGGATACAAACACGAGTGAATGAAGCAAAACTAAGAAAAACCACGCTCCTATCAGCTATGCACGGTCAGCATCCAAAGATTCATAAACCGGAGAAGAGAAATGGAAGCAATGACCGCTTACAAAAAAAATGGAAACAATGGCCGCTTACACAAATGGAAACTTTCGGTGGCTGGAACAAAAATGGAAATTTTCGGTTGCAAGAACAAAAGTAAGAAGAGCACGGTTGGAACATGAAAAGGAAACATGTTTTACATAAAATAAAAGCAAGTTTCTGGAACAAAATGTAAACTTCCAACCGCCTACACAAAAATAGAAAGATTGCCGCCTACACAAGAATTGGAAACTGCAACTGTCAAAGATAGAAAAATGGAAATTGCTGCTGGAACAATTAATGGAAATGCAAGAACAAGAAAGAAGGAAGAAAATAAAAGAGTAAAAGGAGGAAAAAAGAAAGGAAACCATTGCTTCACAAGTGGTAAAGAAAATACAAGCTGCTGAAGAAAATAGAAACCGAGAAAATGGAAACTACCCAAAGAGGAAAGGAAGACGAAAAGGAATGTGCTGGCTACTTAAACCAAAAGGAAATATGGTTCGAGAAGAGGGATGGCAGCTATATGGCTGGAAAATAAAGAGGAAAGATGGAAAATTACGCAAGAATGAAAAAACAAGAGATAGAAAAACTCAGAGAAGGAAAACTGCAGTTGCTGTAAGAAAGAGGAAATATCAGCCGTTGGAGAGCAAGGAAAGAGAACAGACAAAGAGGAAAGAATAGAGGAAAGGAAATAGGAGAAAGAGGGCAAAAGGAGAGAGCTTCAGCAGCACAAGATGAACAGAAAGTAGAGAGGAAATGTAGAGAGAGTAGAGAGAGAAAAACGCGTACAAAGGCAAGGACGGAGCGACGAACGCGGCATGCGGAGGAGCTTTTGAAGACTACGGTATTGGGATAGGGAGGAATCTCGTTCTATATCTATGTTTGCAATAGTCTTCTTTTGTGCTTTGTTTTCGGGATCAATGTCCGAGTAGTTTAGCAGCTACGAGTTAGAGTTTTTTCGATATGTAATGGAGGCTCATGCTTAATGCTTGGTTATAATACTTAATCGTTTTTTCAGATTGATTGGTTGTTCTTAAATCTTTTGTTCTTAATTACCGTTTGAATGAATGATCATAAAAGTTTGGTTGCATTGGAAGATGAATTGAACTTTGGAACATAGCCATGATATGAGGTCTCAATTGATTTAGAACCGTGACTGGTCGGTTAATTGGACTTGGGAGGATAGCGGACTCAATGCATTTATCGTGTGAGATTACGCAATTGGAAGATTGGTAGTACGCATGTTAGATAGCGGGTTTGGCATCGTAAGAGTCATTTCCTAGGAAAGAGCTTGAATTCCCCGAATACGTGATAATATTCATAACCATGATCTTTGTTAGCACTTTATTGCATATTCGTGCATCTCTTCAAACCTGTAGTGTTTAGTCTATTGATTTTATCTCATTAATTAGATAGTTTAGTTTCATTCGCATTCTACACACATTGACTTTTACCGTCCTTTTCATTAGTTACTAGCTTTAGAGTTGCATTGATTCCTCGTGTTCGACCCTGGTATTATACAATCCGTATTCTTGTGGAAGCGTTAGTCTAGGTAAATTATTACTTGAGATTAACCACATTAAGTTTTTGGCGCCATTTCTGGGGAAATGATTACAGCTTTAGAGTTAGGATACTTTTGAATTAGGATATAGTCCTTTCTGAAGTCTTTAGTTGTTTTTCGTATTTTTTGCTTTTATTTTCTTTCTTTTTGAGTCAATTTTTTTAACCTCTCAGAGCTTAATCAAATTTTGTATTCTTTATCTTGCGAGGTAACATGAATGAGATACATCCTTTTTATGCCGGTATAGCTGAAGTAAAAGATCAAATTTCTGGAATTTATCATATGTTGTCTAACTCATGCCGTTCGCATTACTCGGAGCAATCATGGAAACAAGAAGTTCGGGGGTATGAAGAAGTGAACTACGAGAGTTAAAATCAGCCTTTCGGGAATACATACAACCCTGGATGGAGAGATCATCCAAACTTCCCGTATAGGAACTCCGACGGTGTGTTGAATGCGCAACATCTATTGGGAAATTTTCAGCCGCAAGCGATGCAACGAAATCAGAACTTTCAGCCATGGACGCACCCCCAAACTCAGAATTATCAATCGCATGCGCCCCCATATCCGCAACAAGAAGCTAACGCCGATATTATGTTTATGCTCGCTCAAATCTTAAAAGGAGAGGAAGATAAATACGCCAAACTAAAAGAGATAAGAGCGGATTATGGAGATGTAAAGAAGAAGGTTACGGAACTCGAAACGCGCCTAAAACTCTTGGACAATCAAATTGCATAACTCGCTGCAAATTTCTCCAAACCACAAGGAGTTCTATCGGGAAGATCAGAAACAAATCCTCATGAGCATGTCAACGAAATTTACCTAAGGAAGTGTAAGATGGTGGATCAGCCTACTTCAACATCTGAAAGGGGTGAAGCATCTATCACAGTAACGGAAACGGTTGTCAAAAGCTTAAGGAGAAGCACGAGGAGGAAAAGGAGCCAAAATGTAAAACAAGCCTTGAGGCGACCTCCTTTACCATTTTCACAACGTCAACTCAGGAAAATGGTAGATGAACCCAATCCTTCAACATTTGGAAAGGATGAAACGTCTACTACAACAATGGAAAAGGACAGTAACGTTGAAGAGCATAAAAATAAACCCGAGGAGATAGAGGAGCCAAAGTACGTAAAACCAGATCCGAGGCCACCTCCATTGTCGTTCCCACAACGTCAATGCATGAAGACGGTGGATCAGCCAACTCCCTCAATAGTTGAAAAAGGGGAAGAATCTAACACAGTAGCGGATACGGCTATGGACATTGATAAGCATAAGAAGAAACCTGAGGTGTAAGTAGAGTTCAACTTAATTGACACACTTGAGCAGTCGTGCATCATCGACTTCATGTTCCACAATGACGTCTTTGAGAATTTAGACAACGAAGTTTGTGAGGAATTTAGGAATACGGATTCCCTAGATATGACTCTCATAGCAACTGGACAAGGATTATATAAGATACCAAACGAGCTGCTGGACAACAAAAGGAAAAAGGAACCCCCCAACTGAGACTTCCGCACAACCCAATCTAAATGCGATGCAAATCAGTACATAAACAATCCCGAGATGCTGAGAAGCTACATCAAACGTCCAACACACAATTGGAGCATCGATAAGGCACCCAAGGTGAAGATGAAGCCTTCACCACAAGGGCTCAAGCACCAACAAATTCCGGAAACGTTGAAGGAAATGAAAGACGAACGCGTAACCAGTTCCATGGAGTGCATAACCGAACTTATGGACAGCTCCACCAAACTCTTTGGACAGCACGATCTAGCCCCCAATATAGGGAACAACACGACCGAGCTTAGGGAGGACATGACTGATCATGCAAGGAACCCAACTGATCCGCGTGCTACACCCAATCGAGTACACTATGCACGCGAGACGCTACGCACACGACGATGATGTCAAGGACATCCACCTGATGAGTAACATCTTGGTCAGACTCGTGACCTTAAACAAGCGCTTCACGGGAGGCAACCAAGCCCTATATCCTTTTAGTTATTTCTTTTTATTTTTTTTTTACAATTCGACTCTTATTCTTTCCACAAGCATGCTCCTTACCAACAACCTCGATGTATCGTACTGTCTCCTTCGGATTGTGTGACTTTTGTTACAGGTTCTCCACTTCAACATCATCCACAACCTAAGGAAAGATGTGTATGCCCAGCTGCATCAACTCGGGACAGCAAGCACGCATCAGGTGCACACATTCCTATCTATCGTATTTTTCCCCGAGTTTTTGCATGTTAGTCCTTCTTTAGGTTTTGAACACTGGGACGGTGTTCCGTTCAAGTCTGGGGGTACTCTTCGAATGTCATGACTGTGATTAGGAATTAGATGTTGAGTTCTTCGTTTTATTCTTTCTTTTACCTTAGTTTTGTTAGGATTAGACGGCTCTCGTACGAAAAATTTTGAACCTTAGTCATCTTTGTGGAACTTTTTCAAATCGGGAACAAAATTCTAGGTTTGCTGAAATATACCTTTAGATATCGATTAGTTAGTGGTCAATTTAACACATAGGTACATGTTAGAGAACAATGTACTGGACGATCCGCCATGAGATTGCTACATGGATTGTTATATGAGTATCATAGCAATTATCATAGTGATTATGGTATATATATATATATATATATAATCCTATGACTTGAGATTGCGAGAGATCTTAACATAAGCAATTGCATGCTTTGACACTATCAAACGTCACTCGTAAATGGGTGGACGAATAAAAGAGTGATTGGGTATGCAATCCGTTTATGTAGTAAGATGTTATTTGATCGAGATAAGGATTTGTTCCTCCTATATAAATAGGAGTGATGTCACGAGCTCATAGATTGAGTTAGATGAGTATGATAAGTTCCATGACTCATGTTCAATCTAGATATCAAGAACGAAAGGATTAATATACATAAATCACGAGATTGGTAATGTCGAGTCACAGACATTTTCATTTCTTAGGAAATAATGATGTGTTGCTAGACACCGCTCATTATTTGTGATCAACGCAATGAGAACCTATTGGGTCGCACACAAAGACGAATGGAGTTGGAAATGTAATTGGGCCAATCCTATTATGAATAGGATTGAGAATAATTCAAGTTATTAGGGCCAACTATAATTGAGTTGTGAATTTAATTTAATTGAGCCTAATTCAGCCCATTTGGATTAATTGGGCAAAACCCTAATTAAGGTTTTAAGTTAAGGTTAAACCAATGTTTTCCTATAAATATAGTGCTTAAGCTATATTCTCAAGTAGATAGAAAACAAAAAAAAGCATAGGCATTTCGTCCAATATAATCTAGAGGCCGAAATCCTAGTCTAGCAACTAGGTTTTGTTGTCTTTGTCCAGTTCTCCTTCGTCCGTGTGGATACCGACAGAGGCAGGAGTGATTCGCTACTGCTCGTGACTCGCAGATCTGAGCTTTAGCACACACCAGATCTGTCTCCGAATCAGATCTCAACAAAGGGAAAACCGAGAAAAACTCTATGTTTCTGCTGCGTTTTCCTCTCAAAATTGAGCACCCTCGTTCTTTTTGCTTTGACGTTGGGGAAACGGCAAAGGAGGCGGTCTTGGATCAGGTTTTACGTATTTTGGCTCTTCTTCCTCCTCGTTTTTCTTCTTGTGCTCTTACGTTGCTGTCTTTTTCAACTGTTGTACTAGACGTTTCACCTTTTGGAATGTTGAAGGAGTGGGCTGATCTATCAGTTTATTGCGTTGACGTTGTGGAAAGAGCAAAGGAGGCGGTCTTGATTTGGGTATTACGTATTTTGGCTCTTCTTCCTCCTCGGTTTTTTTTTTTTTGTGCTCTTCAACGTTGCTGCCATTTTCATACGTATTTTGGCTCTTCCTCCTCCTCGATTTTCTTCTTGTGCTCTTCAACGTTACTCCCCTTTTCAACTGTTGTATTAGATGCTTCACCCCTTTCAAACATCAAAGGAGCGGGCTGATCCACCGTCTTACCACTCCTTAGATATATGGCGTTGACGTGCTCACGGGGATTCGCTTTCGGCTTCCCCAGTAGAACTCTTTGCGGTTTGGAGGAATGTTTAGCAAGTTGTGCAACCTGATTGTCCATGATCTTTAGGTGCGTTTGAATTCCCACAACTTGCTTCTTTATGTCATCATGATCCGCTCTCATCCCTCTAAGTTTGGCGTGTTGATATTTTTGTCCTTGTAAGATTTGAGCGATCATAGACGTAATATCGGTGTTAGCTTCTTGTTGCGGAGGAGGGGCCGCATGTGACTGATAATTCTAAGTTTGGGGCTGCATCCTTGGCTGAAAATTCTGGTTCATTTGCATCACTCACGGCTGAAAGTTTCTTGATATATGTTGCGCGTTCAACGCACCGTCGGAATTCCTATAGGAGAAGTTTGGATGATCTCTCCATCCGGGGTTGTTGTGTTCCCAAGGGGCTTATTGTTTCCCACGTAGTTTACTTCCTCATAACCTCAAACTTCTTGTTCCTATCACTCCTCTGAGTAACATAGACGATGCAATTCCGACAAAATATTGTAAATCCCCGCGACTTGATCCTTCACTTTGACTAAACCGACGTATAGAGCATGCAAGTCGTTCATATGAGCCACTATTGCCGGAGTGTTGCGACTGTATTCTCCAGCAGCGTTTCTGCCCTCATTGGCCATACGATCGATCAAGTCTTCGATTTTTAGGAATGTGAGGTTACTCAAGGAACCTCCAGCTGCGGCTATGATCAGAATCCCCGTGTTATCCATGAGTCCTTGCACAAATTTGTGTATGAGATAACTCTGACCCATGTCGTGATTTTTAGCAAGCTAAGCTTTACTTTGAGGGAAGAACCGCGTCATGAATTTCTACTCCAGTTGTCCCCATGATCGTATAGAATTCGCCGGTTAGGAATACAACGAGTCTTGTGCTTTATCCTTCACTAAATATGGTAAGGCAACGAGCATGACATCCTCTTCCGAGACTCCTTCTTAGTAGTTTGGCAAAGCATCTTGAAATTGGTAAGATGCTTATTTTGATTCTCGGTGGGTCTCCGTCTGAACATTGTGTTGTAGAGCAAATGAATGCTGGTTGTAATTCGAAACGAGCGTCCCTTTTAACAATGCAAGACAAGAGTTGTGTATCCCTAGGAGCCACGTATGATCCATAGGTTAACGTTGGTTGCTTTGGCAGCATGTCCGGGTCGCGATGTTCTGCCACTAGTTCTTCTTCACTCTCATGCAATAAAGTACCTTACGCAATAGAAAAAAAAAGAATTGGTTATGCTCCGAGAGGTAACAAAAAATGACTCAAAAAGAAAGAAAACAAAAGAACAAAAATACGAAAAACAAATAAAGACTCCATAAAGGACTATGCCCTAATTCAAAAGTATCCTAACTCTAAAGCCGTAATCAATTCCCCAGCAACTGCGCCAAAAAATTTATGTGGTTAAATTCAAGTAATAAATACCTAGAAAAATGCTTCCGCAAGAATCAATTTGTGTAGTACCAGGGTAGCATACAAGAGAATCAATGCAACAATAAAGCTAGTTAACTAATGAATAGGATGGTTGACAAATTAATAGGTGAATTTGAAGTAAAGACTAAACTGATCTAAATGAAGTTTCCTTTTCTTGCAGCGGCTAGAATTTCTATTTATTTGCAGCAGCTAGATTTCCTTTTTTTGTGAGTTTCCAGCTCTTATTGGCATTAGTTTCCATTCTTGTGTAAGTGGCCAACGTCTCCATCTTTCTTTTCCAGCCTTGTGGTTCCTATTCCTCTTCTCTAACCATGTTTCCTTTTTGTGTAGGCGGCTGACCATTTCCTTTTTTGTTGCACCGGCTGGATTTCCATTTTCTTGTAGCGGCTAGAACTTCCATATACTTGCAGCGGTTGCCTCTTCTTCCCCAGCAAGCTTTCAATTTATTCCAGCCATGTCCTTCCAAAAATTGTTCCAGCCAAAGGTTTCCATTTTGTTTGAACCGTGAGTTTCCATTTTCTGAAGACTAGCGGTTGATATTTCCATTTTTGCTCCAGCCTTGTATCCATGTGTATTCTATCCAATCATGCTTCCTTTCTTCTTCTTCAATTCATGATCCTTAGTTGCTGACCGTGCATGGTTGATAGGAGAGTGGTTTTTGCTTCATTCCCTCCTGTTTGTACCCCATATTTCATTTCTGCAATAACACGAGAAAACGCTAGATGAGGACTAAATGATGCTTAATGCTCGGTAAAATCTAAATGAATGGTTACACTAACTATGAAAACGGATTAAACACTATAACAAAATACACGTTATCAACTATCTACTTTGGTGGGGATGTTTTCAACAATACCCACCGGATACCTTACCGAACAATCTGTGAGTTGTAGAGATATCCTGGTAGGCTTGAGCTCTCCGAAGTTCATCCACTTGTAGAACGAATGTGGCATGAGGCTCACGCTTGCCCCTGAATTGCACAGGGCCTTGTCAATGTCGATGTCCCCAATGGTGCATGGAATGGAGAAGCTTTCAGGTATTTCTTTCCCGTATTTCAAATACTTCATACAGTGCCCACCAAATTATTGGGTGTTCTTGTCCTTCAACTTCGGGGACAGCTTATTTTGTAGAATAGTGTTGCATTCCTCGGTGAGTGCTACCGTCTCACTCTTTTCGATGTGCTTCTTAATGGAGAGAATCTCCTTGAGGAATTTGGCGTATGTAGGCATTTGTTGGAAGGCTTCCATGAATGGGATGATGATGTGGAGCTTCTTGAGGATCCCTAGAAACTTTCCAGATTTCTCTTCATTCTTGTTGCTTACCAATCGTTGAGAAAACGATATAAGAGGTTTGTACGCCGGTGGAGCAACATACGGATTTCTAGACCCCATACAAGCCCTTCATGATCGCGATGCCTTTGCCTTTTCCCACAGATTTTCCAGTAGCTTTCTCTTGCTCTTTGGGAGGTAGGTTATCAGTCACATTCCCACTGCACAAGGTAATAGCACTCATGTGCTCTCTCGGGTTGAGATCAGGCTTCCCATGAAGTTTTTTGGGATTCTGAGAGAATGAGCAGCCTGTTGCGCTATGGAATTCTCTAGCATCTTCACATGTGTGCTCACGGATTCCATCAAAGTTTTGAGCTCATTAATCGATGTCCCTATATCTGCATTAAGCTTGGCTTGATTCTATTGTTGTTGCCTTTGCTCCCTGATGAGCTCAAGCATTACCGCCTCAAGGCTTGATGAAGGATCCTGAGGAGTTTGATGAGCTTGCTGGATTTGTTGAGTACCATGTTGGCATGGCTGCATACCTTGCGGCTTCTACTGAAAACCCGAGAACTTAATCGGTTGAGTCTTCCGGTAAGAGAAGCTTGGGTGGTTCCTCCAGTTCGGGTTATAGGTATTCTCGAATTGCATATTTCCCAATTGTTGGGCATAACTCATCTACTCAATATCCTCTTGCACTATGCATTGATACGCTACATGCTCTGTATCTCGACAGTTTACACAGTACATGGCATTTGTATTCCCCATTGCTTTGCCCTGGGTCACCTTGTAAGGACCCTTTGTCTTGTTCGGCATACCCCTCGGTGTGGACACATACTGCGGTTCATGGAAAGGTTATCGATCATCTCATATGCTTCCTCGATACTCTGATCATGAATGATCCTCTAGCAGCATTGTCCAACGTTGTTCAGTGCTCATCTGAGATCCCATTGTAGAATGTCTGGATCAAGTACCGCTGCTCTAGACCATGGTGTGGGCACATTTGTAGCGTCTATTTTGTTATAGTATTTTAGTCTCGTTTTATATTTAGTTTCATCATTCATTTGAACTTTACCAAGCATTAAAGCATTATTTAGTCCTCTTTTAGCGTTCTCTCGTGTTATTGCAGGAAATGAAATATCGGGATACAAACACGAGTAAATGAAGAAACTAAGCAAGTCTTCTTTTAGCGTTCTCTCGTGTTATTGCAGGAAATGAAATATCGGGATACAAACACGAGTAAATGAAGCAAAACTAAGCAATACCACTCTCCTATCAGCTATGCACGGTCAGCATCCAAAGAATCATAAGCAAGAGAAGAAAAAAGGAAGCAATGGCTGCTTACAAAAAAAATGGAAACAATGGCCGCTTATAAAAATGGAAACTTTCGGTGGTTGGAGCAAAAATGGAAAATTTCGGTTCCTAGAACAAAAGTAAGAAGAGCACGGTTGGAACATGAAAAGGAAACATGTTTTATATAAAATAGAAGCAAGTTGCTGGAACAAAATGTAAACTTCCAACCTCCTACACAAAAATGGAAAGATTGCCACCTACCGAGAAAATGGAAACTAGCGAAAAACGAAATTTAGCAAAACAAGAAAAGGAACGTGCTGGCTACTTAAACCAAATGAAAATATGGTTAGAGAAGAGGAAGAGGAGGTACATGATTGGAAAATAAAGGGGAAAAGTTGACAATTACACATAAATGGAAAAAGAAGAAATGGAAAAACTCGGAAAGGAAAACTGCAGTGGCTGTAAGAAAAAGGAAATTCCAGCCACTAGAGAGGAAGAAAAGAGGACGGCCAAAGAGGAAAGATTAGAGAAAAGGCAAGAGGAGAAAGAGGGCTAAAAGGGGAGAGCTTCAGCAGCAAGAGACGTACAGAAAATTAGAGAGAAAACAGACACACG
>CM071870.1:20600119-20637004 GCA_036759665.1 Gynandropsis gynandra | reverse complement strand
GGTTGCATCCATGGCTGAAAACTCTCAAATTCATATTGTGCATTCAGCATACCATCGGTGTTTCCCCAAACGTCTTGTTCCCATGATTGCTCCGATGGACGGTATGAGTTATATAGCATATGATGATGTTCGGAAAATTGATAATTCATCTCAGCTTTATCGGCACTCCAAGAGTTGATGTTGTTCATGTACCTCGCAAAAATAAAGAACAAAATTCGATTAAGCTCCGAGAGGTAAAAATTCTCTTTTTTTATTTTTTTTTACTCTATAAGAAATAAAACGAAAATATAAATCAAGACTCCGGAAAGGACTATGTCTTAATCAAAAAGTTTCCTAACTCTAAAGCCGTAATCAACTCCACGCGGAACTGACTCTAACTCTAAAGTTTCCTAACTCTAAAGCCGTAATCAATTCCCCGGCAACGGCGCCAAAAACTTGATGTGCGTAGACTCAAGTAATAAATTACCTAGACTAACGCTTCCGCAAGGATACGGATCGTGTAGCAACTAGGGTCGAACACAAGGAATTGATGCAACTCTAAAGCTATTAGACTAATGAATAAGACGTGATGAATCAAATAGTGATGGAATGCAAATGGGTATCGAGAGTTGCACAACGATGTAACGAAGTTCTAAAAGGATAATTGGTCTTAGGTATTGTCACGATTTCAGGGAATTCAAGCTCTCCTATAGGAACTGACTGGCGTAGACTTGTCCACTATCTAGCATGCATATACCAATATATCTATTGCGCATCTTACATGGATAGACGCATTACGACCGCTATCCTAATTCCTAGATCCAATCGATTGACCTGGCGTAGGTTCTCAACCGATTAAACCCTAAATCATGGCTAAGTTCCAAAGTCTAATGCCCTGGCGTTGGTTTATTAGACTTCTAACATCATTCATTCGAGTGGCGTACAAGTAATGAAAGCATTAAGATCAACCATGAAATCTGAAAACATGATCAAATACCAAATTCATTTTTATCGAGTGGCGTACAAGTATGAAAGCATTAAGATCCACCATTCATTAAGCACAAGACTTCATTACATGTTGGCAATACTCTCTAACCTATGGAAATAGATCTACTTGGACATGAACTCAGAAAACGAAACACAAAAGAAATCTAAATTCAACATAGAAAGAGAATAAGAATGCTCCCTATTCATCAACCGATGTCTTCAATAGATCCTCCATGCTTCGGATCCTTCGTTCCGTCCTTCTCGATCTCTCCAAGTGTGTCTCTATGTCTCTGAATCGTCCTTGAGTCCCCCCTTTCAATATGGTTCGAATCCCCTTTTATTAGATCTGATTTCCCTTTGTCTGGCCGTTCTAAATCTTGGGGATTAGTTGAGAAAAACAAGGGCCCGAGCGGGCACAGCTTCTACCCGCTCGTGCAGGCCTTGTGCCCGACCGTGTACACCTACTTTAGCCCGAGCGGGCACCTATGCCCGAGTGTGTTCCTTCAGCCCGAACGGGGTTGTCTTGGCATCAATTACCCGAGCGGGCACACTTCTAATGCCCGAGCGTGCATGACCTAAGATGTTGTTTCCGCTCCTTTCGCTCGGTGTTTGTATGTTCACTTCAATCCACGGCCTTGCACAAGTTGAACCTTGTCATTTCGGGGTTAAATTGCCAATATCTCTCGTGTTTCTCCTCATGTCTTCGTTTCCTACACAAAACATGAAATGTAGATGAAATCCTCGAATAAACTCGATAAATGAATGAAATCTAATAAATCTAATCAAAACTATACCTAAGAATGACATAAAAACTACAACGGATTACGTGTTATCAATTATGATCCAATGTGCATAGATAGTGACAGCAGCTTCGGAAAGTTGAGTTCCAAACATTTGACTTCATGGACATGGGAGCCAGAAAATTATCATAATCCCCGGATGATTTTTAGCTTAGATGATGGGGAATTTTTTATGTTCAAACTCATTTACTACTCGGATGGAGTGAAAGTTACTCTATCAGATTGCTTGTACAAGGGCTTATTGTGCACCGAAATTTTGTGGGTTACAGGTGGATTCCTGGCTGCATTTGTTAAAATGCCAGATGGAGTGGTCTTCAAAGTGGGGACGTAGGGTGCGTCCTATACAAAATATTGCTCCAATCTTGGCATGTTCCTTAGACGCTGGATCTTCCATCTATGCTGGTGCGTCTCTAAATTTTTATATCAGCTTTTCAATTGTCAGTTACATAGTCATATGGTTAAATTTTTTTCCCTCTCTAGGACATTTTGTTAACATAATTAAAGTTTTTGAGTGATGAACATCTTTGTCATCGATTTTTGTGCAGGAAACATGCAGAGTTCTAAGTGGACATAATGATTTTAGCTCCTTCAGGGCATCTGGTTGCCAGGTCATATTTCTTCTTGCTTAAACATATTTTAGATTCATACATCATCAACACAATGGTAATAGTGATCCCGATTCCTTTCGTCCTTAATAGATTCCGTGTGCAATCCTGTAACATGGTTGCCTTTGGATTCCTAGATGCACAAACGATCAAGATAGTATGGAAATGAAGGGGACTGAGAAGGAGCGAAGGGGAAGGAAAGAGCAACACGAGTCGGGTGAGGAAGAGGAGGATGCGTAAGAGGAGGAACCGGACGATGTGAAGCCAATCGGGAAATTGATTACGGTTGCGGGTAAAGGGAGCTATGGTAAGTTTTTTTCATCTTTGCCCTTCGTGATGTGTCGTGATTGTGAATTGATGAGAGGAAGATGCAGCGGTGGATGCGCGATGCTCTACAAGAGTGACATGAGGCTGCAATGATTCTCTTAAATCGTCGTTTTGAGGGGATGCACTATGTTCATCTTCATCTTCTTTGCTGAAAGGTAGCCAATAATCTTCGCTGAAAATTATGTAAAAGTCTCTAAACGTGTGTTCTTTGGGAATAAGAGATCAAAGTCTGATGTTGTGACACTCTCTAGATATTTTTATCGCTTGCTATCAGGGCCAGATTCTTTGTCAATCTTCGAGAAAGACCGGGCTTGACATGTTCCTGAGTAGCTTGATTTTCCTTCTATGCAGGTGCATCTGCTAAATTTTTTTATCAGCTTTTCAATGGTATGTTACATAGTCATATGGTTAAATTTCTTTCTTTTCCTCCGTAAGACATTTTGTTAACATAATGGAAGTTTTTGAAAGATGAACATCTTTGTCATTAATTTTTGTGTAGGCAGCATGCAGAGTCTAATTGGACATCATGATTTTAGCTCCTTCAGGACATCTGGTTGCCAGGTCACATTTCTTTTTGCCTGAACATATTCTAGATTCATACATCATCGACACAATGATAATAGTGATCCCAATTTCTTTCGTCCTCAATAGATTCCGTGTCAGATGTTGTAACATAGACGATCATGAGAAGTAATTTTGCTATGGATAATTATACAGAACTCTATCTTATTGCTTGCCATGCTTCTTGTGCTGCTTGATATGATTGCTTCTTCTGTAGATATATTTGTTTCTTTTATGTGCTATATGTCATTGATTTTTCTAAGGTTGAAGAAGTTGGTTTAGTCTTTTGAATTTTGTAATTCCATGTAAGTTTTTTAATTCCAGCATCACGTATTAGATGCTTCTGGAACCATTTATTGGTATGCTAGATTCATGAGCAACAACGAATTAATTTTATACCTGCAAACTGGTATTGAATATTAGAAATTTCAGATGTAAAATTATGTTGTTGTGTGTAGGTGTTCTCGATATACCATTCATATCCTCTTTTACACAGTTGAAGCACAATTACATCTTCTTCATGTTATCAATGTTGTTTTTTGCTGAGACGGTTGATAACCGAGGCACACATAATTGTTTGCTGACATTAATTTGTTGTGGATTTGACATCTGGTTTTTCAAATTATTTGATTTTTTATTGAAATTGGACCATATATTGATGGGTGGTGGTTTGTATATATGGATGTTTTCGTTCTTTAATTACTAAAATTGTCTTATTTCCTTCAATTATAAGTTACTGAATAAGATTTAGAATCATGAATTCGGAATTAAGATTTAGAATCATGAATTTGGAATGCTATTACTGTGTTTGATTCAAAATTGAAGTGGCGTCAACTTCCTTTAGTGTGGCATCTTTTTTAGTTTTCTTCGGTTCACTCTAAGAACAAATAACACTCCATCATGTCTTGCCTAATGCAAGATTTGCTCATTTTAGCTGTTTGTTTATCATTCTATTATGTTCATGTAAAAGTTTGCCAATGAGAGTTGCGAAGTTAGACAGATCCATGGTAACTGAGCAACTATTTTTTGTTTCCTTAGTTTGGATAAACAACCAGTTAAAGGAAGGATGATTATTCCTTAGTTTCGCTTCTTTCCGGCTGCCTTTACAGGTATTCTTGATCTGATCCACTCTCTATCATATCGATTTCAATCATATCGGCTGAATTTATTCAACCTTTCTAATCTCACAAGATTCATCTAGAATAGTTTTGTTTCTTTGGACTATATACTGCAGCAACGATGGAGTCGTGACAGTTTAAATCCTAAAACAATGAACATTGTACTTTCTTTGGTGTGTGTTTCTATTTAACAAATCGATGTTTCATGATTCATTTGCATGGATGCTTGATTCAATGCATGTTCTATCATATCGATTATCTTTAACAACGCCTTTGGATTTCATTCTCTGTTTTTTTACATTTTTTTATATTCTGATGTTAGATGATGATCGTGATAGAAACATCTATAAAGATTTTGGTAAGGTTATTGGAATGCATTTGGAAATTATGCATAAAAAACAGGTTATTCCTTTGAGTTTTATTGAAATGGAAGAGATGAATTGTGGCATTCCCATCATATACATTTGGATTAAGTTATTTGAAAAAAATTGTATTTTTTTGTGGTTTGAAATGTAGGAAATGATTGTCAATGGATATTTATTGGTAGTTTTGATATCATCTTTGGTTCGCCAAGGTCGATTAATGTAATATGTAGGTCATGTACATCAAAATTTCTGACATTTCCATAAGCACATCTGGCTGCTGTATGATGATTATTATGTACAAGCACTCTTTCTTTGAAGCAAATTAGATTTGTTCTACTTGAACTGATAGACTACATGTGTTCGTCATTCTGGTCATAATTAAACTCGCTTGTAACTGCCATATTCTCAAAATACCGTTTTATTTAGCATTATATATCTCTCTCATTATTTTGTAATTGTTCAAGAATGTGCATGTGCCTTAGTGTTGACGATTCCGCTCATGTTCCTCCATGGGCCATGACTAATCCAAGCCAACAATATTTATCTAATTTTCACTTATTTCACACATAATGGAGATAATTTCGAATAGCCATGAATAAATCTTCTTTCTTTATTTTTTTTTTCAATTTTCACAAGGCCATATATCCTGGTGCAGCTCAATACCAAATCATATATTCATTTTCATATTAACTTTTTGATTAAAATCATGTTGTCAATATTCTTTTTTTTTTTAATTTATCACCCGTTTTTTACATTAAATGTTGATGCTCTCAATCCCATCAACATTATGTGATCCTAAATTCTTATTCATTCCCTCAATAGAAGTTTGTTCCAGCCCTACTAACCCATGTTACCTGATATATCAATTCACCAAAACTGAAGCAGATTGCACTTACATAATTCAGCTCTCTAAATGTTATTCATAATTATGTTCTAAATATTGGTACAATGATTGCTAAAGAAATCATCATGATCGTGACAAGCGGTTATTTCCAAAATGATAAACGATATTAACAAAAAAAATGTGTTTTAACATTCATAAAAGATTTATTATAAGTTCATGTCATTACATGTTTGTTTTGTAGATGTATAAATAAGGTGTTTTAACACTTCGACAATCGTTATCCACAAGGATCTACACCAATCAAAATGTGAAGCTAATCCGATGAACAACGATCCCACTAGAGGGATATATATCCAGCGCAACATCTTAGTTCACTAATCACCATTCCATTTTTTAAACTTTTACAATCGAGGAATATACGAAGACACCTTATAAATCTATTGTTTATACTTTTACATTGAAAATCAGAATTTGTGTGTTTGTATTGACCGATACATATATCAAACATAAAAATTGAATTAATTAATTATGTATAACGTTTAAGAAACATACAATACAATATAATATCAAAAAACCGCGCAACGCGCGGGTATCATCTAGTTTTTAATAACGCAAAAAGCTTTTTCATATCACAAAACTTTATTGGGTATATTTAAGACCAACCATTGTGTTTTAAAAAACATAATAGAATATTTCTTTTAATAAAAAATGTTAATAATAAATATACAAAAAGATGTTCTTTTGTTTATTTAAAAAAATATTTTTTACAAACATTAAAGTGATATTTTTTGTTATAATTTGGATTATAGTATAATTTTCGAAAACTTCATTGACAAAACAGCATATTGCCCCCTTAAAAATACTGCTTTAGTTCTATTCCCCCTTCGATTTTGACCCACATCCTATTCCTTTCTCAATTTTTAGTTTTCATCGTATTCCCCCCTCGAAAATACTGTTTTAATCCTATTCCCCCATTGATTTTGACCATATCCTATTCCCCCCTCAACTATCAAAAATCTGCCTAAAACCTCCTCAGTTATTTATCTCTTAATTATCCGTTAATCGATCCGATTTTGACCCGAATTAGACCAAATTTTGACATTAATTTTGACCCAAATTTGACTCAATTTTGTCCTAATTTTGACTCGAAATTGTACTTAATTTTGACCTAAATTTTTACTTAATTTTAATCTGAATTTTAAAAATAAATCAAGTTAATTATTCAGTTTAATCGATTTACTTAATTTAATTTTGACTCGAGTAAAATTGAGTACGATTTTTTTACTTGAAATTATTTTTTTACCAAAATTTGACCCCATTTGACTCGATTTTAACCAAAAACCGATCCAACTTTAACTCAAAATCAACTAAATTGAATAATTAACTTGATTTATTGTTGATATTCGGGTTAAAATTAAGTAAAATTAAAGTCAAAATTAAGTAAAAAAAATCGGGTTCAAATCGAGTCAAAATTGAAGTCACAATTTGGGTCAAAATTGGATCGGATTTGGGTCAAAATCGGGGCAACTTGATTAACTCGATTTGATCCAATTTTGATAATATTAACGAAACCGCATTCAACTTTAACTCGAAATAACTAAATTTAATAATTAACTTGATTTATGGTTGATATTTGGGTTAAAATTAAGTAAAATTCGAGTCATAATTATGTAAAAAATCGGGTTCAAATTGAGTCAAGATTGAGGTCACAATTTGGGTCAAAATTGGATCGGATTTTTTCAAAATCGGGGCAAATTGATTAACTCGATTTGATCTAATTTTGATAATATTAACAAAATCGTATTCAACTTTAACTCGAAATCAATTAAATTTAAAATTAACTTGGATTTATGGTTGATATTTGGGTTAAAATTAAGTAAAATTCGAGTCATAAATCAACTAAATTTAATAATTAACTTGATTTATGGTTGATATTTGGGTTAAAATTAAGTAAAATTCGAGTCATAATAAAGTAAAAAATCGGGTTCAAATCGAGTCAAAATTGAGGTCACAATTTGGGCCAAAATTGGATCGGATTTGGTCAAAATCGGGGCAAATTGATTAACTCGATTTGATCCAATTTTGATAATATTAACAAAATCGTATTCAACTTTAACTCGAAATCAACTAAATTTAATAATTAACTTGATTTATTGTTGATATTCGAGTTAAAATTAAGTAAAATTTGAGTCATAATTAGGTAAAAACTCGGGTTCAAATCGAGTCAAAATTGAGGTCGCAATTTGGATCAAAATTGGATCGGTTTTGGGTTAAAATCGAGTCGAAATTGGGGTCAAATTTGGGTAAAAAATGATTTCAAGTAAAAAAGATCGTACTCAATTTTACTCGAACCAAAATTAAATCAAGTAAATCGATTAAATTGAATAATTAACTTGATTTATTGTTAAAATTCGGATTAAAATTAAGTAAAAATTTGGCTCAAACTTAAGTATAAATTCGGGTTAAATCGAGTCAAAATTAGGTAAAAAATTGAGTCAAAATTAGATAAAAAATTGAGTCAAATTTGGGTCAAAATTAATGTCAAAATTTGGTCTAATTCGAGTCAAAATCGGATCGATTAACTGATAATTAAGAGATAAATAACTAAGGGGTTTTAGGTAAATTTTTTATAGTTGAGGAGGGAATAGGATGTGGTCAAAATCAAAGGAGAATAGGATTAAAACAATATTTTCGAAAGGGGAATAGGATGAAGACTAAAAATCGAGGGGAATAGGATGCGACACAAAATCGATGGAAATAAGATTAAAATAATATTTAAAAAAGGAATAGACTGTTTTTCCAATTTCATTCTATTGGACACTATTTATTAACCACGTTAGTATTACATATTTAGGAAATTTCAATTTCCTGAAGAAAAGAAATTGGATACTATTTATTAATATTAACCACGTTAGTATTACATATTTATGAAATTTCAATTTCCTGAAGAAAAGAAATTGGATACTATTTATTAACCACGTTAGTATTACATATCTATGAAATTTCAATTTCCTGAAGAAAATAAATTATATTAACACACTTATTTATAGGTTTCCGCAAGTAATCTTTTATGCTTACTTTTCTGTGTGTTTCTGTTATTAATTGTTTATGAGGGAAATCATTTGTCTTGTTTGAGGAACTTGTCGAACCAATTGCTTGTTTCTCGGATCATAAACTTGGTCACTTGGTGGCCAACTCCAGGTTCTGCTCTGAACTGCACCCCAAAACCACACATCATCGAGGTATATTATGAAGCACAACCTCTTTTTATCCACCTAGTGTGACAAAATTGTTCTGTTACCTTGAAATTCTCGGGAGAACCACTCGTTTTATATGCTGTTTTCGTCTTCTCCAAGGTTAGATCGAGTCCTCCGAGCGGGCAACGAGGATCTTCTTTGCCTGAGCAATGTTTTGGGGACAGGAGAGTTCCGATCAAATGTGAACACGAAGACCCTTTTAAAAGGGTACAAGAGATCCGTTGATTTTGGTGTTTTGTACCGTTTAGGACGTAGAGAGGCCGTGGGGCAATACATGGTAATGTGTAGGGTGAGTCAAACTGAGAGGCCAGACCTGGAGCTATCCTATCCCACACCTGTTTTAGCATGAAAATTATATGAACAGACTCAAAGCCTTCAAAAGAAAATTCAAAATGCAAAACCCGTGGGAAAATAATATGAAGTTAGAGCATTTTAATGCACCCACCAAGTGTAGCAAAACAAAAACTGTCTAATACCCCACATTAACATTAAAGCAGAAAAAATCAAATAAGGGTAATGTGGTGTAAGAGTTGTATCACCTTCTCAACTGCTTCTTTGTCGATTTGATTCTTTCCAAGATCTATCATTGCTTCTGAAATCACATTAAAGACAGTTTATAAACGTGTCCCATGTAACAATTTCTTTTTATTCAAAAAGTTCCTTTTAGCCTCCGATGCACGTCTCCTTGATCTGGGGACCAGTTTGTGTAGGTTTTAATGGTGTGAGATCATTAATTTCCCCAATTCTTATCCTCTATCTTCTTTCTTTTCACATATGAGTTTTTAGTTATGTGCAATGGATGGTTTATGTACCTTCAAATAAAGGCTTTATGCTGTCAACTCTTGAATGCCACATGTCATTGTCAATGGCCCATCTGAATCCCTGCAACATCTCACAATCACAATTGAAAGAGTCCGTATTGTCGAAAGCGTTACGGATACAAACGAAGTTAGTATTATCTATCAATTCTCACCTGAACACCGATCAAAGGGGCGGCCACGGAGTAGCGGGTGTCGACAGCCGCTGCAAACCAAGCATGCATTCCTGTATTTATTCACAAAGTTAAATCTTTAGCCATCAAGCCACAACTCCCGTTCTTGGTAGTAGATGCCTTATCTTCTGTAACTAACCTCCGAGTGATATACCGGTGATTCCTATCCGGTTAGGGTCTATATCTTCCCTCTGAGTCAGATAGTCGGCTAGTTTGACCAGATCCCAGACCTTAAACAAAGATACATCAAAGAAAGCTTAATCCGTGAGATTTGAAAATGGTACTAGCGTCTGAACATACCATCATATGTGCCTAAATAGATCGGGTGTTACCGTATCAAAGATAAAAGGCATTGTATCGCCCTTTTTCCATGATGATATGAGAGCCTGGATTAACTCATTCTAGCTCACTCAACATGGCAAAACTAAAAAAAAACTCATAGCAAAAAGCTACCAAATCATTATGATGAACCATGATTAAAAGCAGTGGTATACATCTCGATAAGCCGTCTTGCAATTTGCACGCTCCCCATGGTAGCGAGAGTCTAAACCAATTGCTACATAGCCCCGAGAAGCATATGCCTATAACAAGCAGAGAAATCACTAAACTATCTCGATGTCGACGAATTTAAGTGTAATCAGCTTAAATAAAGCATAAACTCTTTCACCTCGAGCCATGGCCGCAACCATTCTTTGTTCGAGTTTGTGCTATGCATGAACACAACAGCAGGCCTTCTTTCGTCAGTGCTCTCCTTCAAGCTTAGTATAAGCAATGGCAAGCTGCCTTGCTCTGCATCCTATCAATGACAATGGAAAATCATTTGCCCTTAAATTGGTAACGAGTGACAAAGCTTAGACACGATGGAATAAAGAATTCAGAAACATCAAGAACACTAGATTTGCTGGGAGTATCAGAAAACAATAAAGCACATCATCATAGCTTAAGGCTTTTTTTGTTATCATGAAAATTAATGATGTTAAAAAAAACAGTAAGATTTTTCTCAAAGGGTAGTATGAGCAGGCTTATCCATACGAGGCTACCTGTAAAATCTAATTTTCTTGTAACTGAACCAACGCATGATTAGAAGCGTTTACATTAGTCCAATAGAGTATTACCTCGGTGCTCAAGTGAAGGTTTTCCTCTTTAAGTAGCTCTTTCAAGTTAATAATATCTGCCCTTGGAGAAGCCTCTAACGCCTGTTTGGGAACAAATGGACAAAAGAGAAGAAAAAAAAGAGCCAGCCGATGACTACACATGTACTTTACACTCACCAATACATATCATGGATTGACTAATATCACCTCTGTAGATGGAACATCAGCCTGAAACAGAGGATTCTCCACGGGCGTCGAAGGTTTAGCTTCCAACGGGACTGAAGGTTCACGAAAAATTACATTAAACAGTACCCAAATTTACCCACTATGCCTTATGAAATGGAACGAAAGCCCATAAACTGAATATACACACCTAGATGAAACACGATGAGAGGAGAAAGGAATCAAAGCAGATCAATCTGATAAGCATATTTTTCAGCATCCAAGTGGAAAATCAATCAAGAAAGTGCATTAAATATGTTTAAATAGATAGTGCAAATAACGAATATCTGCAGCCTCTCAGGATCCGACCAGAAAATCGGAAAGCAAAGAGACTCAAGAATCCCAGACACGACCATAAGAGTAAAACTCTTGCATTCTCAGATTCTGCAGCCGTTTTCAGAGGATCCAAAAGAAAATATAAGAAACAGAAAAGAGGCGCTTAACTTCGAAATCAGAAAATTTGTGAACATATATCTACATATTTACAAACACTCTGTTCACTTTCCCGGAATCCAAACAGGGGAAGAGACGTTTAGGTCTCCCGATAAACATATGCATGAAAGAGAAGCCTATATGTGCCTTGCCCAGTAGAAGTTTCTAGTTTCTTTTTATCCTCCGCTTGTATCGAAACAGGAGATCATGTAGAAAATATACAGCTCCAAAATCAACAAAATCATCCAACTTTCTGCACTTAAACTCAAATCTCCATTTTTTCAGCATCTCAACACGGGAACCAAATATCAGACCGCCGAACCAACGTATCTATTGATTGAGCGACAGAGAAACCAAAAATATCCTCGAGATATTCCGAATTTCTATAACACCAACCGAACAAAAAAACTTAGAAATGATCCAAACGACACAGTTACCTTCGGCCGATCGTCTACTCCGAAGAATCCTGAGAAACTCCGATCGAAACTCTCCGGCTTCAGTCATCGGCGTCTGCATCTCTCCGGCAACGCGAGGATTAGATCGCCGGATTCAAAGCTATTGTCCCATTTATATGTAATCTTCTGTAGTAGCTGGCGCCGAGGCATACACGTGTGAAGCAATCGACACGTGCGAAGTGGCTGATTACGTTACACCTTTTTTAATAAATTTAGTTAATTATTTATATTATTTAAAAATCTCTACCATCGTTTTACCTCCCAATTTTTTAATATAAAGACCGAAAAATTTTAATATTTTCATATTTTCGGTAGGAAGAGTTTTCAAATAATTTAAAAATTTATATTTTTTATTTGAAAATTACTTTTAAATTTGTATATTTAACAAATTCAAAACTGAAATCTTTATTTCATTTCTTTTTTGTCTTTGTTTTAGATTTTTTGTTTCCTTTTTTTTGCGTGTTATACAAGCGATATTTCCTTCAAAACTTTCTATTTTTTATAACATAAGTCCATATCGTGCAAACATACATAACTGCCAGCAATCAATAATTTAAACTTTGATAAAAAAAAATATTCACTCTTACAAATTTTTCTAAATTATTGTACCAGATTAGAGAAATTATAAAATTAAATTAAATTAGAATTATTGATGTGATATACGTGATTATTTATTATTTTGTATTTTTTAAAAAGCATTAATGTGATATATAGAATAACTTAGAAAAATCTATATAAAGTTTAACTACAACAAAAATTGGATTTTCGAATTGGATTTTCGGACAGTTAAATCCGTCCCTAATTCGATTGGAAAACGGTTTCCAGATGTTTTTTGGACGGATTTTGTCGGTTCGTAAATAAACATCGCTAATTAATATCCGTTCAAAATTCTCACGAAATTTTGGACGGATTTAGCCATCATTAAACCGTTTCTAGATTTTTTGAAAAAAAAAATTAGACGGATTTTTTTGTTCGTACGGATTTTTTTTCCAAAAAAAAATTTATCCTCCATCGCAGCCGTCGTGACATCTGCCTCCATCTATGTCTCCTCTTTTGTCGTCCCTCCTTCCACTGCCGTAGTTGCCTCCTCGTCCACCATCGTCACCACTTCCTCCCTATCCACCCGTCGTCGTCTCCTATTCCTTCTTCTCTATTTCACTTTCTCTTTCTTCCTTCTATTTTTCTTTACCTTCTTTCTCTTATTTATTCTACTTATTCATTTCGAACTGAATTTGTAATCTTAGATTTCAAAATTCCGGACGGATTAAAGAAATTCATCTCTAATTCTAGATTGATTAAACAAATATGTCCCTAATTTCGGACGGCCTTTTCAATCAATCTTCGGCCGCTCAGCGCTTCTGCTCCTTTTGCTCTTCTCTTTCTGTGTCTATTGATCTCCCGCAACCCTTATCATTTATGAATCCGGTTTGGGTCTAGCGGGCCGCGAGAGCGGTACCAAATCGAGGCCGGACTGCTCTAAGGCCTAATCAGGGATCAAGTCCATTCTGTTCTTTCTAGATCCTAAAATAGAAGATTGGGGAAAGGCAGGCTGCGAAGGCGCTGACTCAAAGGCTACCTGTCGTACTCATCGCCAACCAACTACCACTACCACGCGCTTGGGTTAGCTGGAAGCCTGCTAGATAGACATTATCGAATAGCCCCTTTTGATGAGAGATATGAACAAGAAGCTTCGAGAAAACTAGTGTTATTTTTCTCAATCTTTTCGACCTTGGTTTCGTATAGGTTGATGCGGAATAAGCATTATGGACTAAATTCCCCGGTTTCCATGGAAAGGTGCGAGTGTTTGGATGCACGTGTTTTGTCGCCGATTGACACTACTTCTTACTTCTTTTTCCTTCTTAACTTGCCCGTTCGTTTCATTTACTTCCGCTCCTCTCATCGAGAAATGATAGAATTTTGAGCGCCCTGAAAATGTAATAATATATAACAACAATATATAACATTAAGGTGTTCGGAAATGGTTGAAGTAGATTAATAGGAGGATTGCTATGACTATAGGGACGATGTCTATAACTTTTTTATTTTTTTTATTTTTTGTAAAAACTATTATTTGATGTTTTTAAAAAATATTTTTCTCAAAAAAATTATGTAAAAAATTTGTTTTTTCGTAAAAAAAAATTCAGACGGTTACGAAAAGCAGTCCTTAATTTCAGGACGGATTAGTCCGTCCGAAATTTTTTTTAAAATAAAATTAATAAATGATGAAAAAAATAAAATTAAATAAAAACGAAATATGTCCCTAATCCGTCTGGAATTTAAGGACGGATTGATTGTAATCCTTAATCCGTCCGAAAATAGAAATTAAAAGAATTTCGTTTGTAAATTACAGATGGATTAAAATCCGTGATCGAAATTTTCGTCCGGATATTCCATCTCTAAATAGTGTTTACTTAATAAAAAAACCCTGACATGTGGATTTCTTAATAATATTTATAGATCATGAATTTTTACTTTAAAAAAATATATACATAAACAAAAACCCACTTAGAAAATCTCGTTAAGTTTTATTTTGCATTTCGTATTTATCCTTTATTTATCGTGATTATGATTTTATATATATTAGTTTGCTATATGGTTTGGACCACTTTTATTTTAAATAAATATTTACTTATTTTATAAATGTGTTTGAACGATGATACATGTGACCACCTCTTGGAGGTGTTGTGGACACTCCTAGTCCCGAGGTTGATTCAGGATGGGCGTGTTAAGAGATTCTATCATTTATGCAGCAAAGTAACGATATATTTGATTAACATTGGAGATGTGGTAGTGAAACAAAAAAACTTATTAGAAGCATTGGATCTCTTGCTTTCATGTTCATGTTGCTCTTCTTTTATCAATGGCTCAGGAATTGGTCACAATCTCTTGCTTTTTGGGAAGTGGTTTTTGAGTTACATTTTTCTATGTTACATGCTAAGTTTGTTGGTGATGATGATCCTAGGGCAGTACTCCAAAGTATTATATGTTGTATTAGGTATGATGACGTTATGGTCGGAATAGGACAAAAAGATACATATGAGAGAGATGAGGCGTAGTCCAAAAAACCAAGTAGTGTTGAGAACCAAGTAGTACTACTTTTGCTGGTTAGAAAAATCAAACATTTAACCATCAACATTGGTCAAGAAAATACAAATATGACAATAACTCGTACATTTTGATCTAAATGTGAAGTGAAATGTGAGAATAGCTCAAGCAAAGGAGGGGGATTGGTTATGTGATGGGCTTTTGCCTTTGATTAAATGATATGGAGAGTTAAAGGTTCTAGATTAGTTAGTTATGCTAAATAATATGAAGAATTATTCTTCTTTTAGAATAGGTTAGTAGTGGTGTTTGTTTCCTTATTTGTAATAGATCTGTTTTGGTTTTTATTTTATATTTAAACGCGTCCACAAGAATAAATTAAAAATCATGTATTTGTGGAAATATTTGTTATTTTATGTTTTGATTTGGACCATCAATTGGTATTATAGCCCATATTCCTTTATCTTTGATATGGAACACAAAACATGATATCAAGATGTCAACAATGAAAGAATCAAGTAAATTGAACTCGGTCTTGATACATTCCAGAATAAACTCGCACAGATGAAGACAACAATGACAAAAAAATTCAATGTTCTCGAGATATCCCTCAACAGGTTTGTTGAAACCTTAACATGTGATCCAGATGGGATAAATTCTGACCATTGTAATCGACTCGAGGAACGACGTAACTTTCCAAATTGAAACAACAACACCAATCAATCGTTGTTTCACACACAAACCCAAAGTTGGAGTCTCCTTATTATACTGGTGACGACCCCACAATGTGGATCACAAAAACCAAACAATTTCTCCAGTATCAAGACACTTTTGAGTACCAACGTGCGTGTTATCCATCCTATCATTTGGATGATGACGCTAAAAAATTATGAAGATGAAGGGACAATGCTATCATGGGACGTCTTCGAGAAAGAGATATGGGCGAGATTTGGTTCGACTAAGTGCGAAGATTTTGACGAAGCCCTTTTGAAAATTCAAATAAATGGTAGTTTGTATGAATATTAGAGGGAATCGAACATCTCGATATCAAAATCCATGCTTGAATTAAAAGGCATTGATTGGCACATGGATCAAAGGTTTGCAAGTTTTCATTGTCGATGCAATTAGGATGTTTGGACCAAAGATCCACAAAAAACTATAATGTTAGGCAGAATGCAAGATAATATGATCATCTCGTTTTTATACACGATTTTCGCATGATTTTAGAGATGTTTATGACGATAAATGTGATGTTTACGTATGATTTTGTATCCATTTTACTTATTTTCGTGTTTTCATTTCTAATAGGTTTTAATACGTATTTGGTTCATTTCGGAGCTAAAGAACATACACGGGATAAAATAGGACCATCGAAGATCACAACGGAGCAAACGGGACGAGAAACAGGCAAGGAATGCGATACAACCGTATCCCATAAGGGACAAGGCTCCTGCACGGGGTGGTTTCCTTAGCCCGCTCGGGCTGAACATCCAACAAATGTTGCTCGCCTCGGGCTCACCTTCAGCACGCACGGATCAAGAGCTTGTGAGGAGCCCGCGTGGGGTGTTCTCCTTAGCCCGTGCGGGTGATGGTCCAGCAAATTCTGCCCGACTCGTGCTCATCCTTAGCATGTGCGGGTCATAGAGGATGTGGGGAGCCCGTGCGGATTGGCTGTCGAGCCCGCACGGGTCGTGTCTGCAACAACCTCCCTTGAAGTTCTCCAACGGAAAGAAAGTTTAAAAAGGGACCCCCAATTGAGTTCAGATGGAAGAAAAGATAGAAGGGAACCCTAGGAGGGTAGATAGGAGCCTATCCAACTTTAGAGAGAGCCCTTTTGATGGGAGACACGGAAAGAGACAGAAGATCGAATCGGGATGACACCTCGTTTGATTTCTATACTCCTTAGACATTCTATTTCATTTATGTTGTTTTATTCTGAACTCATGACTGAGTAGTTGTCTTGTTTTAGGAGAAGGGATTAGCCCATGGCTATCTTGGAACCTCTTTTGATTTATTTATGAATGCATTTTCCGTTTTGCTAATCTATTCTTTGTCTGAGCGTTGAATGTCTTGTGTTTACGATGGCCACGTAGATGCATGTGTTAGGGATTAAGAGAAAGACCGAAAGGAGAATTCTAGTCCTAGAAGATCAGGCTTAGAACAACCGAGACTAGGTCACGAAAGTAGGATAGTAATGCTTGAGGGTTAATCGGATTAATCATAGATCATATGGGGTTTAGTTAGGGTGTCACCCACGAAACTAGGGGATAACTCAATTGAATCATATTCATATGCCTTGAGAGAGGGTAGGAATTACATTAGGATCATCTGCCTTAGATATCTTGATAGGGAATGCATGATTAGATAGATCGAAGTCGGTTTCGGAAGCTATGCGGCGAAACCATATCCTAGAACGTTTGTCTCATTTGTCAAGAACTCCTATATTTAATGCATTATCATAATTACGTCGCACAACCATCATTTCATCGTAACAAGTTTGATTCTAGTTTAATCTTAATTCGTGTTGCGTAGTCCCAGTGGATCGATACCTAAAATACTACACACGTGTCGTGCACTTGCGGATAGTTTAGGTTAACTATATTTAACTTGAACACGCATCATGATGTGTTGCAACAGCAAAATCGAAGCCAACTCCACAACACAATGAATGTTCAAAACTATCCAACAAAAGGAACGTGAAAGATACCAAAGAACTTAAGTTGGGATGAAATTGAAACAAAGTGTAGTCGTAGTCTCTATTTTAGTTGTGATGAGCGCTACACTCCATGTCATAAATTTCGTCAACCACAACTCTATCTAATGGAATGAATGAACGATTGGGAAGAATCGATGATATTACATGATTCACAATCTATCAACGAACCTTAAATACAAGGTTATAATCATGGGGGAGTATTGATGGGCTTCTATCTTTGATGGGATGGTGTGCAGAGTTGAAGGTTCTACATTAGTTAGTTATGCTAATAGAAGAATTAGTCTTCCTTTTAAAATAGGTTAATAGTAGTGTTTGTTTCCTTATTTATAATGGATTTGTTTTTTTTTCTATTTATACATGCTATCATAGGAATAAACTAACAAAATTTATTTTCAAAAACAATTGTTATCTTAAGCTTTGATTGGGATCATCATTATGCAATAAGATATGTCCGGAAGCTGATTATTCACTCGATGTGGTTATAGCTCCTCGTGTTTTAGTGACATTGTTGCTCTTCCACAACCACCCTCTTTTTTCTTCTTCTGGTTTTGGAACCCCAACATCAAAACTCAAGAACAGACCACAAAAAAGGGAAAGACTTTGGAAAAAATCATTCAAAACCAAAGGTGGCTTGTCAAGCTTGTTAAGCATATCCAAAACCAAAGGAATTAAAGTAGATAAGCATTTCAATACATAGTCAAAAATGCTTTGAACAACGGAGAAGAGGAAGAGATGTAAGATTAAACTACATTCATATGACTCTCTAGTTTAATCTTTAATGGGTTCGCATAGACGTTTCAAATATTCTTTACTCTCTCTAAAAATATTTACCGAACATGACAGATGTCACGACAACAAGCCAACATAGATGAACAGGGTGCGAGTGTCGTAAATCTTGTCAACGTGGACGAGATCTCCGATGAGTATGTAGTGATTCCGGTAGACGTAGGCTGAACAAATTTGTAAACCAACGTGAAGGTGAGGGTCATGTTCTTGTAGCTCTAAGATTGAAGAGGTTATTAGAAATGAAAATGAGATTAATTAAAAATATAACAATGACAGATACAAATATTAAATTTAGATATTCATTCAGTGGTAATTTTTAACAATGTCACAGGAAAAGAGAAAAAGAGACTTGCAATAATAAAAAAAATATTTTTATTTTATTGAAAATATCAATTTTATTTTATTTTTTATTTCGATTTTTAAATATTGTAGTTACCTTTGTGGTATTCATGTGACCGATGTTAATGGAAAATCAAACGACCATATAGACAAACTGTATAATTTGGAAGTCAGTATGTAATTTTATGTATGGTTATATAAAGCTTGACAAATACATGATTAATTATATTAAAAAATAAATGTATAGTTTTATTAGAAATTAACAAGTTAGTACTCCAATGAGATTTTAAACAAAGTATATGATGAATGAGTTGATATTTTCTTCCACTCATATCTTTTATCTTTTTCTATCATTTTTTATTTATTGTAACATATCTTGCCAGTGTGGCTGATCATACTCTCGGATCAGCTATTTTTTTTTGGATTAGATCAAAGTTGATTGTTAAATAAATTATTTTTTATCGAATAATTAGAGAATTCAAATGCAAAATGATATATAATTCATAAATCATAATGAGCATGAATGAATATCATTCGCTAAAATAAGAAATGCTTTAAAAACAAAATATCGTATTTTAGATAATTAAATGGTAACAACTTGGAACTACACTTTTTTCTCTAAATTTAGAAATATTTAAGAACAATATACAAAGATTAAGACACTTGAATTGTCTTGTTGCAAATTAACGACCTACCTACCAACTTCCACTTTCTATTTTTTATTTTCTTCTTTTTTTAAGATTCTTTGTATTTTTCTTGTCCTGATCTGTTTGGGTTTAATTTACAGATTTAAAATTCCATGAAGACTTAACAAGATAAGATCAAAACCAAATCATATAGCCTCTCTCATTGGTCTATTTTTCGGCTTTTTAGTAAGTTTTATCATTAAATAAACTTCTTATAAAATTAAATCATTAGTTCTATTATACCAAAACAATATATAGTTTTTTCTCTTTTTATTAATTTGGAAATAATATCATGTTATATTTATTACTTTAACAATAACATGTTAATTTAGTTATTAAATGAAAAAAAAAAGTGTTTGTGGAATATCCCCTATTTTTAACATTAAGAGTTTAAAATAAAATTACAAAAATCGTCGAGACCAAATTGTAAAATTATAGAAGTTTCCTTTAAAATCTATGGTGATCAATTTACACAATTATTGACATCTATTTATAATTTAAATCAAATTGGTCATAAAAGAAAATCCAAGCTTAATAATAAAAACGAAAGGAAAAAAATCCAAAACCGAGTAACTCAACGAGTAAGAACGTTGACATGGATTGATCAGAGGAGACTCATTGAAGAGGGCGTTTAATAAATGGCTTTATCTTCTAATAGTTGCAAACAGACCCTAGACGTGGTTTAGCTTAAAGGAAGTTTACCTTTGAATGCTTCAGGAGGTTACAAGCCGAGCAAGAAAGTCGTGAAATTTCAACAAAACACGTCTTTCTTGCTCGGCGTAAATCTCTGAGAAGTTGTTCTCCCAGTGACTTGCATTTGCTTCTTGTTCTTCCTCGGTTGTTGTCACTTGTGCCGCAATTACTTTCTCTGAAATGATCATATGCTTTTCATCGCACAAGCCTGCTCGTATCGCTGGAGATAAAGGCTTCTCGTCCTCTGTATCAGCTTGATCTGATACAGAGTCATTGCTCTTAGTGGTTGTTTGATCCTCACACTGATGAACACCAATGACAGTGTCTGGAGAAGCAGCGTATCTGGTCCCTATATCGGGAAAAAGTTCTGTATTGTCTGTCTCAATTCTCTTATCATTCTCCCCAGTCCTACCTGAAATCCCACATTACACATTTGTGATACTGATGCAAATTTGTTTTACAAGTATGATTGTACACAGCTCGAGAATGTTTTGCCTATGCAGAAAGTGATTCCAAGATCAATAAAATCGAAAGGCCATCTACGAAACAGAACCTTCTCTGTCTAATTGTATACCATGTACCTGAAAAATTGTTTGCTACATCCATGGATATGGATACCAAAAGAAAGCATAGTTCTTTCACATGATGCGGCTGGACACTATTTGCGATGGGAGAACTTCAAAGGTAAAGGCATCACATTAGTCTTAAGAGGATGCCGGCAACGTTTATAGCAAAACCGGAAAAAGCTTAAAGCAAAGCAAAGCAAAACAAAGGATGCATTCGATATTGCCAAACCTGTAAGTACGTCTG
Source organism: Gynandropsis gynandra (assembly GCA_036759665.1). Classification (NCBI taxonomy): domain Eukaryota; kingdom Viridiplantae; phylum Streptophyta; class Magnoliopsida; order Brassicales; family Cleomaceae; genus Gynandropsis; species Gynandropsis gynandra. The sequence continues at coordinate 20,615,895 of CM071870.1, read as the reverse complement.
GGAGGTATTGATACCACCCTATTGTTGGGGAGTGAAAATAGAGAAGTGGGTCCATTGCATGAGAACTGGTTTCCCTGGTTAGAAATGGAGAAAGAACATATCGTGCTGCTTAGATTGTATTTGCAACTTGTGAAAGAAATGAAGCAAGAGTCTGAGATTGAGATGCAACAACCATGGTGTTACCAAGTCAGGAGTAGTATTATTCTGCAAGAAATTTTACCTGCTGATACTGGACCACATGCTGAACTTCCTCGCTTTTCCTCTTTCTTGATTCAATCGTATTCAGACAACCGGAAAATCCAACAGTGCCACTAATGGCTGCATTGGCGGCCTGCTTGATACAAGTTATCGAGTTCTGATGTCCATTAAGAACAATAGTTCTTTCTTCTCTTCCTTCGAAATTCTTGCAATTGTGACATCTACAGTTTTCAGAACATAGAATATTCGCCTGGTAACACTCACAGTACTTCTTGAGGCACCCCGATTTCTTGCAATTGCATCCTTTGTTGTGCTTTCCCAGAAGATGGATTTTGTGCTCATCATCCTAGGAGTTATTTTGAGAAATTTTATCACATTCCAAGGATTAAACTTTCTTTAAATCTGAACTACTCTGAATGGAACAAGTAAATAACATTTTCAACAGGGCAACAACTTGTTATAACCGATAAAAACATGAAATAATTCTAAAAGCCTTATCATAAGAAAAGAAAGTATAGTCAACTATAAAGTTCCAAACTTTTTCTGGAACAAAAAAATAGCTTTGATCAAGGATTGAGTTACACTAACTCGCCTGAGAATCTTTTGTTCCATGAGGACTACCAGCAATCTTGGGCATGAATGCACACGGATTGCGGTCTAAGATAACCGTGATGGCACTTCGCCTTGCAGCTTCGTTGTCCGAGTTGTTGTGACAGTTCGAGCAATTACAACCGTCACAATAAGTTCCAGAAGCAAAGCACTCACAATACCTATACAACATACAAATCCCTTGAGTTAAATCAACAAAATTAGACAACAGAAACGTGTACCAGTCAAATTCGAGATTTCAAACCGTTGTGAACGTTGATCCGAAAATCCCCTAAAAAGGATACAACACGATACAGCACAAGATTTCTTACAGCTTCATGCACATCGAATGTTTACAATTGCAATGCTTCTGTTTCTTCGGGGTGACATCCGTGGATTTGATTTCTGGCTTCGCTCGTGGGGTCGATAACTCTTGCTTGCTGCATATACCATCCACACGTTAAACCTTTTCACACGCAATCACCAAAATTCGAAGCCAATTTTGTGAACTCGGATAGTTCTGTAGATAACAAAAATATGATGTTTTCACTTCCAGAAATCAAATCGAATAACACTACCTCGATTGATACTTCACAGGTGAATTCCTCTGCACCTGTAGACCCGTGCAATGACGCTGCGGCTTCTGTGGTGGAGTAACGTCATGCAGCTGGGTCATATGCTTCCCGCCCGCCGGTTCAGCCTCCTGAGACGTCAGTTTCGTTGGAGAACACGGAGGATTATGCGACATCAACTCCAACCGCATCTGCTGCTCCGCAATTCCATACGCCGGAGGACGCGGATGAGAATCTTCTCCTCCCTGTTTCCCCGACGGAATCCATGACTGAATCTGAGATTCTAGAAACGGAGCCGTCGTCTTCGTCGCCGCCGCCGCGGAGAAATCCAAATGACGTTCCATAAGTTCGGTGTGAGGATCTGAATCCCGATCGAATTTCTCCATAGTAATTCTAAAACCCTCTTCTTCTTCTTGATCGGATCTTTTGAAAAATTGAAACCGGAAATATTTTAATCACCCAATCGAACGGACAAGATTAAAAAATTCCAACAGTTCAGATTAAAACAAAGTACAAAGAGAAACGTATAGCCGTTGGATTGAGATCGATTTAGGTTTTCTCAGGGGATAAGAAATTTGGCGGTAACGGTGCGACCGAGTGGGCTCAAGGATTGTATTCGGTTACACGTGTACGGCTAAGATTACTTGGTAACTCTCGATGACGGGCAATATTTATTATTGTAGATTTAAAAGTGTATTTTCCTTTTTATAATCCAAATATGAGGGTAAAAAAGGGATTTACAATTTATTTGAATTTAAAGATTTACTGAAGTGGGTCCAATTATTTATTTCAGTTTTTGGAGTTCAGAGTCCCCACTGGGGCCATTTTTATGATATATTATTAGGGTTCTTTTCTCGTTTTTTTTATCAAATTGTTTATATTTTCTTCTCTAAAACAAACCTCAATATATAATCAACACGTAAACATTTAAGATATATTCAATATCAATTTTTTTAAGAATATTTATATATTTCACCATATGACACAATCCATAATATGAAATATACGGTATTTAATAATTTATTTTTCATGTATTCTCGTACAAAATATAATCAGTTAAAGATATTGAAACAAATTTCTACTATTTAATAATATTTTATTATTTATTTCTATTATAACTTTCATGTTTAAAGGGAAAGAATATCAAAGATAACTTCATATGGTTTAGGATTTCATTTATTTTCTCATAAATCTAATAAAAAAAATTTGGAAAAAATACATACACGTCATTATGTTTTGTTAGTGAAAATATATATGATTTCACATTTTTGTTAGTGAAACGAAATCTATTTCAAAATTGAGAGGAATGAACGATGAACGATTTCGAAATTCAAAGTAATTTTTAATGATTTTCGAGCGATTTCCAACGATTTTAAGCGTTCTTCGAAAATCGTTTGGATCGCAAAAATCACATGGATAACAAAGTTTAAATGGATTACAAGGATGGTAAAGATCACATGATTAACGAAAGTTGTTTGGATCATATGATCTTTTGAATCGTATAGATCAGAAAAATAATTTTAAAATATCAATATTATAAAGATAAAATTTAAATTAATTTTTTTTATGAAATGCTAAAACTGAAACCATAATAACTTTTTGTATTTTTTGAAGTTGTTCCGTTGAAACGTTAGTTTTTTTTCTTCCAAAAATGCAGTTGAGGAAAAAGAAAAAGTATATATTTTGATGGGCTAGTTCTCAGCCCGATTATTCCTATTATCATCTTCGATATCTCATATCGACGGCAAGACGTGCACACTGAATATTATTAAACGTCAAAAAGTTGAATTAATCTGCAAAAGAACGACATGCAGTGTAGATGGATGGTACAGCAGACAATTTCTTTTTTGTGGTGATCAATGAATGTGGTTTGTCGGATTGCATCAGCTAAGAATGGATAGTGGGCCACGGTAAAGATGAATATTGTGGTTTTTTTATATCTTTTGCACAAAATAATTTGTTATTTTTAAAATTTTTAATTAATTTATAATATTTTAAAATAAACATTTGAACTCATGAAATATTTTGCATCCTTTAATTTATTTTGAACATGATCCTGTTTAATGTCCATCTGTGGAATTACGAATAATTATGTTATTTTAAATTTCTTTCCAATCGTTAAGAGTTGAAGAGACATTGTTAAGAAAATGTATGTTATTATTAAAGGCACAATCATCATAGTTCATGTTTTAGAATGGTTATTGAAGAACGCTAATTGATATCTCGAATTTAAATTTTTAAATAATAATTGACTAATAGATATCATAATTATTTCTTTCGATCTAAATTTAGATTTGAATTTTTATTTTAAAATTTTATTTATATTAATTAAATCCGAACAAAAATATAATAAATCTTAAAATCTATAAACTTTCTATAAAATTACAAAAAATACAAATAAAAATAACATTGCCACTCATTTTAATACTTTGTTGTAGAATTATATCTTTGTCTCATAATATATATATATATATATATCGTGTCATAAAAAATGATTTTAGTGAAAAATATAATTCGTTCAACAATATTTACAATCAAATTCAAGGTGGTAGCTCATTTAATAAAATTGATGACGAATTTTATTATTGTAAAAACAAACAAGCCACCAATGTCTACAATCTAAAGTAATTTATTAAATCAAGAGTTTTAATCGTATTTTAAATACATATCAGCGTAAAAAATAAATTGTTTTAGTTAAAATATTCAGAGAACGTGTTATAATTAAGATTCAAGAAAGCGTTATGCGTTAGGCATACGGATATTTAGCATTTAGTGTTTGGAGCGTATTAAAAATTAACATAATATTTATTTGTTTTTTTATATTTCTTGATTAATTAGTTTAATTCTTGTATTAGGTATTTAGGTTTAATGGGTATAAATATATTAATACCCATAGATGTAAACTTTACTTTACTTTTTTTTATAAATAAAGAAAATATATTCTCTCATTCTAATACCAATAGACAGCAGCACCTTAAATCTTTTTCTCTTTTCTTGCTCAATTTACTCCATTTCTTCTTAGAAATTGTTTCTGGAAATCTCTTCACTTTCAACAATCTAGGTCAATTTTTACACGGTAATATGGTATCAGAGCATTTTTTTTGGGGTAATGGTATTTTGTTTTTTTGATCATTAGCTCTCTTCGCCGAATATACCTCTTCATCTTCTTCGCTGCATAATTCCTCTTACCGGCGATTATTTCCGGCGACACCTTGTTTTCTTGCTGGCGATTCTTCATCTTCTTCGCTGCATATTCCTCTTGCCGGCGATTGTGTTTGATTGATGTCTGGTTAATTGCATAATTCCATAAATTTTTGCTGAATAATTCCAGAAATTCCAGAATAAATCGGTAATTCTTGCTGAATAATTCCAGAAATCCAGAATAAATCGGTAATTCTTGCTGAATAATTCGTTGCATAATTCCAGAATTTCGTAGCTGCATATTGATGGCTGCTTATTAAATCGCTAATTCCAGATTTTTTTTGTTCATAATTCCAGATTTTTTTGTTCATTTCCAGATTGTTGCTTCTAATTGATGCTTTTGGTATCATTAATTTCCAGATTTCCATATTTGATATCACTAATTTCCAGATTTCCAGATTTCGTATCACTAATTTCCAGATTTGGCATCACTAATTGTTCATAATCGTCCATAATCGTTCATAATTGTTATTCCAGATTTTCAGATTTAATTTCCAGATTTAGTTTCCAGATTTGTTAGTCCATAATTGTTCATAATCATTTGAATCGTTCATTTGTTTCTAATTGTTCATTTGATTGTTCATAATCGTTCGAATCATGACTAATAATCCTGCATCTTCTATTGATTCATTGCAAGTTTCAGACCCTTATACAAATCCATACTACTTACATAATTCTGACACCGGTTGCATCCTATTAGTCACTGATAAATTGACAGGTGAAGTCAATTACAATACATGACGTCGGTCAATGACCATGGCGCTCAATGGTCGCAACAAACTCGGATTTGTGACAGGTAAGTTTTATGTTCCTTCTCCTTCTGATACAAATTATGAAACATGGATGAGATGCAATGATATTGTGTCTTCCTGGATCATTAATTTTGTGTCAAAAGATATAGGAATTAGTATTGTTCATATGAAAACTGCATCTGAAATATGGCAAAACCTTCATGACAGATTTAATCAAAGTAATATGCCACGTATTTTTAGTATTGAACAAGAATTACAGAATCTTCAACAAGGTCATATGGATATTAACGTATACTATACCAAATTAATAACATTGTGGCAAGAATTAAAAAGTTTAGAGGATTTCGATTCATATTCTTGTAGTAATTCTGGATGTCAAATTTTAAAGCATATGACGCAAAGAGAAGAACGTAAGTATCTTCTCAAATTTTTAATGGGTCTTAGTGATTGTTATGCTCTTGTTAGGAGACAAATCCTTTTAATGGATCCTTTACCATCTCTTTCAAAAGCCTTCAATTTGGTAGTTCAAGATAAATAACAAAGAGGGGTTTTCCCTCCTCCAGAATCTTTGGTTTTTCAAACCACTAAAAATCCTTATAATTCAACTAATTCATATTCTCACAGTTCTTTTAAATATCGAGGTCCTAATAATAATACATTTCAATCAAAACAAAAACCAATTTGTTCTCATTGTGGTATTGCTGGTCATCTTGTAACAAAAGTGTTACAAACTTATGGTTATCCTCCGGGTTATAAGAATACACATTCAGGTAATTCTAGACCTAACTCCTTTGCTACACAATCATATCATCCTCGTATTCATTCTGTTTCGCAAGAATCTGCAGGAATATCACAATTTGCTAATGGATTATTTACTCCAGCACAATTGCAACAGTTAGTGTCACACCTTAATTCTTTAACAACTTCAACAAGTATGACTCCTATTGTCTCCAATAATCAGAATTTACAAACTTCGTCTACTAGTTTCCATCCCAACATAGGTAACTATGCACTTACATATTTCTTGTCAACTTCTTTTCAATCTATACCTTCTGTTAGTAAGGATGCATGGATTATAGATACATGAGCTTCATGCCATGTTTGTCACAATTTGGATTTATTTTCTAACATTACATCTATTCCAAATACTAATGTTACATTACCAAATGGTCAAAATATCCTCGTTACTCAAACTGGAACTATTCATATTTCAGAAACGTTGACCTTAGATAATGTTTTATATATACCAACATTTAATTTCAACTTGATTAGTGTTAGTCTTTTAACTAAAAATTGTGGTTACACTGTCTCATTTTCTTCTTCTAATTGTATAATACAGGACCTTTCTCGGGCCTTGATGATTGAGAAGGGTAATCTCTATAACAATTTATATTTTCTAGATGAACAATGTAATTCTATATTCACTGTTACACATTCATCAGATTTGTGGCATATAAGATTAGGGCATCCTTCATTTGAAAAAATAAAACTATTACATAATCAATCTCATATAAAATCTACTATGGTTAGCACTAATTCTCTATGTTTTGTTTGTCCATTAGCAAAACAAAGGAGATTACCTTTCATTTCTTATAATAACAAATCTGGAAATATATTTGAATTAATTCATTTGGACATATGGGGACCATTCCACATAGAAACCATTGATGGTCATAAATACTTCTTGACAATAGTAGATGATTGTTCAAGAGCAACTTGGATATATTTGTTAAAATATAGATATGAAATTACTCAATTATTTCCCCATTTTATAAACTTTGTTAAAACACAATTTAATTGTACAATAAAATCAATAAGAACTGATAATGCACATGAGTTACAGATTAAACAACTTCTTTCTTCCAATGGAATTATGCATTTTTTCTCATGTGCTTACACTCCACAACAAAATTCTGTTGTGGAACGGAAGCATCAACATATTTTGAATGTAGCTAGAGCTTTATTTTTCCAATCTAACATTCCCCTTGAGTATTGGGGAGATTGTGTGTCCACTGCAGTTTATCTAATCAACAGGACTCCAGCAACAATACTAAACAACAAGACTCCTTATGAAGCTCTTAAAGGTAAGTCTCTTATCTTTGATCATTTAAAAGTTTTTGGGTGTCTTTGTTTTGCATCCACGTACCCTAAGGATATGGATAAATTTACAGCTAGAGCACACCCCTCTATTTTTCTAGGATATCCGCACGGTTACAAGGGTTATAAAATACTAGATCTTACAACTAATAAAATTTTAATTTCAAGAAATGTAGTCTTTCATGAAACTGTTTTTCCTTTTCAAAACAAAAACACTTCGTCAAATGTTTTAGAACTACTTCCTGATTCAATTCTACCAATTCCCATGTCTGACCTAATCAATAATAATCCTTCTGATATAGATTCCTCACCAACAATTCTTACAGACCATTATAATTCTGATTCAGTATCATCTACTAGACCAGTTAGGATTGTTAAAAAACCAGCTTACCTATCTGATTATCATTATTTTGTATTACAACATTCTTCTGTCCCAGTTTCTAAGTCAACCCCTTATCCTATTTCTTCTTATATATCATATAATAAATTGTCTGAAACTAACAGAAACTTTGCTTTATATCAATTGAAACAGAACCACAAAGTTATTCTGCAGCTATTAAACATGATAAATGGCAGATTGCAATGCAAGAAGAATTAAATGCGTTACTTAAAAACAATACTTGGACAGTTTGTAGTTTACCTAGGAATAAAAAACCAATAGGATGTAAGTGGATCTATAAAATTAAATATAAAGCCGATGGAACCGTAGATAGATACAAAGCACGATTGGTTGCTAAAGGTTTCACACAAAGGGAAGGTTTAGATTATATAGATACCTTTAGTCCTGTGGTGAAAATGGTCACTGTCCGTATTCTTTTATCATTAGCTGCTGCATATAATTGGTACATTGAACAAATGGATATAACAAATGCTTTTTTACATGGTGATGTTGATGAAGAACTGTATATGACACTGCCTCCTGGTTATGTTCCCAGTAAGGGGGAGTTTTTTCCTGATAATGCTGTTTGTCACTTACATAAATCAATTTATGGTCTTAAACAAGCATCAAGACAGTGGCATAAAAAATTCTCCACTGTTTTAATAAATTCTGGTTTCAAACAATCATCATCGGATCATTCTTTATTTTTAAGCAATTCTGCAACTTATTTTCTGGTTCTACTTGTATATGTCGATGACATTTTGATTATAAGTGACAATGTTGCAGCAATATCATCTTTAAAACAGGTCTTACAATCTGCTTTTAATATTAAGGATCTTAGCAGTTGTAAGTTCTTTCTAGGCCTTGAGATATCTCGGTCAAATACAGGTATTTTTTTATCACAACGAAAGTATACACTAGAATTACTAGAAGAATTTGGATATTTAGGATGCAAGCCAGTTTTAATTCCCATGGAAGTAAATTTAAAATTGTCACAACAAGAAGGTAAGCTATTAGATGATCCCTCTTATTTTAGAAAGTTGATTGGTAAACTTATTTACCTCACTGTGACTCGTCCAGATATTTGTTATTCTGTTAATAAACTTAGTCAATATATGTATAAACCTACACATTTGCATCTTTCTGCTGCTTATAGAATATTACGTTATCTAAAACATAAACCAGGGCAAGGACTTTTTTATACTGTATCTATTGATTTGCAATTAAAAGCTTTTGCGGATGCAGATTGGGCATCATGTGTAGATTCAAGACGTTTTGTCACAAGTTATTGTGTATTCTTAGGTGAATCTTTAATTTCTTGGAAAACCAAGAAACAAATAACGATCTCTCGCAGTAGTGCCGAGGCAGAATACAGGGCCATGGCTAATGCTACATGTGAACTAACATGGTTAGTATCTCTCCTTCGTGAATTATCTATACCAATTTCTGAACCATCTTTGTTGTTTTGTGATAATACAGCTGCGCTACATATTGTGAACAATTCTGTATATCATGAGAGAACGAAACACATAGAGATAGATTGTCATGTAGTCCGTGAAAAATTGCAAAGTGGATTCTTGAAGACGCTTCATGTGGATTCAACTAATCAATTGGCGGATATATTCACGAAGCCTCTTTCTGCAACACAATTCAATCTCCTTATCTCCAAGATGAGAGTACTTGACTTGTGCTCTTCATCTTGAGGGGGAGTATTAAAAATTAACATTATATTTATTTGTTTTTTTTGTATTTCTTGATTAATTAGTTTAATTCTTGTATTAGGTATTTAGGTTTAATGGGTATAAATATATTAATACCCAGAGATGTAAACTTTACTTTACTTTTTTAATAAATAAAGAAAATATATTCTCTCATTCTAATACCAATACACAGCAGCACCTTGAATCTTTTCTCTTTTCTTGCTCAATTTACTTTCCATTTCTTCTTAGAAATTGTTTCTAGAAATCTCTTCACTTTCAACAATCTGGGTCAATTTTTACACGGTAATAGAGCGTCTAGGCGAAATTTAGGTGGTGGTTAGACGAAAATGTATATTATATATATATATGTAAACAATATAATTCAAATATTTAATTTAAAATATTTTTAAATGTTTAATGGTTTAAAATCACACACAATTAAGTTTGAAACAAAAAACAAAAACAAATAAATAATTTTTCTAACCATCTAATTTCATTTTTTCATATTTTTCATTGAATTGTTTTTCGTCGGATTTAAACTCTATATTAACTTCTTCTTTTTTAGAATCAAAATCAAATTCATCAAGCTTTCTAACTACAAGCAAATCGTCCACTTAATCTCTTGAACCTTCGCACGTCATCACATCTTCTTGGTTTGATTTTTCATTTGCTTCTTTTGGAAGTTCGAAGTTAACTACCAAATACTGAACATCAAGATCATTTGAAAAAAAACTTCTACACATATATATATATATATTCCTGTTCCTAAAAAAAAGTATGTGTTTGGTGTCTTTTTTTTTTAAAAAGCTATATACAAACGAGAGATTTTGATTTTGGGTATTTAGAGGATTTATAAAAAATATAATTTTACATATATTGAAAAAAAAAACTGACATATATAGATTTAATATTATATTTTATTACACTATTAAAAGCTTATTAGTTATTAAGTTTAATATAGGTTAGTTTATTAATGTTTTTTCTTTAGTTCTTGAGAAACACCTTGTATGTATATATAAAGGATAAACAATGTAATTTTTTTAGTTCTTGATAGGTGATAGATGTGTGTATGATATATAAAGATAAGTGCATAACATACAAATATTTTTAAAATCAAAACAACGTCGTGTTGGTGAACTCAATAAAAAAAATTAAAGGTCATCTAAATGATCGTCGAACGACTAATCGATCGTCCGGACGATCAAAACGGCAAAAAATTCCGATTTACCATTAAGCGTCCGGCTACCATCTAATGCCTTCTTGAACATTGGTTATAATATATATATATATATATATATATCAGGATTTATGTGTCAAAAACATGTTATTTCACTCTCTTGTTGATTTGGCGCGTACGTGTACACATATACATTCACCATTTATGGAGGTGATAATATTCAAATAGTTTTCATGACAAAATTCACTCAAGTTCGTTCCTTTAAAGTAGATTTTTGCATAACTTTTATAGACCCTTTTATTGACCCATCTGATATAGAGCTAACGGGACAGGTTGGGTTCAATATTATTTCTAAAATTCCGTATTAACATAATTGATATTGTGGTTTATATTGAATTATCTGAATTGTATAATTTGTAAATTTTGTAGGGTTTTATCCAATACGCGGCTCAGAATTTTTGCAGTGAAAACAAAATCTTAAAAATACTTTTCACATATTACCTATGTTTTTTAGACTTAATTTTTTTTCTTTTTTAACCAATTTAAACTTTAAACTTTAAAAATTTAAACATAGTAAAAAAACTCACCTAATTTGAAATTTTAAAATAAATTCAAAATAAAAAATATCGAACTTATCTACATATAAATTAGCTTTATTCAACGTTTACAACAATTTTCTAAATTTTCTTTATATTTATTTTATTTGAATGGGATTTTTTGTTTAAATTAGGATAATTTTATTATTTAAAAAAATTAAAAGAGTAAATAAAAATAGTGACAACTTTTTATAGTAATATACTGTATAACAACTTATAACTACAAAATTAAAAGTAAAACGACTGATATTTTGAACCAGAAAAAGTATTATTTTATTATAAAGGTTCAACATCATAAATATTTATATTTAGATTTCGCGAAATTTTTGAGAACCAAAAATTAACATTTTATAAGGTACATTGTTGCTTTTGATATTTCTTAACCTTAAAAATAACAAAAGTAGGGCAACGGATATTAAATAATACTTAATGAAAAGTGACCCCTTTGCTCTTTCCATGTGGAGTCACACGTGTACGGCTCACCATGACGCATATATTGATCGTTTTAAATCTATTTTTATTTAAATTTTAATCATTTAATAGGTTTTCTTAACTAGGGTTTCTGTTTTTTAAATTTATTAAACTGAAATTAATAAATACTTTAAATATAATATAATATCTATAATTTCTATATATTATAAAAGATATATAGTTGCAGTGGTTAATTATTTAATTTATAATAATTATATATTAACGTTTAAATATATTTAACTTGAAAAATATTTATTTGAAGTAATTTAAATAATTTTTAATAATTTTTTAAGTTATATTTATTTGTTTTTTATAAAAAAATTTATGAAAATATATAGTTATATATTTTAAAAAAATATTAGTTCAATAAATTATATTAGTGAACAAAAATATTAAATTGTTTATTGTGATATATTATTATATGTTTTCTCTATTTCATAAAAATTAAAATAATATTTCACTTTTAAAGTAATTAAAATATAATATTTATATAGATAATATATTCACTTATAATTTAATAAAAATTTAAATAAAAAAATTAATAAGTTTTTAAAAGTATTTAGTTAACATTTTAAAATTATTTCTATTTTTTAAATAAATTAAATAATTTTCATTTGAAACTTTTTTAAAAGTAATATATTTTTTGAAAAATAATATAAAAGTTAATGATATTTTATATATAATAATAATTTAAATATATTAGAAAAATGTATTTTTTTAAATGGTTTAGTAAAAGGTAAAAGATTTAAATTGTATGTAGATGATTTTTGAAATAAAATTAAATTATTTTAAAATTATATTCTGAATTATTTATAATAATAAATTAATTATTATTTTTGGATAAATAAAAAATTATATTAGATTTTAAATGTTTTATATTTTATATGCAAATGAATTAAATATTAATTTTTTTTATATTTGGATACAAAAACCATATTAAAATTTAATTGTGTCTAAATAAAATATTACAAAAATTAAATAGATCAAATCTTATATTAAATTTAGAAATAATTTATATTTTATTTGAAATGAACCAAATGATTAACTATTTTATATTTGGATATAAAAAATATTACATTAAAAAAAATCATATTTTCTAAGATAATAATAAAAAATTAAAAACCATTAAAAATTTAAAAAAATTTTAAAATTTCTATTTCTGATTTTTTTAGTAATATTAAGATTTATATTGTTTTTTGCTTTCTCTCATTATTAGTGATGAAGCCTTAAAAGGTGAATGTAAAAAATAAAGACATTTGAATTATCTTTATTTGCCATTAATTTTAATTATTAAAATTTTCAAATAATAAAACCTTTTATTAAAAAAGTTTAAAAACTTTACATTTTATGTTAATATTAGATGATACTCGCGCGTTGCACGGTTTTGTGATGATGAAATTGTGTTCTTTTTAAATGTTGTAGATAATTCACTAATTCAAACATTGTTATAACATTTGTATGTATCGACCAATACAAACACATGAATTCTAATTTTTAATATAAAAGTTTAAACAATAGACTTATAAGATGTAATGTAAACTAACACAATGATTTGTTTATAATATTTTTGAAATTTTAAAACGTAATTTATCAGAGACAGGTAATTCCATGTTTTGGATATGAGTTTTCGCATTATTCTTTTTCCTATTCGTACCTGAATAATTTTTAGAACTAAATTTAATTTATAACATGATAAAAAAACAATGATTGAGGTGTAGACATAACTTGGGAATCTTTAAACATACTTATATTTGAATTTCTTGATTGTTTTTAGATTTTTATTGGTATAGATGTTTGTGGAATAGGACCGTTGGAGTGTTAACAAACCTTATTGATACATTTATAAAGGATAATTACGCAAATACATTAACAAAAAATATTAATAAATATAAGTGTTAATTTTTTTTATACCGTTGATCATTATGAGAATAATGTTTGTTACGATCATGATCGTTTCTTGACAATTATTGGAGCAATATTTAAACGAAAATGCATAGCAAGTCCATCCCATATCGATATTTTTACGACATATTTTTTGTATTTGAGATGGTTCAAGCAAGATGAGCAAATGATTGTGGAAGAAATAACATAATAGGTTAATAGAGCAATAATATTAACTACTTACATATTTATTAACAATTGAATTTTCATTTTTTATCCGAGGTAAGTAGCTGCAAATTTGATTCTTACATAGAGATTAGAAGTCCAACTAGGGGTGTAATATGAGCTGTCGGCTCACGAGCCAACTCTAGCTCGGACCATATTTAAGCGAGCCGAGCTGGTTATTTTCTAGCTCATTTAAAAAACGAGTTGACGAGCTGAGCCCAAAACGAGTCCGAGCTTAGACGAGCTGGCTCGCAAGCTGAAAAAAATCATGTACAAAAATAAAATATTTTCCATTTTGTATATTATTATATATAATATTGCATTTAATAAAACATAATATATTGTTTAAACATAATATACTATTATAATGTATTTTTCCTTTTTCTAATAATTGATATAACAAAATAAATTTAGTAACAATGATATTTTTTTATTCGTATTCGAGAAGGTTATTTTTTATTTAGTACAATGATATTTTATAACATTATATTTGAATTAATGTTTTCATATTTTCGATATTTTATTTGGTTCGTTTGATATGTTTATTATATATGATATTACAACTAATTAAAAATAATAAATAGTTTGGCTCGCGAGCCAGCTCGTTTTTTAGCGAGCTAGAGGCGAGCCGAGCTGAGCTGGGATTTTCCAGCTCGTTTAAAAAACGAGCCGAGCTGAGCCAACTCGTTTTTTGGCGAGCTGAGCCGAGCCAGCTCATTTTACACCCCTAAGTCCAACAATATCACAACGTAGAAAAATTAATTAGATAAGTTTAGTGGCAAATAAATAATATTCATTGCAAAATTATTTACCTGATAAACATTCTTTGTGATCAACCAATCCAACCAATGTTCGATATGAACATGTCTTGAATTTATGAGTGTCTTATATTTCAAGCTCGTCCCTCTATGATCCATTCAACAATTTGGTTGTCAAATCGTCATTTCTCCATGTGCATCTTAATTTTCACTATCTCTAAATCAATTTGTATTTTCCCAAAAAAAAAATACATAGGAGTCTTGAATCATATTCGTGTTTTGCGAGCATTGACCATGACCTTTAATATCATAATCTATGTCCCCAAACCTAAAAATATATATTTTTGAAAATAAGATTTCTAACCAACATTATGAACAATAGACTCTAAAAATTATGGTAATAAATTCAAGGATAATCAAGAGCACTTACGTATCTTGAATATTCATTAATGGTGTTTCGTAGAGAAATAAGATTTTTAAAGATCAGTTGTGAATGGTAATCTGAATTGATGGATTAATGAAAAGCCATAAACGGCTATATATACAAGAGATTAATGATTTGACCTAATGAGAGAATAGTAAATTATAAATATACCCTTAATACAATAATATCCTAATATCCTTATACGCCTCTGCAAGATGAATCACCGGAGGTGATTCCAATCTTGGAACACAGCTCGTGAAATTGTAACCCCGGAAGAGGTTTGGTAAGGAGATCAGCGAGTCGGTCCTTGGAGTGCACGTGAGAAACGCGAAGTGTACCACCTTCAATTTGTCCATGAACAAAGAAGTAATCAAGGGTAAGGTGCTTCATACGAGAATGGAAAACCGGATTGGCGCTGAGATAAGTAGCTCCGAGGTTGTCACAATAAATGGTAGGAGCCGAGGAGAGAGTGACACCAAGTTCCATGAGAAGATTACCAAGCCAGCAAATTTCGGCCGAGGTGTTGACTACGGATCGATATTCCGCTTCAGTGGATGATCGTGAGTGGTCATTTTGTTTCTTGGATGACCATGAGATGGGATGTTTGCCAAGATACACAATATATGCCCCCGTGGATTTGAAGTCGGATGAATCACCAGCCCAATCTGCATCGCTAAAGGCATGAAGGGTTAAAGCGTTGTGAGCAGCAAGAAAGATACCTTGAGCACGAGAACCAGCAAGATAACGAAGCACACGT
>CM071870.1:20552320-20597797 GCA_036759665.1 Gynandropsis gynandra | reverse complement strand
AGGAGTTGTTTGCGGATATGAGGCGGAAGCGGGAGCAGAATTTTGCGCTGTGTCCTTGAGTCCCGCAAGCTTGGCAGCGGCCTCGGTAACCACCCGAGGAGTTGCGGTTGTTGTTGTGACTCCATTGAGGGTTAGGGTTGCGTGATCTTGAACGGGTGGCAACAACATGAGCCGTGACCGGTAGGGCAGCGGCGACGGGTTGTAGATCTACGGCCAATTTTGCCTCAAGATTGAGGAGTTTTTCGTGTAGCTCCTCAATTGAGATTGCGGTGTCTTTGGCATTGATCACATCAGCTATAGGTTTGTATTCCTCCGGCAGTCCATCAAGGATGGCTTCAAGAGCGTCCTCGTGATCCATCGGTTTGCCGAGGAGAGAAAGTTCGTCGGTTTTGGAGGTGATGAAATGTAGGTATTCTTCCACCGATTGAGATCCACGAGAGGCTTTGCCATAGATGTTGGCTAGGGTTCGCCACGCTTCTCGAACGGAAGTCGCGCGGGTAATGACCGGTTGTAGCGGAAGAGAGAGTGCACCGAGCAAGGAGCTGAAGATCAAACGATCTTGGTGTTTCCACGGGCTGAAGGCGGGATTGGGTTGCTGGATCCTATCAACGTGAATCATGGCGGACGGTACAATAGAGTCTTCGGTGATGAAGCACTCGAGATTGTAACCTTCGAGGAGAGAGCGGATTTGAACGCTCCAAGTGAGGTAGTTCGCCGGGGTGAGTTTCATAACGCTTGATTCGTAACGCTTGTCATGTTGCAAGCAGAGAGAAGTTTCTGTGGCTGTTGCGGATCGAACATGGTTACAGATTCGGTATGCTCCGGGATGTTCGACATGAGGGTAAGATGTTGTTCGGTGACTAGGAGAGTTGTTAGGAAAGTTTTTAGGAAAGTTGTTAGAGTTGGTTGGGATGCGTCGTAGATTTAAGGAATGCACTTGGGGAAGTCGGTTTGAGTGAGATCTGGGTGCGTGGTGGGCAGATCCGTGGTGGTGAGACGACGGAACCAAGATAAATTCACCGGAAAAGTGAGTTAGTCGGCGGTGCAAGAAAGTAAGACAAACGGTTGCACGAGACGCGACCGGGATACGACCGGGAATGGGGCAATGGGACGCGACCGTGGATGGGGCGACGGGGCGCACATGAACGGGAAAGTTAGATCCGTGCTGGTGGGGCGACAGAGGAACAGCTGATCCGATGGGTGAGACGTCGGAGCAGCGGCAAAGGGTGGGCTAATTGCGGCGGCCGGGCCGGTGATGGTGCGGCGGCTAGGGTTGGTCGAGAAAGAGGAAGTGAGCGGTTAGGGTTTCGTCGTGAGACGATTTTAGCTCTGATACCATGTGAATGGTAATCTGAATTGATTGATTACTGAAAAGCCATAAACGGCTATATATACAAGAGATTAATGATTTGACCTAATGAGAGAATAGTAAATTACAAATATTCCTTTAATACAATAATATCCTAATATCCTTATATTAGCATGCGAGAAAAGATAACTCTCTTAAATTAAATAACTTTATTTATTGAGCTCTATATCTAAATATTCTTCTTCTAAAATAACATGAAGAGTAAAATGAACCAAGAAATAGCGCTAATAATCTCCACGCATGCTTTACTTGCAGACAAAATTTTCAGCCCCGTTTGCATCAATTGGGTGCAAAAAAACAAATAAATGTCTCTATAGCGCGCGCGCGTACACACACACACACACACACACATATAAGAATCTTCTAGTATTATAGAGAATGAGCACAACATACACTACTAGAAATTTTAAGATTGCAAACGGAATTTGCGGCCTGACTAGTCCGTTCCTAAATTTAGGGACGGATTACAGACAGAATAGGGACCGGAAAATAAATCTGTCTGGAAATTTACGGACAAATAAACAGTTCCTAAGTCATCCGTATTTGCGGACGGATTCGAAACGGATCTAGAGGGCGTCCCAGATTAAGGACGACCATATATCTATTTAGGGACGGATTCGAGACGGTTCGTCGGTAATTATTTGTCTTAGTCCGTAAACTACTAAAAATTTGAAGATTGCAAACGGATTTTGCGGTCCTTAATTAGGGACGTCCATAAATCCTCTTAGGGATGGCTTCGGGACAGCTTATCGACATTCAGAGCTTCTTTCCATTCTTCCTTCCCTTGCATTTCTTTGTGTGTCTTTAGCTCGATTTCCTTATCTATTGTACTAAAGAACGCTTGATGGTAAGGTAAAGATTCAAAACATCTATATGTTTATGAATGGGATATACAAGAGCAAGATCGTTGAAGAATACTCTCATTTAGTTCAATCTGTGAGCTTGTGACATCATTCATGTTATATGTGAGGGACAAATCCTTATCTCAATCAACCAAAATCTTATTACATAACCAACTTGCATACCCAATCACTATCTTAAATTATGTGGCAATTCACTTTGGTAATTCTACACACATCAATCTAAGGTAGGCATTAGACATTTAACTTGACTTAATCACACGAGGGATTTTCATCGCAATCAAACATAATTCTTAACATTAACATAATCAGAGAAAAAACTAACATCCGGAGACATACTGCTGTTAGATCCCATTATTTACGATGCAAGTGATAACTTAAGTGTTAGCTAAGTAGTTTTCAGGTAAGAGGGAGTCAACTCATAAGAGCGCATAATTATATAACCTCTTATCCTTAGTTAGAACCGACTTAGGTAACATTTATTCGATCACGAGCATTCACATGCCCTGATTCACCGAAAATCGATAGATAATGCATTGTATTCAAATTCACCAAGAATCGATAGATACTGCCTTAGGGATTTAACAACCGCTAGCCTACAGCGGTCCCGCTAGCCAGTTAGCGGGCGAGGGTCAAGGGGAGGTCACTCCTTGTGGACGGTGTCAGGTCACAAATGAAAAAGGCTCGGGACAGATGGACAGTGTCGGGTCACATATGGAGAAGGCTCGAGACTGACAGACGATGTCAGGTCGTGGACAGAGAAGGCTTAGGATGCACGGACGGTGTCGAGTCACGGATGGAGAAAGCACGAGCTAGTGGTCCGCATATTTCCGGACGTTCGAGCGGTCCGCAATTGTTTTTTCCATTCGCTATTGCGGACGATCATTTTCATTTCGTCCGTAATTGTGGACAATCGTTTTTTTTCGTCCACTATTACGAATGATCGTTTTTCTTTCCGTCTGCAATTGCAGACGGTTTACGGACGATTTTTCACGACTGTCCGAAAAAAAAGGCTATAAATTTCATCACACCCCCATTGTTCATTCAGTCCGATTTTTCTCTCTCGTACACTCTTTTATCTTCCAAGTTTCGGCGACCGTCCCGAGTTCCGATGGCCATCCTGAGTTCCGTTGACCGTCTTGAGTTCCGCTGACCGTCTTGAGTTTCTACGGCCGTCCTGAGTTCTGATAACAACGATTCTGAAATACCTACAACGACGATTTCGAAATATCGTCCCGAGTTCCGGCGGTCGTCCCGTGTTTCTATTTAATTATCGTTATGTACAAATATTTAAAATATATAAATTAAATTTCATTTTTCAATTTCCAATTTTTTTTATTTTTTAATTACGGACGGGGGGCTCGTCCGTATTTGCGGACAGACTGGTCATCTTTAAATTTTCGGACGGACTTGGGCGTCTGCAAATTTAGGGACGGACGAGGGCGTTCGCAAATACGGACAGACCATCCGTCCATAACATTTTTTAAAGACAAATTCCCCGACTTTTCTCCTCGATTTGCTGACGGCATGGTGGTCTGCAATTACGGATAGTTTACGGACTGAAATTTCCGTCCTTATTTGCGAATGAATTAGAGACGCATATCATTTGGCGACGTTCGTTTGTGAACTACTGTTGGTCGTCCCTAAACATGTTTAGGGACGGATTATGGACGGATTCTTCAGTCCCTAAATCTTAATTTTCTAGTAGTGATACCTTCACCACTAAAATAGGACCAACAACATAAACTTTGTAAGCATGCATTAGTGATGATTTTACAACCTTGTTCAATGTAGTTTTTGCACTTCAAAGTAAATGGTAAAGAAAAATCCTTTAAGAACCCCAACGCTTTTGAGTAATTTTGAGCTTGAATTCATTACAACATATTTCAGAAAATTATTGAACAAAAAATAACATAATATAACAATATTATTTAAAGTTATATTAATTATTATTATTTGATCATGGATCTACATTATAAAAACTCACTCATATTTAATAATAACATAATTTTAGTTTTCTGATCAGAGATTTGTAGATGTATATTTGATCTTTGCATGGTGATTAGAAGCTCGATCATCTACAATTTATTAAAATAAAAAATATAAACTTAGTAACAAAGAATTAATATTAATTATTTATTAAAATAATTGTTTACAAGATAAAAATTCTTTGTGGTCAACCAATCCATCAATGGTCGATATGAACGATTTTTAAATCTATACTTTGGATTAAAATTATTTATGTTATTATAAGTTATGTAATGAATCATACAGTGATTCAGATTCATTATGAATCAGCTCTTGAGATTTAATATATACAAATATATCATTGGTATACTAATATATATTAATATATGTTAAGATTAAAAATAATTTAACTATTATTTTAGATTTTAGGTTCAGGTTATGGGCCATGTGAGCCCATTAGTGATGTTATGATTTGTTACACTTGTGTGCCTTTAAAAGGAAAAACAATATATTCCCCCTTGAAAATCATGTTTTAGTCATATTCCTCCCTCGATTTTGACATTCATCTTATTCTCCCCTCGATTTTCATTTTCATCCTATTCCCCCCTTGAAAATCATGTTTTAGTCATATTCCCCCTCGATTTTGACCTCATCCTATTCTCCCCTCAATTATCAAAAATCGCTTAAAACCCCCTTCGATTTTGACCCAATTTTAACCAAATTTTGATTTTAATTTTGACCCAATTTTGATTTTAATTTTGATTTTGATTTTAATTTTGATTTTAATTTCGATTTTAATTAATTTTGATTTTAATTTTAATTTTAATTTTGATTTCGATTTTGATTTTAATTTTAATAAATCAAGTTAATTATTCAATTTAATCGACTTACTTGATTTGATTTCGAATAAAATTAAGTACGATTTTTTACTTGAAACCAATTTTAACCCAAAATCGAGTCCAATTTTAACTCAATTTTAACCCAAACCGATCCAATTTGACCCAAATTAAGATATCAATTTTGACTCAATTTAATCCGAATTTTTACTTAATTTTGAACCGATAAAATTAAGTACGATTTTTACTTTATCCGTAATTTTAACACAAAATCGACCTCAATTTTGACTCAATTTTACTTAATTTTAATCCAATTTGTAATTAATTTTAACCCAAAATTTTATTTAATTTTAACCCAATTTTCAATTTATACTTAATTCGGATTAAACCCGATTTTTTATTTATACATAATTCGGATTAAATCGAGTCGAAATTGAGATCATAATTTGGGTTAAAATTGGATCGGTTTGGGTTAAAATTGAGTCAAAATTAGGGTCGATTTTGGATTAAAATTAAGTAAGAATTTAGGTTAAAATTAACTACAAATTGGGTCAAATTACGTACAAATTGGGTCAAAATTAAAATTAAAATCAAAATTAAAATCAAAATTAAATTTAAAATCAAAATTAAAATTAAAACCAAATCAAAATTAAAATCAAAATTGGATTAAAATTACGGATAAGTAAAAAATCGTACTTAATTTTATCGGGTCAAAATTAAGTAAAAATTCGGATTAAATCGAGTCAAAATTGATATCTTAATTTGGGTAAAAATTGGATCGGTTTTGGGTTAAATTGAGTCAAATTGGATTCGATTTTGGGTTAAAATTGGTTTCAAGTAAAAAATCGTACTTAATTTTATTCGAAATCAAATCAAGTAAGTCAATTAAATTGAATAATCAACTTGATTTATTAAAATTAAAATTAAAATCAAAATTAAAATTAAAATCAAAATCAAAATCAAAATCAAAATTAAAATTAAAATCAAAATTGAGTCAAAATTGGATCAAATTTGGGTCAAAATTAAAATCAAAATTAGGTCAAAATCAAAGAGGGTTTTAGGCAGATTTTTGATAATTGAGGGGGGAATATGATGAGATCAAAATCGAGGGGGGAATAAAACTAAACCATGATTTTCAAGGGGAAATAGGATGAAAATGAAAATCGAGGAGGGAATAGGATAAGGGTTAAAATCGAGGGGAATAGGACTAAAGCATGATTTTCAGAGGGGAATAGGTTGTTTTCCCCCTTTAAAACCTTACTCATCTCTTTTTTTCTTTCCTTTTCCCTAACACCAAATTATTTTAATGGAATAGAGTGTACTTTTTTTTATAAAACAATAAATATAATAAAAAGGTAATCATTATAATCCTTTTAAAGTTTTTTATAATGTTTTTTCAAAACATACTATTAACACGTTTAGTATTTAATTTATATGTACCATAATTAAATTTATGCATTTTTTAAGAATACTCAGATATTCGATACTATATCATGATGTATCAAAAGATAATATTTGAATATGATGAAACAATAACATGAAGATCAATTCTGAAGAACAAAAAAATTTGAGAGAATAATAAATATTATTGATGAATGATCGTATTATAAAATTTAATATAATATTATTTAAAGTCATATTAATTACTATTTTATTTGTGTACTTTAGAAACCAAACACATGAATTTCAAAGCAAAGTAGAAAAGAACAAAACATCGACCCACACTTAGAAGAAGGCTTTGAAGCATACAACATCAACATGGTCCTTTCCATCTCACGAAACTTCAATAGTAAGAGAAATATGTGTAAGTAGGATCTCACGTTAACTACTACTGCTTGGATTGAAGCAAACGATTCAGGGGATGATATATCAAAGGTGCTTATGCGGTCGTTGTGATATACTAGATTGTTTCCTTGCATATCCCTATCATGGTTGCCGCAGAACCATAAACATGAAGAGAAACCCGTGGCGTTTCAGGGAGGTTACGATTATATTGCCGATGGAATGAGAGTTGTAGAGTAGTACCTCGATTGGGACATTAATTTCTTCGCCCAGGACTTTCATTTTGACAATTTGTAGTAGTTTGACCCTCCTTGCCTCACAAAAATGTGCATCATAGATGATTGCAGCTTTGCTTCCTGTGAATATGTAGAAATCATTATGCATCGATATTCATCTCAATGATATAGGTTATAAAGAGGTTATCAGTTCTATCTCTACCTTCTCTTTGAGAGCGCAGATAATGCCATTGAAGGTAGTGGCAACGTTAGTGAAGTTGGTAATTCCACCTCCGATTACGAGAGTTCTGCTTCTGCAATCTGTATTTGTTGTAACATACTGCATAAATGGTTATCATAGTTTCTATTTTGTAGCGGGTCTTACGTGATTTATTTTGATATCATTAGATGGAGGAGAAAGTCTTACATCGATAACGACTCCGGTGTACTGCAAAACCTCGTCTTCTTTGTGTGCTCCATTATGTTTCAACTCTGTAAAAGAGTATACGAATCGTATATCAAACACCTACACACATCAATATAAATTAACATACGAAAATGCTAATATAAGATACGAGTATGCATGTATAAAATTTAAACATTCATATTTCCTCTTATTGAACCTTTTTAATGGCCTTCCCGTATGCAGGAATAATATGCATCGGGCAGGGGCTCCAGCCTATACCACCATATTCCTCGGTCGACTTGAATGTACCTGGTAGTCGAGCACATCACATACGCGTGATGATAACAAGTCAATCACAAATCTAGATTTTACAAATGCTATCAAAATAACCGAAGAAAGAAATGACCTATCAATCATCGTGTCCTAAGTACCATCCATCATCCACACGTCGCATTCACTATCACCTGAAAATAGACGAATGTCCTCGGTGAGTTTTATCGTCATAACCCCTACTCCATCAGCGGCGACTCCTTTTCCTATTTGCAGACGGCTCGGCATACTCTAAATTGGAATCTTCTGTTTCCTCGCTCGCCCATCGAAATTTTTAGATGACAGAAGTAACGGGAAGCAACACTTACAGGTCAACCATAACACTAGATTCTATCATTACATCTCGTTCCATCCAAAACCCAAATCCATGCGTCTAACGAAGAAGATGAAAAGAATAGGCGAGGCAACGGTGATGAATCGGCGACAAGAGAAGGTATCAAACTGAGGGCAAAGGCTTCTTTCGTATGTTCTTCTTCTTCCTCTTCAAATGTTGGTGACTTCGAAAATGAAGAATACGAAGAGGATACAATGTCGAGGCAACAATGACGAATCGATCCTTTTCCTTTCTTTTTCATCAGCTTCGAATCTTTGGAATTACAATCTCAGATTCGGTCGTTGCTCCTCATTCCTGCCGAGGCCCAAATCCATGCGGTAAATCCTTTCCTTAGTTGCAGAGAGTGTGGAGCAATATTTTGGTAGGTTACCAAAGCGTTTGAAGGGGAGGTAGAACGAATACGGGGAAGAGGGATAGATTCAATCGTTTCGACGAATTCTATTCTTAAATTGATTTAAGCAGATATTTGGGTAGATTTTCGAAGCATTTGAGGGGAAATGCAATGAATTTTGAGGGGAGGATGGTTAGATGAACGTAGTGGTGGAGGTCTCAATACGAATATAGAAATCTAGAAACCTTTGAACAATAATGTGAATATGATGGTTGAGGATTCTTCCTTCTTTCTTATGACATGCATTTATTTCTTATGACATGCATCAATAGAAAAGGGGAAAAAATATCTATTTTATATGTATATATAATTTTCTTGTACCATGTTAAAGAGACGTGGTAGTTAAAATCAATTTGTTTCTGCAAATATTTCATAATTTTTTCAAATGGATATGTTTATTACTACTAGATATTATGTATTACTATATATTTTTATTGTTAGGTGATTTTGTAACAAAATTAAATTGTTGTAGGAATTTAGATGCCTTTCTCACACAAATATAAAATATACATATATATTAAATATTTTTCACAAACGGTTTGATAGTGGTGGTACCCCTTTTGTCTTGCAAGATGCCATCAAAACTTTCTTATTAATAAAAGAAAAAGAAAGAAACAGGAAATTAAAGACAAGTGTTTTTGTTTGTTTTAGCCAAAGAAACAAACCTTTAATTATGTTCTTAAATTTTTTATTTTAAAACAATTTAAAATGGCTTTAATCAATTATTTTCGTAACAAAATCTAATTTCGTGTCTTTGATGTTATGCAATTCTTCGTGTTTTAGTATGTCTCGTATTTGTGTGTTTTTTTTACATGTAGTTGCTAGCTTTTCTAATTCATAAAGATTATAAAATGTAGTTTAGTCATTTGTTTATAATAATTATATGCATATTAATTTTTTATGATAAATTAATAGATGCTTAATCATTAGTATAACATTGTAATTTATCCGCGTAAACGATAAAAATACATGGAAACCAACGAATCCTATAGGCTAAATCTCATCAATTTAATTCATAATATATATAACGAAAAACAATAATGCAGGCATTTTAAAAAAAGTTTGGAAGACTTTTTCGGGTTTTCGATTTTCTGATGGTTTATTAATGTCAATTATTAACTTATATAATTTTAAAATATGTGTTAATTGTTTGAAATTATAAAGCAAAAATTCAGTAAGAAAAGTTTTCCCAAGAAGTACAAATCCGAGTCTTCAACAAAGAATTTGCCTTTGCACGATAAAAACAAAGAGAAGATGTAAATTTTAAATTCCCAATTTTATTTAAACATTTAACTTATTTAAATATGATTACGTAATGATTTTCCAAATATAGTAGATATAGTGTCTAAATTCTACTAATTGAGATAATATTTTTAACTTGTATTCAAAACAGGTAACAGATACATAATAAAATTTTAATTATGTGAACAAACAATAGAATATATGAATGGAGAAATTATCTATTGAAATATTAGTTCTTGTGCACTTCATATATATATATATATATATATATATATATATAATCATCCTGAGAAAAATATGTATAATAATCCCGTTGTGTGAGAATGTAAATATTGTGAATTTATAAGGAAAATTTTGTTTGTATTAAGCTGAAGCCATAAATGAATAGGTTTGTGCACTAATGAGAGACTTGCAAAGTTAGGTTGGCTGATTTTTTTAATTGGAGGTTTTGGATTTAAATTTGTACTTTATATTTTTTATAAAAAATTTGTGTACATTTTTATTATAAATTTTACATATCATCATAAAAATCTTAAAATTTATTGAAAAAATATCTGAAAAATATTGATTTCAAATTTTTTTATTTGAAGAGTATCATAAATTGAATTGTGTGCTTACCTAAATTCGTACATATCTATGTATGTAACATATATCTGGCTCTCTTTTTCCAGTAGTATATATATGGTAAATAATTTGAAAAAAAACAATAATGTACTGTCATTTTAAAAAAAATAATTAATTTATATTACCAAAATAATAATAAATTGCTTTGTTTTTAAAATCTTACATTTCCAGGAAAACCCCAAAAAAATATTGACAGATTTTCATTGTTTTTTATATATTAATATTTTAAGCCTGGAAATAATAGTTTGAGAAGACAAAATTACCAGATATAAATCTTAACACAAAATAATATATAAGAAAATACCAAATAAACTTTATTAGTTTGAAGAGAAACAAAAGAATTTGATTGAAATATTTGACATTATTAAATAAATAAAAATAATATAAAAAGTACATAAATTTTCATCTAAAAATATTAAACAAGTTTGACTTAGGAACGTGTGTCCACATTTTAAAATTATGAATAGAAAGGATAATTAAAAACCCTAACCCTAATTTTAATCGGGAAAATATAATTCTTTGGTTATTGTTTAATCGAAAATGAGTTGTCATTTATTACCACTTGTAGCTGTTTGTCATTTGTTAATTGGATAGTAAAAAGCCCACTAGTGCATGTGAATATATAATAAATCTCAATAAGTGTTAATTTTAAACTGTTGTTTATAAAATAATGTCCCAATTAAAGAAGTAAACATTACGTTAACATACATACAAATACGCACCCATTTACATAATGATATATATATATATATATATATCTAAAAGATGAATATAATGTGGCAAGATGTGGTCCACATAAAAAAAATATATCGATATTTGATTCACTTTTTTCGTCATATTCACCTTTTTGCGTCATATTATGATATCTAACATTTTTATTCTTTTTTTCTTTTTTAAATGTTAAAATATTGATATATATTAATATTACTGTAGAGTATGTACTTAGTGTTCCGTACTAAACAATGACACATTTTATAAATTAAACTGAGCTTTCACATGTTTCTCAAAGTGTTAATAAATATTTCAAAACTAATTATTTGATTATAGAACTTTGAACTAAGTAAATTCGAACCGCAACGGACTTTTTGTCAGCTGTAAATTTGAGGAAAATTTATTTAGAGTATACAAGAAATCCAAATACATAATGATATATATTCCTGCCAATTTTTTTTATAAAATAATACTGACATTTTCTTCTTCCGTCGTCCTATTTTAATAAATTTCTCTTTGGGCAATATTAGATAGATAGTATTTGTCTCTTGGTTTTGGTTGTATTGTGTGTCTATTGCTCCAGTTCCTCTATTATATGTGGATAGAATAAAATCATCCTCTTCATCAAAATTCTGTCATATCTTCCCATATAGTAATATAAGGTTTTTTATTTGGTTTTACCTTTTTTTTATTGCTCATGATCTTTCTAATTTTTTATTCATGTATTTATATTGAAACTCTTCTTTGAAAATTCATTTTATATGTACTATTTTATATTTTTTCTTTAAAATCTATAAAATATATTAATTGTATTATAACGCTGTTCAAATTTTCAAAATATAAATTTTAGTATTATCTAATTCTCATTACTATTTTTATTCTCGTTAAGCGGTGCTGAAAATAAAAACAAAAAAGAGCATTATATATATATATATATATATATGAATTTTCAATTTTAATGTTGATAATATAGATTAAAAAGATATTCGACGATTTAACAACTTTTTGAATAATCTAACTATATTTTTAAAAGTTGTTTTGATTATTTTCATAAAATGAACTCCCAAAATTATTTTGAAGAGAAAGAAATTTCAAATTGTTGTTTTACTTGTATATATTAGAATTACAGAGATATTCCGAAATTAAGTTAGAATATATTTAAAAATTAATTTGGATCAACATATAAAAATTTAAAAAATATGAAAACAGGGTTGACGTGTCGTAATGGTAGGGTCTTGTACAGTTGTACGAAGAGTCTCTCGTTCTTCTGATTTACTGCTTCGTAAAAAGGCATAATGATATTTATTTCGCTTTAAAAGTCCAAATTCTTTTCCAAATAAGTCATAAACAATTTAAAAAGATTATATCTAAAAATGAAAAAAAATATTACTATTCGCTAAAATCTTAGAAATACCAAGAAAATATAGTGAGTTTGATTTTAAGTATTTAATCATGGTGCCGGCAAAGTAATTACCCAATACGCAATTTAAAAAATTTGATATCCGTGGAGCAACAAAAATGGAAACGACGCAGCATACGAATATAATAATTATATTCATATATATATATATATTTGTGTATATATGTATATATATGTGTATACATATATACATATGTTTATGTATGTCGGTCTGTTCTTGATTTCCGTGACACAAGTTAGAAAATTGTTGCAACATCGAAACCAGAACTATTCGATTTTTGTTATTATAATTTAGTACACATAGACAACTGATTTAAAATATCAATCTTGTAAATATAACATATAATAGAATTTGAACTGTTGAAAACGATGCTCCCATAAGGTAATTGGTCAGGACTCATGGAACTCTTGGATGTAACGACGACTGATCAATTTTATAAAAGTTAAATAAATTAATAATTTAAACATTTGTATTTAAAATGGCTTACTAAATATTAGTTCTAAGACCGTTATATAAATGATTCACTCCTTAGTAAATTTCGTATTATTATGTATTCAACTTTGGACTAAAAATATTATTGGTTTTATCAGTGTTCAATCGGCAAACATTGATTTTTTAACATCATATTTTATACATTCCATTAACTTAATGTAAATCATTAATTATTATTCATCTTGCAAAACCGTATTATATTTACGAACCATTTCCTTTTTATATTGTTGGCCGATAATTGGATTTTTGTAACTGACACTGTAAAACGAGTAGAATATTTCATATACACTCGCACACTTCCTACAAACCACAATAATATATTTTATGGATGCATACATTACATGCATCATCATAGATAATATATATATATATATATATATATATATTATACACACGCATATGCATGCGAGAGCCATACAAACCCTTGAACGAGAAACAATTACATGCATCTAAACACCTTCAAACATGTATGGTTGTATTAGTCGATATTAGAATTTGTGTATATATAATTATACACGCACGCATTTATAGAAAAATATAAGAAAAAAGTGATTATATATGCTACTAATAATTATTATCGATGTCTAGAAAAATAAATTGTTTCGTCTTTTTATAACTAATCCTTGTCGGAACTTGGAGTTAATTATTGTATTGGGTTTATCATAACATGAAACCATACCAACTTACCAAGATTATTACAAGCCTGTATAAGATATATATACGTTACAGATATCTTCACATGATATCTATATATGTAGAAAGTGTTTGTTATAAACACTTCAAAAATTTCGGAAACTATATATGTGTGTATATACATATATACATCTTAGCACACACGTTAAAAGAAAACCCAGTTAGTTTATATTTAGCACGCCTATACTTGTTCATGCATGCCTATATGTATATATACACACACATGCATATAATTAACGTTCAACAGAGACATCCATGCATACATACCAAAGGAACCCTTCGTATCCGCTATTCGGAACCAAACAGCGCCCACTCGCATGAATAATCTTCCATAATCAGCGAGACTCGTAAATAAGTATCGAGTATGTGTGTATAAGAGTGTGTAGGTACGTTAATACATATATACGAACATGCAAATGCATATATATATATATATACACGTGTGTGTTTTAAGAATCCAAGAGTTAAAAACAGGAAGAGAAAAGAGAGCACTGGATGTTCTTGTCGATATCCAGAGTGGCACATGCAAAGCCTACATGATGATGCTGCCAAAAAAAAAAGCTGACATTATATCCCTACCTCTCATCCCTCTCCTATTATCTCCATATTTTTTACCAATCTTCCATTTCTCTCTCTATATATATGATCTATATACGGACATACGAATTAATGTATGTGTATACGTATATGAATATACATTTCTGTTACGTGCATCCTATGTATACATGCACGGGTGAATATGCAACTGTGCAACAGACCGATTATCACGACGTTTTTGTTTTGCTAACTACGATTCTTACTTGTAATATTAGACAAATTATTAGAAGCAAACTCTCTATTATACGAATCATATATCGTATTTCTTCTGATTAATTTTTTCTAAATCTTTGTGTTGTCTTTTATATTATTGATTTGTGTGGTTTTTTATAGTTTTCGTTTGTCATATATCTTATGATTGGTTGTACGTGTCTAACTAAATTAAAAATTTATATAAATTTATGATTTATGTTATGTTTTTATGATTCTAAGTTTGTTGTGATATATATAATTTTTTTATTTAATTTTATAAGTTTTCCAATTGCAAAGAGCATATGGTTAACAGTTGCAAAAAATTTGCTATTGCCCAAATGTTTTTCAACAGTTGCATTTTTTTGTGTAATAGTTAACATCCGATGCAGGTTTTATAAAAAGAAATGCTGCACATGGTATGATAATTTGCAAATAATGGATTCTATCTTAGTTATAAAAATAAATAGTATTTTACAAAATTCTGAAAAATGGAAAGCAATATAAAAAGTTGTATTAAGAAGTCGTTTGTAGTTAACCAACAACATAAATAGAAGCCATAAGTTTATGGAAACTAAAAATTAATAAAATATAAACTATTAAGTGATGATAAAGAAATAGTTCCTATCCATGTATGTTGCAAAATTCTGTTTATAATATTTGGTTACACACTTATCTATCTTATTTGTTAATTAAAAAATATAACTAAAATTCGATTATATAACTTATGCAATTTCGTGACAAACATGGAACAATAAATGTGTGTCTATATATATATATAAACAAAATAATTAGCTTCGTCCAAGCAAAAAAGTGATATGATGTAGGTAATAAGGATATATATACACACAAATTTTGTTATAATTATATTTTATATTTAAAGACAAAATTTTTTGTTCTTATGATATATTGTATATTTTTTTACTAAAATTTCAACATATAAATAATATACTTAAAATTCTAGAATAGTTTAACTGAGAAAGAATATAAAAATTCATAATTCATTTTTAACAATTTTGGAATTATTAATTTTCTTGTAGTGTTTATAGATGATTTAGCTTTGGGTTGATAGATATATTTGATCGAATGATTATATATATATATATTATTTTAATCAAGAATTCTTTAATGATATTTTAATAGAAAAATCGTAAATGATATTTTCAATAAAAAATTCCTAGATAATAATGATTAATTAGACGATAGAGAGATGAATCCACACCTTAATTTAAAGTCATCTAAATACAATATTATATTCCGAGTAATTGTTTTTAATATAATAAAAAGCTAAGCATCTGAAAGAGTATAGTGATATTCACAATCTGTATAATATTGATGGGAGACCTTTTTTTCCAACCAATTAATGGATTAAGTAAAGTTTCTATTAAATAGTATTAGTAGAAATTTAAAACAGTATCATGCATGTATTAAGCCTATATATTACATATACTAAGACTTTTTTTAGATCTTTCGTTCATATTAATTAAATTAATTCACTTCTATCTTATCTTCTTCTTTTATATGAACTCATAATTTTTATTCAATGTAATAGAAAATATTTTTTTATCCCAAATTTTTTATCTTTATATTAAGAGTGATATTCATAGTAAACAAAATTTGATTTTAAAAGAGTACAATACAAACTTTCTGGTAAATTTTTTTGAAAATTATATAAAATTGACTAACTTGGGAGGAGAAAGAAGAAAGTTATTAAATTCTGCTTACATCATGGGGTATCCCAATGAGTGGGCTACCATGTGATGATTCTATCACCAAAAAAGAAAAAAATAAATATAAAGGAATATTTCTAAACAGAATATATATTTTATTCGATCCAATTATTTATTGAAATATGCAGTGGTAAAATCTACAAAAGGGCGAAAAGGGTTTTAGGGTTATATATTTTATATTTATTGTGCAAATGGGCTCTCTAGGGTAACATCACCTACTCATACGAAATAATAATAGCTTTAGGGTTTTTTTTTTACCTGAGCCCATCATCTTCCTCTACTCGCTCTCAGAGCGCGTGCACTCCCCAGCCAATGACCGTTCTATTATGTGCTGAGGAGCCTCCCGAACCAGCTATACCGACGAGACGTGTTCCCCACGCGCAGATTATGCGTTTGGAATTAACGTGCTTAGGGTTTCCTTCTAGGATACAGTGGGTTGTGATAAGAACCGCACCTTACTGCCACTTGGAGGAATCTCATTGCTCTCCTGCAACCCATTTACTCATCTCTTCTCACGGAACGATCCACGAAATTTAATTTATAATTGTTATTATTCTATGAGTATGCTTAATAAAAATTTTTTGAATTTCTTTGGCAATTTTTGTTAATTTACGAGCTGAAATGATGTATTAAATTTCAAAGAAGCTTAATTATGAACTGTTGTGTTTTTGTTTTTAATATCAGTCTACGTAAATAATATATATAAATATGTGTTCGATATTTGTGTATATGGAAATAAGCAGACCAGATTGTGACATGGCATTGTCATGTTCCACAGACTGGATTTTTATTTATAAAAAACCTTTTTTTATTTGATTTATTTATCATTTATAATCTTTTATTACAAGAACCCTCATTTCAAGGATAAAAGATAAAAAGCCAAAGGCTCGCTTTCTCTCTCATCTCAGTCTCTCTCTTCTTTTCTCTCTACAACAATCTCTAGCACAAGAAAAAAGCCCTCTTCTCTCTCCTTTCGGGATGCTAGGGTTTCTCTAAAACTCGGATTGAAATTATACTCATCAGCTGACGAATCGATTCTTCAAACTAGTTTTTTCTTCTTCTCCCCAAGCAGCTCCTTCTGCTGATATAGATTTCTTCGTTTGCCGTGAAGAATCCAGTTTGGATTCTTGTGAGATCCGAGTTCGGTCTGTTCTTCGGACCGGATTATCAGGTGAGTTTTTTTCTACCGGAATCTTCTTTTTCGTTCCTTGTTTCTGGGGATTGAGTTCGGCTGATCTAGTCGAGGGTTTTCGCGGACTTGTAGCTGACTTCGGGCCTCGATTGGTATTTCGCTCAGTTTACTGTTCCTTGTACGTAACTTCCAGTCATCAACTCGCATTTCTTCACTGGTCTTCGATGTACGAACCGATCGAAGCGTATATTAATTACGGTTTATGGCTATGCTTTGATGTTTTCTTGTTTATTACATCGATGAATTAAATGACTGTAGTCGTTTCATCGTTTGTTAATTGGGTGCCTAATTTTGATTCTAAACCCTAATATCGCAGCTTTTAAGTTGATTTTTCTTGCATTCGTGATGTGGGTTTAGGTTGTGGATACTATTTCGAAATAGGTCCGATTTTTTCGCGGTGACATTGAAGGTCGCAGTTTTTGGGTCTCGTGCCCGAAAACCCTAATTTCAGCTCGGCAGTAATCGGTTTAGTTTAAGGTTTATCTCAATTGTTCAATGGATGACGGTCACCCGTACATTTAATCTTGATATAGAATGTACATGAAGTGGATGATAATGAAGTTTTTCGTTCAAGATTTTATGTAGATCTAGGGTTTCTGATATTTTTTTGGGAATGGAATTGTTTTATGTGGATCATCATGGAATATGGTTGATGATTATTGTATTAGAGTTACATATGATCTTTATCTGGTAGTGTGGTGGAAATCTTATGATGTGTTTTGAAGTGGAGGTTCTGAAATGTGATGTCCCAGATATTGTCAATAGCATGAAATGATATTGACATGTCAGTTTCGAACTGCTGTGAAATTTTATGTGCCTTTTTAGGTCAAAGTTGCTGCAAGATTAAAATGGTGGAGTGGAGGTGAACCGTTATTGACGGTTAATCAAATTTGAGCAGTTATTAATGGGTTCCTCCATTAAGATCAACTCAATATCCATAGATCTCGTAGGCGCCACGAATGAGGTTGCCGGGGGTAGATGCGACCATTTCTCCATACGGTGAGACTATTTTTTTTGCACCTTACAAATCAGTTACCGGACAGTGTTGGATATATTTCCGTGATTTGATTGCTGAATATGTATGGTGATGTTTACGCCATGTGCAAATATTATCTGATATGCTTTTCAGAGGCAAATTATTAAATGACACAATGATAGAGTTTTCTTCTTTGTCTTCCTGGGTCTTATGAAGTGGGTTTGTAGCTGAGGTTCGTCAAAGAGACCGTGGAAAGTGTTGGCCATTTTCAGTGGATGGTGCTAATTTGGAGGACCATCGATATTCTCTTCCTTCTTTATCTGTTCCAAAATCTAGATGGTGGCGCTGTACAAACTGCCTCAAAGACATCAACGCCGAAGGGATGAATGGCAGTGGTAATATGGAGTTCCGTTTCATGTTCTATACTGGCAGTCTACTCAAACTTAATTGTGTTTTTTCTTTGTGCCTAAGAAGTGATTCTGCTATCAGATTGTCAACTGAATCCAAATTCTACAGCTCTTAGGGAGCAAAAGGTCGATGCTAATGTGTCGATTTTCCCTACTAAAAGTGATCGGAATTCTCCTGTTAGGGCCAGGAAAAAAGAAATGAAAGCTGATAATCCAGGTGTGAATCTATTGGTTAATTATCATCCATAATGCATGGCACTCAATATATTTGATCCCTCGGTTCAGTATCTGATGTCTTTTTTAGGTGAAGTCACTGACGGGAATGAGAATGTAAATCATGACGAAAGATGTCGAATGGAAGATCTGACAGGTAGATTTGGCAAAGCAATTTGGCCTTCTTAACTTGGCATGTGGTTCCTTTGAAGCAGAAAGAAATTTCCCAGCAGCTATGGTTCTTATGATGCTATTGACATTTGCAGCTACATTGCTCAAGAAAAATCGACGTAGATCTGTGGATGTTGCTACTGTTGGATGCAAGAGCAGAAAACTTGACAAACCAGAGCTGGCCTGTAAGAAATCTAAAGAAAAAGTTAACCTTTCAGTGGAAATTAATTGGAAAGAGAAACGAGAGGCTGTAAATGGTCAATTTGCAGAGGCTCTTACAACTTTTGGCTCATCTGAGATAGCTGGTGTGATTGACGACACGCCTAAGGCAGTCAAGAATCATAATAATGTATCATCAGAAAGTACCATCATGATCAGAAATCTTCTTGATCACAACCCCGATAATATGCCTGGTTTGCAGCGTAGGAAAGCTCGAAAGGTTCGTCTGTTGAGTGAGTTATTGGGTAAATCTAATAGTAGTAATGTTAGAAATGAAGAGTCTCCATCCAAAAAGGAATCAATCAGAGGTAGAAAAAGGAAGTCATTTGGAGATGAAGAATGGAGACCTCCTGAGTCGACACCTGAAAATAATTATGCCAACAGGAAATTAAGTACAATTGGCACAACTTGTGAAAATGCCTCCCAAAGTTGTGACTCTGAAGGCCATGTGCTTTCCGGCATAGGTTCACAACCTAGTGTAGAGAGTCAATCTACTGACAGCGGATTTGACACAGATCCTATTAAGGGTAAGCAGAAAAACAGAAGGTTTCAGGTGGTTGACGAGCATTTGCCAGTAGCTTCTCGGGATAATTCACAGAAGAGTATCCAGGAACACAATGAAGGCTCATCTAAATGCACCCCTGGCCAGAGTAATTTCCCCAGTTCTGTTCACTCTTCATATACAGGTATAGAGTTGGTTCCTTGTCCTCTGCATACTCTGGGACCGGAGGGAAAGCCCAGTTTAGCCAAGAAGAAAATCAAGAAGTCGTTCACTAATAACAATCACAGTAGCATGATCGCTTTTGGTAACAGCATGGTTGGAGGAAATCATACGGAAGCAAGAAAACCAGAATTGTTGCAAATTAGTTCCATAAACGCAGTTTCCCAATCTATTCAAGATGTACCAAATGGAAAAGGGTTTAACTCTTCATTGGACAAAATTTTAGCTTCAGAAGGATATGCCAAAAAATATATTTCTCAGCTTGATCAAAGGCCATTCTTTTCATTGCCTTCACAAGTCATGCATCACAGAGACGATCATGTGAGAATGAAAGAAGCAGAGACTAATTTTGCTTCCCCTTCTAAATCCAATGCGGATGGATGCTTGAGACCTGGAGTGTATATTGATCTTAGCTGCAGCAGCAGTACCAATAGATTCCTGAACGAGAAAATAAGGCACACTCCTACAGAAGTTGCTGATCACTCTCTTGTGCAGCAAAAGGTACAAACTTTACATCTATTAATTAAAATATCAATGCAATTTAATTTCTTTTTTCCCTTGTAGTCCCTTTTTGTTGCTTTTAAGCTTGTCTATGGTCGCATTCAAGCGGTTGGGTAACAGATCAAACCTTGATCTTTAGAGTACATTTCTCCAGTGAGGAGCAAAATTATCTGTTGTTTTCTTCCATCATTGCGTTTTTCTATTTTGTGTCCTGGATTGTAGAAACATTCTTCGGATTTTTTTTATCCATTTCGGTTGAGACAGATGCTTCTCCAAGAATATAAAAATGCTTGCCTGTTCCTATGTCTCTGGCTGTGGCAGCTGTTTCTCTGTTTCTTGTTGCCCTAAATTTCTTCCTATAGAGTTTAAATTTATAAATGTACAATGAAGTTCATATGATTAATATCTATCTTTCATAGTCTATGCAGAAACGAATGGGCCAAGTTTTTCTTTTGTTCAGATAAGCAGGGTTTTACGAATGAAACACGTTCATACACACACATATTTATGTCTGTTTCGAAAGTGATGCGATTCAGATATTAGGTCATTGATAATAAAAATGGGTTGCTTTACGTGTCAGGATACTTCTGGTGCATACAACAAAGGGAAGGGAGTTCTTATCCAAAGCAATTACAGTAAGGAGAAGACACCAGAGCACATAGATGATATTCCAATGGAAATAGTTGAGCTTATGGCCAAAAACCAATACGAGAGGTGTCTGCCTGACAATGAAGAAGACACCAAGAAGAACAAACAGTCGTCGCAAACAACATCAAGCACATCAAAGAATGGATTGCTGATTGATCTGAATAAAACCTATGAAAATGGAGTCCCACTGGAGGAAAATACATCAATGCAACCAAAACCCCATGATAAGAGCATGGGGAAAGATGAAGCGACCAAAGGAGAACATTTCCTCACTGTGAAGCAGAACTCTGTGAACTTTTTCCCGGCAAATCAGTTTGGTCACCCTTATGTGCCTCATGAGTTGGGAATATTTCCTCTTACCCATGAGAAGCCATCTAGCTCCATTCAGTTTTCTGGTTCAGGATCCAGCGGGCACAGTATGCATAGTTGCCAGTGGCTGGGGAATGTGCCAACAGTGGCTAGTCAGAACCCATCTCCTTTCCCGTTCCAGGTACTACGTCCACCTCATACATGCCAGAGTGTTCCACAGCTGTATAGAGAAGCTTCTCACCCAATGTGGCCGTATTCTGTGGTACCACATAATCAAATGCCGGTTTCTTTTACCATGCCTCAGAAATTTATGGATCTGTCAACCAAGCATGTTATGCCTTCGAGGGGTTCCAACAATGACAAGAATTCATGGAACCTTAATTTTGTTCATACTGGAAAACAAAAACGTGGGGTTGATTCAGAACTCTCATTTGGTTGCAAACATGGTGGGGTCAGTAGCAGATCCTTAGACCCATATGTTAATGAGAGCAGTATACCAGCAATGCACCTACTCAGCCTTATGGATCCGCGGCTGAGATCAAGCAGTCTCGTTGACCTCCCTGGAAACCCTAAACTCCCGAAGAGACCTTATCCACAAGGTCACCAGTCCAAGGAATTTTTGGGGCTCCAACCAGGGAATTGTAGCAAGACACCCAACTCAACAAAACAGTTGGGATTTGATTTTTACAGCAAGAGATCGACGGGAGAGACCTCCCGAGAAACTTTTCCAGTCATTTCAGCAGTTGGCACATCTTCATTATCATTTCAAAATGATAAGAGTTTTGCCAAAGGTGCTGATTTTACAGTCCAAGCTTCATGGAAGTATCCTGAGAAGAAAGCCAAGACAAAAGACGCCCATTCACTAAGTCACAATAGTCTTCCAAAGTCCATCCTCACGAGCAGCTGTGACCCTGGGAAATTTCAGCTTCTTGGCGCATCAGATTCAATGATGCTTCCCTTGAAATTTCATACAACAGATTATGCAAAGAAAAACAAGGCAAGAACACAGAGCTGTGATGTGTCCGCATTGCCCCTGACGAGCAATTCTGGGCCTATTATGTGCAGTATGAATAGAAACCCGGCTGATTTCACCATTCCTGAACGTGGCAACATTTACATGATTAGGGGGACAGATTTAAAGTTCAGAAAACGTGGAAGCTCTAAGAAGAAACCGAGCTTGTGTAAACAGGATGCATTGAAGCAAAACATGACGCCTGTTTACCCGGCCACTGAAAATGCCTGACATATACAAGTTAGGACTAAGCAGGTAACGCTCAAAAGATCCTTTTTTTCCCTATCACTGACTAGTTTTCTTAGTTCTTCCTCAATTACAGTACCCTAAAAAACAGGCGCTTTAACTATAATTCATTAACTGAAAAAAAACGGCTAGTTTCTCCCTCAAATCCTTGGCTGTCGGAAACATGATCTCATTCAGATTCAGTACTGGAACAGATATTGCTAAAAGT
This sequence comes from Gynandropsis gynandra, assembly GCA_036759665.1. NCBI lineage: Eukaryota > Viridiplantae > Streptophyta > Magnoliopsida > Brassicales > Cleomaceae > Gynandropsis > Gynandropsis gynandra. The sequence goes on along the minus strand of CM071870.1, from coordinate 20,574,784 downwards.
TTACTTGGTTTCTCCTCGAATCTATTCCTGACATAGCTTGTTTTGTACAAATTGGGTATTGAAACTGATACTGCCCAGCTTAACTTGTGTTTTGGCAAAATTCCACTTCTAACAAAACTGGTTTTGTCCAAATTCAGATTAAGTTTCGAACATCTTCAGGAATTAGAAGACAAGCAAACGAAAGAGCGGCTTTTTCGCTGATGAGAGGGGCTTGTAGATACGAGGGAAGCAGCCGACACCCTCGCTTAGGCCTTCTCGGCTGAGGAAAAAGTAAGAGATTTCCTCTTCTTGTTGTTCTTAAATTGGTTTCTTTGTTATCTACCGATAGATATTTGTATTGTTTGTTTAGTTGTGTCCATGTTGATGCTTCTTTTTGCATCATGAGAAACCATTACAAAGGTTTTGAGAAACACTACAAAAGGTACTACGACCGAATAAAATATGCAACCTTTTTTGTATTTGTATAAGACTTTGGAACTTGCTCAACTTACATTTCTGTCTGTGGCCCTTCTTCTTCATTGTATATGTATATGTTGTATAATTCTCTCAAACTTAAATATTTTGGCCTTTTGCATTTTTACTCTGACCCAAATCACACTCTATCTATGTTGTTAATGGGCCATAAATAGATTAGGGTTCTTCGAAAATTAAGTTTCTTCAGCAAAACAAAAGTTTTATTTGAAGAAAATCAGATTCTCTTTTTGAGTTGATTGTTTCCTTCCGTCACGTCCTAAATTATTATTGTTATTAGGTTTGCAACCTGCAATGCGATTCGTAGATTGATATATATTATCATATGAAAAGTTGTTTAAATTTAATTTTTTTCATTTTAATATATATTTATTAGAGTTAAAAATACCAAGATGATAATAAAAAAATAATTGTAAATTTTATATTGATATATTAATATTAAATCTATAGTTTGAAAATAACACTATTAATATACAAAACTTTTGAAAATTGGATTGACTTTCAAGATTTTGAATTTGTTTTATATTTAAATAGTCATATAACTAATCAGAATCCATTTCATATATAATATTTAGATTTAACGTATTGTTATATTGTTTTGAGTACTTTTTAGATTTAATATATAATATCTTCAAATGATTTAGATGTGATAGATAAAAAATTTGGTAAATATAGTAGATATTTAAAATTTTAGGGTTAAAAATTAAAACATAACAAGATTAATATATAAAAATTTTAAAATTGTATTGATTTCCAAGATTCTGATTTTTTTTTTTATATTTTAGTGACCAACGTAACTAATTAGAATACATATCAAATATAATAATTCTTTACCCTATTAGAGTATATATATATATAATATGATTTAAATTTATTGACAATTTTGAAATAATATCCACACAAATGACTATTTAAATATGATACATGAAACAATTTGGTAAATATAGTAGTTACTTCAAATTTTCAAATTTTAGGGTTGAAAACCAATAGTTTAATTTTGAGATTGCTGTTCAACTATTTCATTTCAACAATTTTTTTTTGTTCACCAAGATTTTCATCTAAATGTCGTAGCGCTACAAGAAAAAAAAAACAGATTCCAAACGGTCGAATCCGTCCGAAAATGAGCGTCCATAAACGTAATCCATCCGAAAACCATTTGTAATTTTAGACTAAGAATTTAGTCTGTAAATCAAGACTAACCAAGCCGTCCTTAAATCGACAGAACTACGGACGAAAATTTCGTCGAAAAAGCATTGGAATATCGTTTGACTATTTTTTTCCTAAAAATATCCGAACGAAAATAGGCCGTTCAAAAATTGCTGACGGGTCGCGATCATCCGTAAACTTTCTCGATGGGTTGCAACCCATCAAGAAATATTACGGACGGTCACGACCCATCCAGGATTTTCTGGATAGATTCAACGCCCATCCGGAATTTTTGAAAATTCTAAAAATTTGAATTTTTTAAAAATTAAAAGTTATAATGAATAATATTACATATATTAGGTATTTTTACAAATTATAAATATACACAACTGTTATAACAAATTTTACAGACTCGTCGGCGGTTGTGAATTATCATCATCAGTTTCGTCATTGCACGCATTCCAATCAATCGAAGGCATTTTTATCTTCAACATACGCATTAACCGTTGATATTGTTGTGCCAATTCATGATGTTGTCGTGTCGATTCTTGTAGAACAACCGTCAATTTTTTTTTGAGTCTCTTGCAATGTTTATTTTTATTGCATCATTTTATTACACATTTGCTTTTTGGTCGCTTTCATTTTACATTTAGAGGAAGTTGAATGTTGTGATATCATTCTTCCATGGCAAAAAACACGACCTTTATACATATAAGAGCATCTTGTAATATAAAATTTTGTCCATATAAGAGCACCTCGCAATATAAAATTTTGTCGCCTCGAGACATCGTAAACTTGAACTCTCTCCTACAATTCTTTTAATTCGTTAACCAATTGTTGAAAAAATATATCTAAACTGCGTTTAGGATGATTAGGCCCGAGAATCAGTATTATTAAGAACAAAAACTCATTTTTCATGCACATATCATGTGGTAAATTGTACAGTGTCATAATAACTGACCACAATGAATAATTTATCTCAGACATTCCAAATGGATTAAAACCATCAGTGCAAATGTCTAAGTAAATATTTCGACTCGTAGCTACAAAGTAAGGATATACCTTGTTAAAGTTTTTTTGTGCCTCATCATCTAAGGGATAACACATTCCTCCTTCACGAGTTGAATGCTTAGCATGCCATCTCATGTCACTTTCGGTCTTCTATGATTGATACAATCTTTTGATTCTGTCTTAACTTGCTATAAAAATACTGAAATTAAATATTTAAAATATAAAATTTTAAATTATATTAAAAATAATAAATTTACCTCGAGATACACCTCGTTGTATTCTTTTTGGCTAAGAGAGCTGTGATTCATCCTCTCTTGGTGGAACCTGTGACACTCATTCCGATGCCATACTTTGAACATCATCATGAACCGATTTTTCTTTGGCATCTACCCACGAACCATCATATTTTTTAATATGCGTACGCTCGAGTAATTCAATTTATGATGGTTCGGTTCTCTTCTCTTTTAACATAATTACATATCTTTTAAAATATATTATTAAAATATCAATTTTAAAATTTTTTAGATAATTTTAAAATCTTACCATTCGTTCGTACACTTCCGGGAATGAACAGGATTCTACTATATGTGCGCTCATCTCGTAACCTTCCCTATCAAAATGCTGAGATTGACTTGCTCACTCGCTTTTTTTTGTTTAAATTCGGGATCATCCTAATAAGCGCACATTTGTTCATAAACATTTGAAACCATCTATACGGGTTATTCTTTCTTCTCTCGATCATTTTTAATTTCATTGATGAGAGATTTAAAAGTTTTTGTTAGAAACATTACTTTAGTATCAATGCAACAGAATCGTTGACTACTCAACGATTCATCAACAACATTATTGTGATTAAACATTGAAAGAACAATTTTGTTTACTGTTCTAAATTCAAAACCAAGTTTTGGTTTTACACATATACTCTCCGGTAGGTATAATATGTGTATTAAATCGTATTTAGTGAAGTCATTGTATTAGTTTTTATGTGATTAATCTATAATGAAGTTATTATGTTGATTTCTATGTGATTAGTCCATACATATACATATATATATCACTAACTTCATATATTGAGTATATTAGATATACATAGATGTATATATATACAATCAGAAGCTAATACCAAATCCTAATAAATAGACAATAGAAGCTAAAAACGAACCAAAATACCTTTGCTCGAACAGACGGAAACGGACGGACGATCGAACGGTAGCAGACGACAACGAACAGTCGGACGAACGGTCGTTGGTACCAACTCCTAATACAAATATACTTAAAATCGAAGCCTAATACCAAATCCTAATATATATACAATAGAAGCTAGAAAGGAACCAAAATACCTTTGCTTGGATAGATGAAAACAGACAGATGGCAGGAAGGTAGTGGAAAGCCAGACAGTACCGGATAGCCGTACAGACGGTCGACGGTAGCGGGCAGACAAAAAACTGCATACGAACAGCTGGATAGACGGTTTATTTCGGAAGCGGAGAAGAGTTTCAAACAAATAAGGGAGATTGTTCAAAATTTGAATTAATAAGTATTTTCGGATTGGGACCGAATCCCCTCGGTAAACCATATGCTTTTTACGGACATATATAATGAGTGGTGTTTTATCTATCTGGGATTGCAGACAAATAAATTTAGACCATCCGTAAATGCAGACGGATTGCGCGAAGCGGTCTGTAAATGCGAATGGACTTGAGATGACCCGTCTGGAAGCTATTGGTCGTCCATAAACGGTTCGTAATTACATACAAATTACAGATGACCATATCTCAGGATGCACATGTACGTATAGACATATGGCCCATTTGCAATCCGTCTGCCAATACGGACGAAACACGAGGCCGTCTGCATGTTAAGGTGATGATGTGGAAACATTTAATTGAATATTTAGATTACATAAAAGATAAATATATGATAAGGGAAATATGAGGTTGTGTTAAGGTGATGGCATGACGCTATTTAATTGCCTCTTTGGATTACGTAAAAGATAATTGTAGGATACGGAAAATAAAAGGTTGTGTTAAGGTGATGATGTGATGACTTTTAATTGGTTCTTTAGATTACCTAAAAGATAAGTGTAGGAAGGAATATATATGAGGTTATGTTACGTTCTAGCTTTAGAATATAATATATAAATTTAAGAAGTAAATCAAAATGATTCTTTTATTACTTTCAACGTTCGATAACAAATTTAACTTGAATCATCTTCAGAGTTGGATGTCGATTTTTGTGTTTCTGAATTTGATTCAAATTCATCATCTTCTTCTATCCCTTCATCTAATTCCTCTTCATTTGTTTCAATGTTTTCGATTCATGCGCAAGTTCTTTAATAATAATTTACCCTTTAGAAGTATTTGCCTTGCGACACACCATCTAGAAGATCATCTAAACTGTGATATGCGACATAATAAACTTGATCTAAATGTGACGTAAGAATAAAAGGTTTGTATTTTGCATATATTCGTGTTGAGTGACTTCTACGATGTATAACTTGTTTATTCTTGCTCCGCGATCGATTATTGGATCAAACCAATCACATCGGAATACCATCACTTTTAAGCCGACGTAACCTACAAAAATTGTCAAATATAAGTCATCATAATCTTAATGGTTTACAACACATGGTTTAAAATAGTAATAAAATCTGGATATTCCAATTGCAAAATTTTCTTCAAGATCCCGTAAATATTTGGTTTATCGGAGGATTCGTGATAACGTCTATTTTGTTATAGTATTTTAGTTCATTTTCGTAGTTAGTTCACCAAGCATTAGCATCACTTAGTCCTCTTTCATCCTTTTCTCGTGTATTTGCAGGAAACGAATATATCAAACATGAACACGAGAAAACACGAGCAAACACGAATAAACACGAGCAAATACGAGCAATGGCCTTACATCACCAACCTGCACGACCGAACACACTCAAAGAATGGAGTGCCCGACCATGCAACACTACCAGCATGACCGGGCATTGAAGACAAACTGTAGCCCGATCATGCAGCTTACACAACCCACCCGTGCATCCACTAGCCCAACCGAGCTCATGAAGACAACAAAAGACCCGAACGTGCAGCACAACCCGAGCATTTATGAAGCCCGACCGGGCTATGATTAACTGAAGTGCCCGAACGAGCTCATTCTTGTGCCCGTTCAGGCATGTTGCATCTGCAGACGCTGAAGAAGAAGAAGGAAAGTTTCGACCGCGTAATTACAAATGGAAATTTAGTTACATTAATGGACCAAATGCTGAACCAAAGGCTTCGCGCGGGCTGAGGAGTGTCCCGCGCGGGCTGAAGCTTGTCATGAAGACCCGTGCGTGCTGAGGACCTCCTCGACTCATGCTGAAGTTGCTGGGGGTCAAGCCCCGCGCGGGCTAGGTGAATGCCCCGTGTAGGCTGTGTTATTCCTCGCCGATTCTCGTCCCGTTTGTTCCGTGATGATCCTAGATGTTAGTACTTTGTCTCGTGTACGTCCTTTAGCTCCAAAATGAACCGAATTTGCATTACAACCTGTAAGGACACGAAAACAAGAAAATGAGTAAAACGGATACAAAATCATACGTAATCATCGTATCTATATCATAAACATCTCTTAAATCATGCGAGAAATACGTATAAAAACGAGATGATCATAAATACTCCGATAAGAATTGAAATCCCAAAGGAAAAACAAAAATTGCTAGTGAGTCTAAGACACGCTTGAAACGTGGTAGACCACTTGGTTCCAAAGATAAACATCCTCGAAAAAGAAAAGGAGCAAATTGTCATGATGGTCAAAACAAGAATGTATCCCTGAAGAGACCGTAGATATAATTAATGATGAAGAGAAAAATTTACCTAATGAGAACGAAGAGATCTCGAATAATTATATCAAAATGGGAAAATTTTGGAACCGAGACAATATAATCGTCGTCGATATTTTTGTTTATAACATAGCGCATGATATAACAAAAAAAAAACGAGGATCATGAACCTACCTCTTTTTGAAGAGTGTAGAGGTAGAAATGATTGGCCAAAATGGAGAGAGACAATAAAGTGTGAATTAGAATTGTTTGAAAAACGAGGGGTTTTGGACCAGTAGTCCAAACACCGAAAGGAATTAAACCTGTGGGTAATAAATAGGTCTTTGTACGGAGGAGAAATGAACAAAATGAAATTGTTCGATACAAAGCAAGAATTTTCGCTCAAGGTTTTACCCAAATTTCCGGTATTGATTATGATTCAACATATTCTCCGATACATGAAGCACATGATAATAATTCTCACGAGATATACTCTATTAAGCTCAACAAAGCTATGTATGGATGAAACAATCTGGACGAATGTGGTACAACCGCTTGAATGAATATTTGATAAAAGAAGGATATAAAAATGATCCTATATGTCCATGTGTTTTCATAAAAGGTTCAAACTCAAAGTTTGTTCTAATTGCTATTTATGTTGATGACTTAAATATAATTGGAACACCAGAAGAGTTATCACAAGCTATCCAATGCTTAAAGAAAGAATTTGAAATGAAAGACCTCAGGAAAACAAAATTTTGTTTAGGTTTTCAAATTGAGCATCTTACTTGTGGGGGAACCACAATCTTAGGGCATTCTATAAAACAAATATTGGTAGCCACTTCATCAAATCATGCAGAGATATTAGCAATTCACGAGACAAGTCGTGAATGCGCTTGGTTTAGATCAGTATCTCAATACATTAGGGAGTCATGAGGTCTTCCAATTGATAAAAATATATCCACAATATTATTTGAGGATAATACTGCATGCATAGCTAAATTAAAAGATGGTTAAATTAAAGATGATAAGACAAAACATATTTCACCTAAATGTTTCTTTACTCATGATCTTCAACAAAATGGTGAAATATATGTTCAACAAATAAAGTCTAGTGAGAATCCAACAGATTTATTCACTAAGGCACTAACTACGAGATTATTTGAGAAGATGGTTTACTTAATCGTAATATGTCGTTTGAAAGATATAAAATGACGATCTTATCAGAGGGAGAAAAAGATATGCATTGCACTTTTTTTCCTTTACTAAGTTTTCCTATTAGGTTTTCTTATTAAAGGTTTTTAACGAGGCAATATATCTATTGCATATCATTAAGAGTATGTACTCTTTTTCCTTTGCTAGGGTTTTTCTCTATGAGTTTTACCTAGTAAAAGGTTTTAACGAGACATATTATTTTTACTCAAAAGTCATTCAAGGGGGAGTATTATAAAATAATAGTGAATATCTTTTGAATTTCTCCAACTCTTCATATTCTCTATTTACTCTCTCACTTTATTACTCTTTAATTCTATGAATTTTGACTACCTTGTCTCTTCATCTATTTTGTTTGTCTCTTCATCTACTTGTAAGCCTATAAATAGATGCAACTCTATTTGTGATGTACACTTGAGAAATATTCTCGAATAAAGAATTATCTTTCTCTATCTCTTGCTCTCTCATCTTACATATTGTTCAATTTTATTTTGCAACCGTTATCGAATATTTCGAATATTTCGAAGTTATCAATTAATGAATGAATGAATGAGTAAACTATTTTCATATTATTTTTAAAGATAAATATATAAAAAATAATATTTATAATAATTACAAAATGGATGGATTATCAATCTATATGTCACTGAATGGATCATCAAACTATAGTCACCCATAATAGAGCAAGTAACATCAGACCACAGAGGCAAATATCTATCACCGCACAGATCATCTCCAAACCAGGAGTACACCATTCTCCAACCCACCAGTGCCTTTATGTTGAAAACCTTTCTCCAATCACAAACGCAACAACAAAAAATCCAATAGTTTTTTGTATGAAAAACATGAAAGACAACTACTTTGAACGAAGATTTTAAGTCAAAATCCTAAAAGCATTCCCGTTTGCTGGAAAAAGAAGAGATTAGATTGTCTTCGCCGTGTGAAAAAAAAAAGCCGAAGCTTCATCTGAAACCTCCTCTTGGCCTCCTTGTTTGAAGATGCTCGAGACTTTGATCCTTTGTGCAACCAAACATAATTGGTGATGATACATATACACTACACACACCTCTTGATATTCTCTTGCAATAGTCGAAGACACAATTTGCTTATACATATTTTCTATTTGAAAAATGATCCATAAAAAGCTTGTTACTATACGAGTACGCACCGAAAAAATGTGCCAAAAGCAAAAAAATGAACAATGAGAAAACCATAATTTGGATCTAAAATAAGTTTCAAAAGGAAAATGATGGTTAGAAACATATCCATGTACTTGATAATTGATAAAGGTCTCAACAAGTTCAATTGTCTTGTAAGAACCAAGAATTGTTGACTAGTGTATGAAAGTAAACACAAATATGTTCAACATTTGATATAAGAATGTATAGGATAAAAAAAAACTTGAATGACATTTCCTACCATCCGACAATACCTCCCTCATACATCTCATCATTTCATGCTGATAATTAGCACCATCAGCTTAGATTTCCCCATTGTCGTTCCAAACCTCCATTTCAAATCATAGTTAGATCAATAAAGTTTCCATTTTGGTACATTGCATGAAGGAGTCAGAAAGAGTCAAAACCTTCAGAGCTAAAACATCTTGGTCAACTTTCGAGGATAAAAATAATGCACACACACCACTTAATATTCTACTACAATAAGAGAAAACACATTTTGTTAATACATATTTTCTATTTGGAAAAGGATACATAATCCCTCACACATTAAAACCAACGAACAAAGTTCGAAACCTTAAAACCAAATGCTTCAAGTCTTAAGATCTCTACTGAGATCATGCTCGGAAATAACATATGAACAAAGTATATACACGATGAAGAGAACGAAGTATGACAACAGAGGATATTTCAAGAGAATATAAATTCGAATCTGCTCGTAAACATTCATATGGATGAGCTATTGAAAAGGTAATAAGTAAAAGAGCAAAAATTGGTAATATGGTTATATAAAACTTTAAACTATTGAAACCAACCCCTAGATAACAATTTCAAAACCAAGAAATATGACAATTTCTCCTCTTCATATTTTATACAATGTTTATACAACCAATAACAGAAATTCAATCATTCATCATGGGACAAAGTGCAAGCTACATGCAAGCACACTTTGAATTGCAGAACGCATTCCTTCTCTCCAACATATGAATAATGTTACAAAATCTGCATAAACCACCAAAAAATTCCAAGTATAGCATAAAATTGAAACCATGCGTAAACAACCGAAAGTCATATCAGAATTCATCTATTCTCGCCCACCAAGAGAATCACAAACCTTAGTAACACCAACCTCACATTCAATGATTTCAAGATTTAGAGCTTCGAAATGAACAAAGTTGTGTCAGAACCATCCGCATACATGAGTTAGAAAAGACCATTGATACAAAATTGTGTCATAAATACGTAATATATATAGATGAAAATAATCGATACATATAATTATTAATAATAAATATCATATAAATATTTCAATTTTAAAACTTTACTCAATTTTATAATAAATTTTAAATATCAAAATATATAAAAAAGGAGATATAAACTAATAATATATTTCACTTTAACAAAAATATTATATAATATTTTTTAGAGTTTTAATTGATTTAATTAATCATAGAATCAATTTATGATTTCTTTTATTTTTTTAATCAATTTTAAGAGTTAATTTTAGTTATGACTTAAAAAAATAATTTTATTATTTTGGAAAGTGTCGTTGTGTTATAAATGATATTCAATTTTATAATAAATATCATATTCATATTCAATTTTTAATAATATTTAATTTTAATAAATTTTAAATATAAAAAATATCTGAAAAACAGAGATATAAACTAATAATATATATTTCTAAAACAAAAATCTCATATAATTTATTTTTAATGCTTTAATTGATTTAATTTATATATATTTTTTATATTATCTTATAATAACATATATTGTTTTATTTAGAATTTGTTTATATACGTTGTTATATTTGATAATAATTTTATATATGAAATAACATATTTTCTTTAATAATATTATTATCATTTATTATTTATTATTAAAATACTTGCACATTCACATGAACCCTTTCGTCATACTGAATCATCATTACTCTAATTAAAAATTATAAAATCATTTTATGATTTTTTTATTCTTTAATAAATTTTAAGAGTTAGTTTTAGTTATTTAAAAATATATAAAAAATTATAAAACTCTATATTAAGATAAAATTAATAAATCATATATGAATAATAACTTACTATTATGTATATACTTATATATACTTGATAAAATTAATAAAACACTATATTAAGATATATGTATATACTTATATATACATATATCTTGATATATATGTGAAAATTTTGAATTATATATTATTTGTTATAAATTAAGACTATTTTTTATATTTTAGAAGATTGAAAATCAAAATTAAGAATATAATAATTATTTTTAATGGTAAATGTATGATTATTTAATTTAATGTGAGATTCATATACATAAATTAGACTTCATAACTATTACAATTTGTAATAAGTAAAATTATATGCTTTTGGATTCGTACGTTTACAATACGAGAAATGAATCCTTCCACTACAAAAAAACACGGGCTTTCTAACGGACGGGGCAACGGATCCGTCCGTTGGAAAGTAAAACCAACGGATTGCAACGGATGACGGGATATTGCAACGGGCAAAAATCCGTTACAATTCCGTTAAAATTTGCAACGGATTTGTAACGGATAACCTCCGTTAGAACATCCGTTGGTAGTCCGTCGCAAATTGTAACGGATGGCAACGGAAACCATCCGTCGGTAGTGTCCGTTAGAAATCGTTCCAACGGTCGTCCGTTGCAATTTTTAACGGATGTCCGTTAGAAATCGCAACGGATAACCGTTGATTTTGTGAATTTCGAGGGCACTGGTTTAAATAATTTCACGTGAACCTGCAACGGCGATCCGTTAAAATTAGCAACGGATGTCCGTTGGAATATAAACTATTTAGATCTTACCAAAGAGTGCATACCATCCATCCGTTGGAACGTTAGTTATTTAGATCTTACCAACAAGTGCGTCAATCCATCAATAACAAAAACATTTTCGAAAAAATGTCTTCATCTTCGAATCGAATTATATATAGATCAAGGGAGTGGATGTATAGAAGAAAAGATCCTGTAACCGAAGAGATTACGCAAGAATTATTACACGGATTAGAGCAATTCATGAGTTTTGCATCGATGCAGCCTTTGTGTCAAGAACGTGGGACAATGTTATGTCCATGCAAAAGATGCAAAAACATGAAGTATCGAAGTCAAAAAATTGTTTGCAAACATCTGTATAAGGTGGGTTTCGTTGAAAATTACGAAATTTGGTTTTTTCACGGCGAAGATTGCGGTGTTAGAGATAGTGTCCAAAATGCACAAGTACAACAAAATGAAGAAGTTATTTATGAAGAATGAACGACGACCAATCCATATGTGGAAATGGTGTCAGATGCTTTTCCTGGAGTTGTTAATGAACAAACGTATGAAGAGATGCCGAACATCGATGCACGTCGATTCTTCAACCTATTGGATTCGGCGAAACAACCTATATATGAAGGTTGTCGTGAAGATCAGTCTCGTTTATCTTTATCTTCAAGATTGATGAGTATTAAAACATACTACAATGTGGCCGAAAATTGCATTGATTTATTTTGTAAAACAATGCGGGAATATTTACCGGAAAATAACCAAGCTCCCGAGACATACTACGAAACAAAGAATGTGTTAAAAGACTTGGGAATGCCACATGAGAAAATTGATGTTTGTAGAAACAGTTGCATGTTGTTTTGGGGAAATGATAAAAACTTGTTGGAATGCAAGTTTTGCGGTGCAAGCAGATTTCGGCCTAAAAAACCATCTTCACGGAAATACGTACCATACAAGAAAATGTTTTATATACCTGTAGCAAACAGGTTGAGAAGGTTATATGAATAAAAAAACCGCTGAAGCAATGAGATGACACGCAGAACACTCCACGACCGAAGGTGTAATGCAACATCCATCGAATGGTCAGACTTGGAAAGATTTCAATGAAATATTTCCCGAGTTTGCACGTGAAACGAGAAATATTTATCTTTGCATGTGCACGGATGGTTTTAGTCTCTATGGACAATCTGGAAGTCAATATTCCCTGTGACCGGTGATTTTGTCTCCTTAAAATTTACCTCCCGAGATGTGTTTGAAAAGAGATGTAATGTTTCTGACGTTGCTGATTCCAGGACCAGAACATCCGAAGAAAAGTTTCGATGTATTTTTGCAACCCTTAATTCATGAATTACGACAGTTGTGGAACAAAGGAATCCTTGCTTATGACGTCAGTACTAAGCAAAATTTCAGATTGAAAGCGGTCTTGTTGTGGACAATTAGCGATTTTCCAACGAATTGAATGTTATCTAGATGGAGCACGCACGGAAGATTTGAATGTGACGGGTAAAACGAAAGATAATATACAATCGAGGAAAGATTTGAAGTCAATATGCCGACGACCAGAGTTGGAATTACGGGATGGAAGGTCACCTATCCCAGTATTCAGATTGTCTAGTCCGGCCAAAATAGCATTATTAAAGTGGTTAAAAGAGGACGTTAAGTTTCCCGATGGATATGCATCGAACATTGCTCGGTGTGTGGATATTGTCGGTTCGAGGCTGATCGGTTTAAAAAGTCACGATTGTCACGTTTTCATGCAGCGGCTCATTCCAATCGCATTTGCTGAGCTCTTACCACGTAATGTTCACGATGTGTTATGCGGAATCAGCATATTTTTCAGAGATATATGTTCGAGAAATTTAAAAGGTGATGACTTGGAAGTAATGAAAAACAATATCTCTGAAGTATTATGTGCATTGGAAAAGGTTTTTCCGCCTTCATTCTTCGATGTCATGGAACATTTGCCAATACATTTACCAGATGAGGCAATACTCGGTGGGTCAGTTCAATTCAGATGGATGTATCCTTTCGAAAGGTTCTTCTTTCATTTAAAGAAAAAAGCAAAAAACAAAGCAGCGGTCGAAGGCTCTATTGTTAAACAATACTTGCTGGAAGAAATCACATATTTCAGCACATTTTATTTCGAGTCGCATATTCAGACGAAAGAGCGACGTGCAGCGGATGATCACACAAATTATCTGTATCAATATAATCCGCAGTTTGGCACAATTCCGGAGCTGTTTACACCGATTGGATGTACAGGAGGAAAATCCGATGAATATTGGTTAACACCTGAGGAGTATAATCATGTCCACACATATATACTACTTAATTGTCAAGAGTTATTACTATTCGAAAGGTACGTACATGGTACATATTATAATTTCAATATTTATATATAAATATATTAAAATGTAAAGTAATTTCATTATTCAGGATATTTGACGAAGAAGTGCTTGGTATATATCCTCATCTAAATGCAAATGAACTCCCAGACATGAAAGTTCAACATTATGGATCGTGGTTTAGAGACTACGTAAGTACTCGTACACACATTTATGTAAATTAATTGCATATAAGAGTATTAATTTGTTTTTTTATACATACAGGTGAAATGTTCTGATGAAAGACTTCCTACGTGGATAAAAGATTTGGCTAATGGTCCCGCACGAAATGTCATGTGTTGGCCAATCTTGTTTACTCGCAGCTACACGTTCCACACGTACGAACACGGAAAACATTGAAAAACATACAACTATGGCGTTTGCGTTAATAGTGATATAGAGGGTGATAACTTCTACGGTATTTTGCACCAAATCATACAACTGGAATATTCCGGTCTCGTTGGGTTGAAGGTTATGCTTTTTAAATGTCAGTGGTTTGACTCAACCGTAGGACGTGGAATACGAAAAAACCTTTGGGGAGGAATTGACGTCAACCCGGCACGACCGTTGGAATGTTATAAGGGTAAATTCGCACCCGACACTTAGAAAAAATTTCTGGATTTTCAACAATCCCAACGGTCATCCGTTGGAGGGAGCAACGAATGACCGTTGGAACGTTGGAAGGGTAAATTGACGCCACGTGTTGAGGCCACGCGTTCTGTTCCAACGGACATCCGTTAGAATGCCAACGGATGGCCGTTGGAAAATGTAATGATGACTGTAGAAATTGCAGCTTTTTCCAACCGTTTTTCAGGTTTCCAACGGCCGTCCGTTGCAAATTACGACGGATGACCGTTGGAAGGGCAGACGAGCCGCCATTTAGCCGTCCGTCGCCTCGGGACTACGCATTCCCAACGATCGTCCGTTAGAATTTCCAACGGACGCCCGTTGGGAATGCGAAACGTCGCGTCAATTTAATCATTCCGTTGCGATGATGTATTTTCCAACGGTCGTCCGTTGGAAATTCTAACGGACGGCCGTTGGAAAATCAGATATATATATTGCGATAGAACTATTCTTATTTCAACACCAAACCAAATCCAGATTTTCAAAAACATTAGAAAAATTTAGAAAAAATGAGACCTAAACGATTTATAGGATCGGGAGGCATGTTGGCCGGTTCCGCGGGAGCACCTCCCCCGCCGCCACCATCACTATATCGTCCTCCGTCTCCAGTATCGGCACCGCCGATATTTGTCGACGAGGACGATATGGTAGATATCGATGCATTGATCGATGATTTCGATGGGCGTCCAACCATTCCGATCATCGATCCCGAACGTTCTCCTGGAACGTTATGGTAAATTGTTTATAATTGTATTGAATTTTGTTTAAATTTCGTAACTATTATCTAACTTTTTATTTTTGATATGCAGGTTTGATGAGGATGATGTGTTAAAACACACAAATAATAACATCATCCAAGCATCGTTACACGACGAGCTCTTCTACTCCTGGCAAGTGACGCCAGAAGTTATGCGCCAGCGATGGTGGCGCACTTTTATTGTAAGTGTGTAAATAAAATTTAATTTTATATTTATTATTAATATATTTGAAAACTAATAATTTTTCAAATTTATTTGCAGCGTTCATACAGATGGCGTCGAACCCATACATTGCGCATCTACACAGCGTGGATGCGCGACATGCAGGTTCGATTGCGCCTAATGATGAACTGTGCAAAGCGTAACTACTACGCCAACAGCAGCAAACCGCGATGGGCAACTGAAGCGGTGTTCAAAAAAATGATTGAGCACTGGGAATCCCCAGCATTCAAGGCCAAGAGCGAGAAGGCAAAAAAAAATCGCTACGGTGAGAAGGTTCCCGGAGATGGTCCGCATCACCATACTTCGGGATCAAAATCCTTCACGAAGAGAAAAAAAAATTGGCAAAGTTTTAATTATTTAGATTTTTTAATTACTTAAATATTTATCTAACAAAATTCCTTTTATATTGTAGATGCAACAGATGGGAAGAGAACCGACTCTTCTTGAAGTGGTATTAGAAACCCACTCAAAGAAGAAGTCGATTGTCGGGGAAGAGGCCGCCGAACTGTGAGAGCTGTGATGGAGAAGATCACACAGCAATCTTAGGCTTGCGGTTCAAGCCCCGACGACCTCAGTCCTTCACAAAATGACCAAATTTATTTAGAGGTAAATATTATTATTTTAATTGTAAGTTATTAATCAAATAATTTATTAAAATCTTACATTACTCTTATTTGTCTTGTAGTCGGTGAGACCGTATAAGGGACGTCTATACGGTCTCGGAGCGCTTCAAAATGACATAATCGAGGACGTCACGACGGTACCTCCATCGGTGCAAGAGAGTTTTTCGCAACAACGGCAGATCGAAGATCTCGAATCACAACTTCGAGAAACTCGAGCTCAAGTGGCGCAACAAACATCTCAAATACAACAATTGGAGAGCGTCATTGAGTTGTTGTCGGGCCAGGTGAGGGGATCAACACCGCAGCCAGAACCGGGGCTCGATTCGGATGCAACTCCGTCTAGAGGTGGTGGTGATGGCGGGGATGATATCGACGCAACCGACCTAAACGATATGTAATAGGAAATAGTTTTAATTTTTGTGTTTTGTAATATAATTTTAATATTTTTATTAAAAACCTTTTAGTTTTAAAAATATTTTTTTATTTTTTTTTTCAAACGTTCCAACGGGCATCCGTTGGAACTGCTAACGGTCATCCGTTGCAACGTGTTTCCCGCCAAATCGTTTCCCACCAGTTTGCAACGGACATCCGTTGGCCGATCTAACGGGATTCCGTTGGAAACCGTTTCCCGCCAAACCTTTCCCGCCAGTTTGCAACGACCGTCCGTTGCTGATTCCCGCCACATGGCAACGGATGTCCGTTGCAAAAATGATTTTCCTCGCCTAATTTTGCAACGGACAGCCGTTGCTGTCCAACGGCCGTCCGTTGAAACCTTGCAACGGTGATCCATCACAACGGTTTCCAACGGGCGTCCGTTACTATTTTTCCAACGGCGTATTCCGTTGCCAGGCCGTTGCAATTTGTAACGGATATTATCCGTTGACACGCCGTCGCAAATTGCAACGGATCGTCATTTGCAATGAACTTTTCGCAACAGACGAAAATCCATTGGCGTCCGTTGAAAACGGCTCTTTCCAACGGATTTTGGGCGCTTTCCAACGGATATGTCCGTTGGAAAGCCCGTGTTTTTTTTGTAGTGTTTAAAACTTATGATTAATACTTATGCATATAGGATTTAATTTATAATTACCCTATTAAATTATTTATCACATTTAGTTTTCCTTAATCCTATATTGTTATTCGTGATATTGTGGAAGATATTTTTTCCACTTAAACATATAATTATTTAATTTAATGTAAAATTCATATAGTGAAATACATATATTAGATTTTATGACTATTATAAATTTTTTTAATATATTTTAAATTATATCGTAAGACATGTTAATTGCATATATAAATGCAATATCAATGGAAATATTAATGTTAGTTTTATATAAAACTACAATACACTTAACTTTTCCTTCTATAGAATAAATCTATATATTAAAAGTTGGATAAATGAAGACTTTTCATTCATTCTATCTTCTCAAACTTTCACATTTTCAAGTTAATTTTTTTTGTTTTAATTTTTTATTCCTATATTAATTATAATTTATAAATTATTTTAAAAGAATTATATATTAGTAATACTAACACATTAAGAAACATAAAAATGGCTATATGTTTATTTAAAATAATATATATATATATATATATATATATATATAAAAGTTGGATAACTCTTGGCTTCTCATTCATTATTTCTTCTCAAGTTTCCACTTCATCAAATTAAATTTTTTTTATTTCTACATTAAATTACAATTCATAAATTTAAAAGAATTAATTATTTTAAAAGAATTATATATTAGTAATACTAATACATTAAGAAATATAAAATATTTAGATTTAATTTAGATAATATTTTAGTAATTATATATATAAATAAATAGAAAATTAATAAATTAATAAATAATTAAAAATAAAATGTCTATTTTTTATATAATTTAGACTCAATGTCTTGTCTCCCTAATTTATATTCATTTTTGTAATGAAAAAAATAATTAATTTCTCATATATTGAATATTTATAAAGAAAAGAAAAAACATTTAATGAAATTCATCTTATTTTTATTTTTAAAAAATATTTATTTAAAAATATATTTACTCACATAAAAAATCTATAAAAATAAATATGTAGATAAACGAAAATGATATCATAACTTATTTTGAGTTTATATATTTTTTTCAAATCAATTATTACAAATAATATCTATTTTAAAATTAATCAATTTTGTTTTCCAAATAAAATCTACACGCGCAATACACGGATTATAATTTAGATATAAAAAGTGATATAAATTATTGTAATGATGCTAAGGTGACTTTTTTGGATACTTATAAAAAAGTTATTATATTTAATTATAATTTATATAATAAATAACTCGATAAGGTGTGATATATAAAAATGTATATACATATATAATTTGATATATGTGACAAATCTATTTATATATTACGTGATATCAATTAATATTAATTTTTTATATTCTAAAAATCAATATTAAGAATATAATAAAAAGGTGATATATATATATATATATAATTTGATATATGTGACAAATCTATTTATATATTCTGTGTTATAAATTAATATTAAATTTTTTATATTATAACAACATTATGAATATAATTTTCTTTAGTTATTTAAAACATAATTAATGTATAATATTATTTATTTTCATCCTATAAATATGATGTATCAATCACTAAATTCAAAAGTTATTATCATGGCAATTTCACCAAAAAATACAATAGCTTTCAGCGAACTCATTATTGGTCGATCCAATCAATGTATCATTGTCCGTTTATTTCATTTTTGAGAAGCCAAAACCGTCAAAAAGGTGGTCAACTAATTGATATTGATTTACTTTTGATTGATAAAAACGTAAATTTCATTCTCACTATGTATTCTTACTACAAAACTTTTATATGAATACCCTTATTAATTATTTAAAATATTTTTCTTTATATTATCATATAAATTAAGTTTAATCTTTTAAATTTTTATTTATACTTTCTAATGTACTTTTCTATATTTGAATGTTAACTTATCATTTATATGATAAGTCTTCTTATTATATTTTCTTATCAATTATTTTGTAAATATTATGTTTAACAAGTTGATAAACTATTATTACATTTTAATATACACATTATCAGTTTAAATAGTTGCATAACAAATTGTTATTATGTCTTAAACTATATAAATTATTTGTGTTATATGTGTTAAGTTTTTTAATATTATATTTATTTCACATAAGAGTAATACCATGGTCTTAAAGCAATTTTTATTGATTTATTCCATAATTTTTATTAAATCATATATTTGATGACCTTTTTTTTCAATAGAACTTGATTCAAGCATCAATCTCTTATAATCTTCTAAATTTTTTCACGTCATTTTCCAAAGAATGAGCAATCTTTGAGATTAGTGGTTTTGATGCGTTAGGAGCAATAAAAACTTCAAACTAACTTACGCAAGAGTTACAATTCGAATTTAATGTTACAACAAAATATCTGAAATCGTTAAATGTGAAATGTATATCGTTAAGGAGATTTTTAGGTTTATAACATATGACAACTTTATTGTGCTTGTCAATTTGAATGCGAAATCGTTAGGTTCGCATTAAAAACTTTGATATACAATTTTCACTATTTGTTATGGATGTTATTGGGTGTGTTTGTTCGATTCAAACTACACAAAAAGAGAATTCCTCCACATTACAGAGAATCATGTTGCACCTCACTTTTTCAGAGTATTGTACTTACTCTTATTTTTTTCTCTATATGTGTTTTCATTCGTATATATGACATTCACACTAATGTTTCAAACATGTTATAAGGGAATAGATGTGACGATAACTACTTGGGGCGAAAGCAATCATGTTGGTAGATGAAATAAGTAATTGTCTGGAATATCTATATCTTTCTGCATGTGAGACTGTTTGGAGAATATTATCATTCCATATACATCATCAAAGCCATCAGTGATGAGATTATCGCTACATCTTCAAGATGAGCATACTGTGAACTTGGAAGACTCTTCTGTTTTGGAAAGGTTTCTCAATAGACCAAGTGCAGATGAAACAATGGTTACATCATGGATGAAGGAAAATCGAGAATATCAAGAAACATGAGAATTAATGTATGTTGAATTCCCAACAAATTTCGTATCGAGAAGTCGTGACGTGTTTTGGTATATAAGGAAACAAGGATTAACACTTGGTAGGATTGTGAATATACATTCAACATTAGAAGAGTTGTACTATCTTAGAATATTTCTTAATGTTGTAAAAGGGTCTACATGCTACAATGACATTAAAACATTTGAGAATGTTCATATAGCAATTTCAAAGAGGCATCCAATGCTAGAGGTCTTCTTGATGGAGATAGTGAGTGGGGCCAAGCTATGAATGAAGCTGCCAAGAAATGACATCTCAACTACATTGTCTATTTGTTACATTGTTGTTATATTGTGAAGTCAGCAAACCTATCGATCTATGGAATGATTGTTGGAAGTTTCTAACATAATACATTTTAAGAAAAAAATGAAATTCAGATTTAAAGATCTACAAATTTCTGAAACAAAACTACAAGAATACACACTCATTGAGATCGGGAAGTTGCTAAGTGAGAACGATAAGTCACTATCTAATCCTGACATGCTAGGACTGGATAAAACAATACTGCAAGAAATCAGTAATACATTGTTAAGGTAAGAAATGCAATTTGATGTAGTTGTTGAAGAGCAAGAGCACTTGAAACTGTTTCAACATATATGAAGCAAATATATGATGATGTTCTATAGTCAATAGAGAATCGATTTGGGAAGTTATTTTTTCTATATGGTCTTGGTGGAACGGGGACAACATACCTATACAAGACACTAATCCAAACTACGATATGAGAAAAAGTCGTCATTTCAGTTGCATAATCAGGTAGTCGCGTTACTTCTTTCAGGTAGAAGAATTGCATATTCTCAGTTCAAAATTCCACTTAATGTGCATGAAGGATCAACATGTGACATTAAACAAGGAATTGTGCTAGCATAATTATTGGTTAGAGTTGAATTGATTATATGGGATGAGACACCAATGATACACCGTTGTACATTTGAATCATTAGACCGAACATTAAAATATATTATGTCTTTGAATTTGAGAAACCATTTGTCGGTAAAATAGTTTTATTAGGAGGTGATTACTAACAAATTTTACCAGTTACGCGAGCGGATCGAATGGAAACAATTCTTACAACAATTAATTGCTCACATCTCCGGAGGATCATTTTCTGTCTACACTTTAACGCACGACTTGTATACTCTTTTATTTTATATTTTAAAAAACAATTATATAACATGATTATCAAAATTTTAGAAATTTTATTGGATATTATGTATACTCTATTTTTTTTTCAAATTATACCATTTCAAACCTGATTTGAAAAGATGTATGAAAAGTTATTATTCCATCATTTTAATCATATAAACTAAATCGTTATTAATTATATATAAATTAATTCTTTTAGAACTATTAAAAATGAGTTATATTTATCATATAATTTTTTATAATAAATACAATTATTATTATAAAATTAAACATATATTACAATTTATCTATATAAACTCGTGTTTATCTCTAGTTAGCTTAAAAACAAATTATAAAAGAGTTTCGACGTGACAGTATGAAAGAGTTTGTCGATGTGATAGGATGAAGGTCGAAAGTGTTGAAAATTAATTATTAATGGACATATATATATATATTACAAAAAGTAATTACATATATTATATGACTATAATATAAGTATAATTATGATATACTATAACTATTATATACTTAATAGTATTTAGTAATTTATTTATAATATATATAGAAGATATGATCATATATATGTATATAAGTAATATATGTATATAATATATATAATAACTTTTGTATAATATATTAAAATATATATATAGTTAGGTGATGATATGAAAAGGAAGAAGATATATATATATATATATGTATATAAACTTACCGTGATATAAAAATAGAGAGAGAGGGAAGAGAAATGAGTGGAGAGAGAGATAAAGTAAGAGAGAAAACGGTAAACAAAGGAGAGAGGGAGGATTAATGCTTTTTGTATGTTTTTATCTTATACATAGGAATTGCCTATTTATAGGCAAATTCCTTAATTTTTTAATAATAAAGAAATATATGGGCTGTGGCCCATTTGACATTTAATAATTCAACACTCCTCCTTAAATGTCTATTGTCTGCCTCGTTAAAAATCTTATCATGGAAAAACCCTTTGGGATAAAAAACCATGATGA
>CM071870.1:20529024-20547235 GCA_036759665.1 Gynandropsis gynandra | reverse complement strand
TGGTGGCATAGCCATCCTTATAACAAGAATAAATAAGAGATAAATATTCATAAACTATTAATATTATTGATTGGTGGCTGAGCCCGCATAATCATATAGTATAATATATATTATGACCGGGATATATATTCCACGTGGTCTATATATAATTTTTTTACTTGAATATCGAATCCAAATCGAAACCAAAATCGATTGGAAATCGATATCGTAAAAAATTGAAATTAAAAATAATACATGTAACGTATAATATTTTTCTTAGCTAATTAGAACGCTCGTGCTGATAACGTGTTGAAAATTAATTATTAATGGACATATATATATATTACAAAAAGTAATTACATATATTATATGACTATAACATAAGTATAATTATGATATACTATAACTATTATATACTTAATAGTATTTAGTAATTTATTTATAATATATATAGAAGATATGATCATATATATATGTATATAAGTAATATATGTATATAATATATATAATAACTTTTGTATAATATATTAAAATATATATATATATATAGGTGAAGGTGATGATATGAAAAGAAAGAAGATATATATATATATATGTATATAAACTTACCGTGATAAAAATAGAGAGAGAGGGAAGAGAAGTGAGTGGAGAGAGAGATAAAGTAAGAGAGAAAACGGTAAACAAAGGAGAGAGGGAGGATTAATGCTTTTTGTATGTTTTTATCTTATACATAGAATTCCTTAATTTTTTAATAATAAAGAAATATATGGGCTGTGGCCCATTTGACATTTAATAATTCAACAGAAAGATTTATTCTTTTATTTAAATATAGATTGTTATTATTATTAAAAAGATATTCGTAGAGGTGTTTGACAAGATGATGACCAAATATGTCCGACCAGTAAATCGAATGTAAAGATTAAGAATTAGCGTTTTTAGATGTGATGAATCTTATAATTATACAGATTATAAATTTAAAATTTTATATTTTGTGGGTATAATTGTTTCATTTTTTCTTGAATATTCTATTTTGTAAATTTAAGTTCTAGAAAATAAAATGAAAAACTACATGGACAACTAGTAGGTGACTTTTACCACAATTATTGTTGTTGTTGCAAAACCCCAATAACCAAACATATAAAAAAGTCATGTTTACTCCTTGCATATTATTTTTTAGAGCTTCCACGTTTAAACAATCACAAGCTCGGGTTAAAGATGAGATTATTTTTTAACAGAAGAACATTTAAGTAGAAAAGTTTACTCCGTTCCATATTATTGAAATGCGATCTCATAAATATAGAAATCACTGAACTGAAGCACCAGCATCACCAGGGGAGTATCTGCAAACCCTAGCTTGCGTATAGACAAGACCTTGTCTGCAAAAGTAACCTTTAGAAGGACTACAATGTCTGTCTTCAGAACAAACACAGTTTCCTTCAAGGGCACAGCCATCTTCTTTGAAACTCTCTGTCCCAAACAGAATCTCATCTGACCATTCACTAGAAAACATCTTCTTAGGATCCAACTTGTTCTTCACTTCCAAGAACTTGGCAAACCCATTCTTGTACTTTTCCTTCACACCCACGAAAGCTAATCTCCTGTTCTTCCCCCAATGTGGCTTCGCTCCGTACTTGAAGAACGCCATTTGCTCGATTTCTTCCATCACATCCTCGTTTAGCCTCGGGACAGATGAGTTGTCTGATCTGTAATAGTTGAAGTCCACAACCACTGAATCCTCAGACTGGCCAAGATACGCATTCGAACGTTTAATGTAACGTATTAGAATGCCATTGTAGATGTCTATCCCGCAGAAATGTTCGGGTTTTAGGTCCCGAAGTTTCTTCACTTCAACGATAAAGTCTCGGAATCTAGAGGCGGGGAAGATGGCGGTTGTCTCGTAGAAGAAAAGCCCTTTGTATCTGGGGTCCCATGCGCAAGCTATGTCGATTCTTGCAGGAGATGAATATAGGCACGAACCAGACGTTTGCATCTTCCCCTGCTTACCGATAACTGGATAACCTGTGAAGCTCATACCGTTGTTCTTCAAGCCGTTTGCCAGTAGTTTCTTGGAAGCTATGACTGTGTCAGCCATCACGCATTTTCCCTTCACGCTCTTAGTAGATTCACATAGCTTCTCTGCAACATTTTGGATGCCAGATTCACATGAACTCATACATATAGAGATTTAGTAACACATATCTCATGCATGTAGAAAACCTTAAGGATCTTAAGATGTGATACACACAGATTTCATGGGTTGATTGGACCGGAAGAAACCCTAATGTATTAGTATTCGTAATGGCCTTTAAGAAAAAAGAAGCAACTGTTCTTAATTCCATTAATTACTTTGCGACTAGATTTTGATCGCAAGAGTCCTACGAATTGGGGCTATTTTGACATATCCCATAGTGTAGCGACAGAAAACGACCTATTGCAATGCAATTCATTGCAATTTTTACTTTGTTATATATATATATATATATTTGTTGTATCCTTATTGATTAGGATATGAGCTATATGTTTTGTATATTATATTGGATAAATTTAAAATCTTGAAAAAAAATATGATATGGAAATATATATTTTTTTAATTTGATGACAACATTCAATTATAATTTACGCGTTTAAAACCAAATTTGGATATAAAAAAATTATATAGTATTATTTTTTTAAATTAATTTTAAATTTTTAATTAGATCTAAATTCATTATATATATATATATATACCAACCTGCAGCTCGGATGGCATCGGTGATCAAGATGGAGTTTGACTGAAAACCGATGAAGTCGTTGACTCCATCGCCGGAGACGTTGATGGGAATCCGAGAATCATAACGGTAAACGGCGGTAAATTTGGAGGGGTACCAAGTTATGTCTCCGAACTCGACCTTCTTTCCATGTTCCATGAGCATGTCTTCTAACCTAACATCGGTCGTGAAGTTGTACGTAACACTTCTCTTAAAGGTTTTTTCGATTGAAAGCTTCACCTGACATTATTGACGATGATGATGATGATGAAACTAAATAGTATAAACAAAAAATTAAAAAATATTATTATTATTATTATTATTTGAAATTGCAGAACCTTTTCGGAATAAAAGGGCCCAAAATTCGTGGACCATAACCCGGAAAAATTGGACGGGTAGAAAAGTTAGTTTGGACTAAATCATCAAATATACATGACAATTATATTTTATTACATCATCAAATGTTTTACTAAGTTTTAAACAATTATATATATGCATGTAAAGAGAAAAAATGTTATATATTTTAAATAATTTATTTATAATTTTATTTCACTTTTATAAATATATAAAATAACAATAATTTTACTATTGTTTATATATATCTATATGTTATTTTTTATTTTCTATATATATATACATATATATAGTTTATCTAAACATAATCTAAATGTTTTAAATGGACTAGCACCTATCATTTTTTTTAAATTATTGATTTTTATATAATTAATGTATAATATAACAATAATAAAATGAATATTTTGTTAAATATGATATTGGAAATAGATCGATTTTATATTCGAATTTTTTCAATTTTTTATTTTTTCTGTAAATAGTAATTATAAATTTCTTAAATATTTGTAAATATTTAATTTATTCGTGTATTTTGAAGGTTATAATTTAATAATAATAGTTATTATTATATTTGAAATTATTACACCTTTTTGGAATAAAAGGGTCCAAAATTAGAGCCCGGAAAAATTGGCGGGTAAAAAATTTAGCTTGGACTGAATTATCAAATATACATGAAAAATGATATTTTACATCATCAAATATTTTATTAACTTTTAAAAAATTATATCTGTATACAAAGAAAAAATGATATATATTGTAAAATAATTTATTTCCAATTTATCTCTTTTTCAAAAATTCTAATGTAAAATTATGTATGATTCGAAGTAATTTATAAAATATCATCATTTAAATAACAACAATTATATATATATATATATGTTTTAGTTTATTTGAACATTATCTAAACGCTGTAGATGTTAAACGATTGTCACCTAGGACTTTTTATGTCGTTGATTTTATATAATAGATATATATTATTATTATAATAATAATAAAACTGAATTGTTTTTTAATATTTTTCAAATTTTTATTTACTTTCTTGTTTTAAAACGAATAGATATAAATGAACCAATTGAAAAAAAAAGTTTTGAGTTTTTTCATATGGAGATCTAAATAGTAATTATAAATTTATCACATATTTTAAATATTTAATTTTTTGTGTATGTAAATATTTAATTTATTCGTGTAAATATTTAATTTTTTCAAATATTTGTAAATAGATTCAACACATTAGTTATTTGGTGATCTCCACATTATTTTTTTAAGTTGAAGTCGAATCACGTAGCATTAAGAAAAACACAATTTGTAAAAGAAATTGAAATTGCATAAAAAACACAAACTAATTATAATAGCAGATAATATTTGCAAATTGATTATCAAATATTCTCTATAATACTATTTTTATACACATCATTAAAACTCGTGATTTCTAAAATCGTGCTTTTCCTAAATATTATATTCTTTCATGCATAAATTTATAAAAACACATAATACAAAAAGCGAAATTGTTATAATATTTAGGAAAACATAATTTTAAAAATCTCGATTGTTAATAATCTGTACAAAATTAGTACTATTTCTAAAGATATGTAGAGAATATTTTTATGAACGTGCAAATATTCTTTGCTATTAAATTAAAGAATAAAGGATGAAGATTTTGCCGACACTATTTTATCAGGCTTTATCTAAAATGAATGAAAAATGACTTTAACACCCAGAACGCCCAACCAAACTTTAGCAGCGTTAAGTAATATACCTTGGAGATAACGCCCAAAACGCCCAAAGAGACTTTAGCAGCGTTAAGAAGCTCTCCTTCCTTCTCTTCAATTCTAATAACCTTAGCGAAACCTTCGGACTGAGTCGCCGGAACCACCAGACTCATCCCGACTACATGATCATGAACCGAACCGCCGCGTCCCCACCACGCGCTTCCATGTGAACCGGTGCTAATCAAACCACCAATACTTACACCCTCCCAATATGGCGACGCTCCAAGGCTATAGCCAGATTCCTCAACCTTATTGATCAACGCCCTCAATGACACTCCCGAATCTGCCGTCACCGTTAACCGGACTGGGTCGATATCGATAACCGAATCGTACCGGGACGTGCAAACAAGCATTGTACCGGGTGTACCGGATGAGGAAGGGCAAGCGAGTTTTGGTATGGTGTGTGAGAATTTCGTTACAGTTTTGATCTTGAGGTTGTGCTCCGCCGCGTAGGCCACGACGCGAAGGAGATCTTCTTCAGTCGTGGGGTACGTGACGTTGGCGGCGTGGCAGACTTTGCGGTCTGGCCACACGCCGTATGCGTTGGAGATCGTGCAACCGGTTTGGTCACAACGTACCGGTGGTCCTGGTGGTAGGGATCGGGTGGTCCATGAGGTGAGGGATAGAACTGAAATTAAGAACCAAAGGTTATGATGAAACCACATCTTACTACTGGGAAATTTGGTTGTTTCTATGTTACATTTAGCGTGTTTTAATGATTGTGGTTATATAGATGGGTTGGTGGATGAAAACAATGCTTAGAAGGGATTCTACATCTGCATAGGCTAAAGTTTTCGACTTTTGGACCGCTTTATTTTATATTTTGGAAGTTTTATAATTATACTTAAAGACATAAGATTTGAATTTGAAATGTTTAACCTATGATAAATTGTGCGACTAAATCTTAGAATAATTCGAATTAATTCCGTGTTATTTTATTAATCACAAAATACTTTCTTACATAGTATATAATATCGTACTACAAAGGAAATATAATATCGTAAAATATTCGTATAATCTTCGGAAATATCTCGATATTAAATAAGATATCAAATAATATCTATAATATCTCGTAAAATATGATCAGAATATTAAATAATATCTCGGAGAATATTCTCGTATCACTCACACGGATTATATCCATTAATACCCTCCCTCAAGTTGGAGCGTGCAAATTGTGGACGCACAACTTGGGAAAAAAACGCCCATGCGTCGGTACACCGGAAGGCATCAGGGTTCGATACGCCAGAGGGCGTCGGGGTTGGTATGTTAGAGGGCGTCGGGGTCGTACGTCGGAAGGCGTCGGGTTCGGGTACGCCGAAGGGCGTCGGATTTGGGTACACCGAAGGGCGTCGGGTTCGGGTATGCCGAAAGGCGTCGGGGTCGGTATGCCAGAGGACATCGGGGTCGCTACGCCGGAAGGCGTCGGGTTCGGTACGCTGGAGGGCGTCGGGTTCGGGTATGCCAAAGGGCGTCGGGTTCGGGTACGCTGAAAGGTGTTGAGTCAATATGTCGAAATGGCGTCGGGGTTCAGTACACCGGAGAGGGCGTCGGGGTCGGTACGTCGGAGTAGTGGGTCATTGGTCGAAGGAGTTTGTCGATGCATGGTTTTTTTTATATTTGAGATTTTGGTTCGAGGTTTTGGTTGAAATTAGAGCGGAAGCTAGATTCTTAGTTCATGTTGGAGAAAAATGAGATAAGATATTTTATTTTCAAAGAGGAAAACAAAGGCGATACACGATTGAAGAAGTTAATTTTGACGTGATGAATCAAAAGAAAGAAAAAAAAACAGAAGCCCTGGAAGAGGCTCTGATACCATGATAAAATATGCGACTACATTTTCGAATAATTCGAATTAATTCTTCATTGTTTTATTAATCACAAAATACTTTTTTATATAGTATAAAATATCGTATGAAAAAGAAAATATAATAACACTGAATATTCGTACAATCTTCGTAAAATATCTCGGTATTTAATAAGATATCAAATAATATCTATAATATATCATAGAATATCATCAGAATATTAAGTAAGATCTCAGAGAATATTCTCGTATCAATCATACGGATTATATCCGTTAATAGTCGAAGGAGTCTGTCGAAGCCCTAGAAGAGGTTCTGATACCATGATAAAATATGCGACTACATATTGGAATAAATCGAATTAATTCCACGTTATTTTATTAATAACGAAATACTTTCTTATATAGCATACAATATCGCACGACAAAGGAAATATAATATCACAAAAAATATTCATACAATCTTCGGAAATATCTCGGTATTCAATAAGATATCAAATAATATCTATAATATCTCGTAGAATATTATCAGAATATTAAGTAAGATCTCGGAGAATATTCTCGTATCAATCACACGGATGATATTCGTTAATAACCTATTAAATGTGATTTCTCTAAAACAAAAACATGAATTTCACATGCATATAACTAACAAAAGCACTAAACACCAATGATTATATTGCAAATTTTGAATCAAAGATTACGTACAATGTATCCGTCATCTTGATCATCTCGTTTTGGTACACGATTCTCGCATGATTTTAGAGACGTTTACGATGATAGTTGCGAAGTTTACGTGTGAATTTGTATCCGTTTTACTTGTTTCCGTGTTTTCGTGTTTTTATAGGTTTTAATGCGTATTCGATTCATTTCGAAACTAAGAAACATAAACGGGACAAATACGACATCAAGGGTCATAACGGATCAAACGGGACGAGAAATGGAGAAGTCATGGCCGAGCACACAACTTAGCACGACAGAGCATGCATCAAGAGACACAACCCGGTCGAGCATGATCAAGTGCACGACCGAACTCTCACCCATAATCAAGTGCACGACCGGGCATGGGAAGTAGCACGGTCGGGCTCTTAGTGGCATTCTAAGCCCGAGAGATGTGCACGACCTGGGCATGCCAAGTGCACGGTCGGACACTCTCTTGGTGGCACAGCACGGTCGGGCGTCCTTTGGTGCACGGTCGGGCATTTCACACATTTTCACCCCCATAACTTCTGCACGGGCGAGACATGTCATGTGCACGGTCGGGTATCAAGGAAAAGTTTAGTCTACAAGTGCGGAATGAAACATGCCCGACCAGACATGACATGGAGCACGGTCGAGCATGACTTGGTAGGACGGCCTATGGCCGATTTTGGTGGAAATGAGTCGGCTAAGGGCTTGAATTTAAAATTATAAAAGTCAAAGGCATAATATATCATCATTATCCATCATCCAGAATACAATCTTCATCACAACAACCATCCATCCATAGAGCCCTCTTGACGGGAGACACTCAAGGAGTCGGGAGTTGATTCGAGATCATCACTCGTTTGATATTTCTATGCTTCTTATTCTACTTATTTCGTTTATGTTGTTTAGACTCATGACTGAGTAGTAGATTTGTTCTAGGAGAAGGGATTAGCCTATGGCTATCTCAGAACCCTCTTTGATTTACTTATGAATGCATTTCCCCGTTTTGTTTATCTATTCTTTGTCTGAGCGCTTATTGTCTTGTGTTTACGATGACCACGTATATGCATGTGTTAGGGATTAGGAGAAGGACCGAAATGAGAACTCTAGTCCTAAAAGATCAGGCTTAGAACAACTGAGACTAGATCACAAAAGTAGGATAGTAACAGTTGAGGGTTGAATCGGGTGAATCATGGATCCTAATTGGGTTTAGTTGGGGTTTCATCCACAAAAGTAGGGGATGACTCAATCGAACCATGTTCCTATGCCTTGAGAGAAGATAGTTTCTACATTAGGATCGTCCGCCTTAGATATATTGATAGGGAATGCACGATTAGATAGATTGGCGATAGGTTTCGGAAGCTATACGGTGAAACCAGATTCCTAGAATGTTTGTCTCTTTGTTTAGAACTCGCTATTCCACTGCATCATCATACTTGCATTTCATAATCACTATTTCATTGCATCAAGCATTGATTCGAGTTTGATTCTTAGACCACGTTACATTAGTCCTCGTGGGATTGACACCTAAATTACTACACACGTGTCGTGCACTTGCAGGTAGTTTTAGGTTAAGTTGTTTAACTCGACACGCATCAAGTTTTTGGCGCCGTTGCCAGGGACTATTTGTCAACATGCCTAAGATTCAGATTTAGAGTCATACTTGTTTTTATTTTTTGTTTTCTTTTTGTACTTTCTACTAATTATTTTTACTTGTCCTTCGTAGGTGCATGACCCGATTTCAAGGTAATTCGAGTTTGTATCGAATCGACCCCGAGATTGAGAGAATGATTAGACAACACAAGAAGGATAAGGAAGAAGAAGAGTAGACACGGCCAATCCACGAGCAATGGATAAACGAAATGATGTATTGGATGGTCACAGACAGCCGCAATTATCCGTGGGTAATGTGACACAATTACAGCAATCGCAGTCTCCTCCACCACGTCGACTTCGTGATTACGTGGTGCCGAACATGAGTAACCTGCAGACTGCAATAAGGACGCCCACCGTTGCAAGAGAGAAATTTGAGATCAAGCCCACGATGATCAACATGTTATATCAAAAGCAATTCATGGGTGGAAATCTCAAAGACCCTCATCAACACTTAGGAGACTTCCTAGAGCTCTCAAGCACATTCAAAATACATGGAGTCTTGGAGGATGCGATTTTGCTGTGTCTCTTCCCTTTCTCAATTGGGAAACGAGCAAAGACATGGCTACAATCTCTTTCCGCTGGTTTGATCACTACTTGGGACCAACTATGCACGACAATCCTATCACGGTTCTTCCCTCCGAGCAAGACGATTCAAATGAGAGGAGAAATCACTATGTTTAGATGAAGAGAGGGAGAGACATTATTCTAAGCGTGGGGAAGATTCAAGGACCTTTTGCAAATGTATCCTCATCACGGTCTATAGCAGTTGTACGTGATTGAAACGTTCTACAATGGGATCGCGGATGAGATTAGGACGACATTAGACAATGTTGCAAGAGGATCGTTCATGGACATAAGCGTTGAAGAGGCCTACGAGCTAATTGACAATCTTGACATGAACCACACCATGTGGTCTACACCAAGAAGCATGCCAAACAAGACTCGAGGTCTTTATGAGGTGAATCAAAGAAGCGCGACAGGAAATGCAGCAAATGCCATGTACTGTACAAATTGTGGAGATATGGACCATACGGCTTACCAATGCACGATGCAAGAAGGCATGGAACAAATGAAATACACCCAGCAGCAAGGCAATACGCAATTCATGAACACATACAACCCGAATTGGAGGAACCACCCGAATCTTTCGTATCGAATGACCCAACCAGTGAAGTATTTGGGATTGCAACAAAAGCAGCAGCCATACCAACAATCGCAGCAAATCCAGCAAGCTCAACAAGCTCCTTAACCTCCTCAAGCTCCTTTGTCAAGTCTTGAGGCGGTGATGCTTGAATTCATCAAGGAATAAAGGTAGCAACAATCGACTCAAGCTAAATTTAACGAGGAAATGGGGACTGCGATCAATGAGCTTAAAACTCAAATGGAATCCTTGAGAAAGTCTGTGAAGATCCTTGAAAATTCCATTGCACAACAAGCTGCCTCATCCTCTCATAGTTCCGAAATGCTACTCGGAAAGTCCGATCCAAACTCGAGAGAGTACGTAAACCCCATCACTTTGTGCAGCGAGGATACGATTGAGAATCTACCCCCCAAAGCGCAAAAGAACATTGCTAGAAATTCAGTAGACAAAGGAAAGGGCAAAATCACGATCATGGAAGGGTTTGAGTCAGATTTAGAGAAGCCATATATTTCACCGCCGGCGCACGTACCTCCTATACCATTTCCTAGACGCTTGGTGATCAACATGACTCAAAAGAGTGTGAGCAAATTCTTCCATGGCCTCAAGAAACTCGACATCAATATGCCGTTCGTGGAAGCCCTCCAAAAGATGCCTAATCGAGAATAATTCCTCAAGGAGGTTCTTCCAAGGAGAAGCCTATCAAAGAGAGTGAGACAGTAACACTCACCAAAGAATGCAGCGCCATTCTTCAAAACAAGCTGCCCCAAATTTGAAGGATCCCAGAAGCTTCTCCATCCCATGCACTATAGGAGACATTGATATCGACAAAGTGTTATGCGATTTGGGAGCAAGCGTGAGCCTAATGCCACATTCGGTCTACAAGCGGGTGAACTTCGGAGGTATCAAGCCTACCAAGATGTGTCTACGACTCGCGGATCATTCGATAAGATATCCGGTTGGAATTTTTGAAAACATTCCCACTAAGGTAGGTAATCTTTGCATTCCCGCTGATTTTGTTGTACTCGATATTGAAGATGATGCTAGGGTGCCTATAATTCTTGTAGACCATTCTTAGCTACTGCAGGTACAATGATAGATGTACAACAAGTGAAGCTCTCTTTATGTGTCGGTGACGAGAAGATTGAATTCAACTTGTCCGGCTCCACGGAGTCATGATTTAGAGTTGATATGCTGGACAAGTTGGCGAATGACACGTTTGATCGAGTTAGTATTTTCGATCCTTTAGAGAGATTCCTAACGCAAGTTTGCAATGCTGCAGGACTTACCAATGGAGAAGCCAAGCATTACACGAAATTCATGTGTGCCATTGAGTCACTGCAAGACGCGCCACATGCAAAGACGCCACACGAAACACTCACTGATTTTGCAGTAAAGAAGGCGTCTAGGCTTCAGTTCGACATCTTCCTTCCTCTCTTCGGCATGAGACATGAAACCCACCCAATCGTCTCAAGAAGCATAGGATAGTGATCTCTTCATTGTGTATTCACGGAATGCTTGAGGAAAACAACCGTGAAATATCCATTAACGATCAAAGGAAGCTGCATCAGAGTTTGAAAGAGAAAGGAACAACGATGGCAATGCGCAATGAGAAAGATGACCACACTGAAGGATGGCACGATACAAAGACCCAACCTTATGAACTTAGACCAGGTGATTTGGTTCTTCTTTTTGACTCTCATTTTAATTCTTTCCCTGGCAAATTACGTTCTCGCCGGGCTAGTCCATTTCAGTACGAGAAGTCTTCACACATGGAGTGGTAGAACTATGGAGCGATTCGAGGGGAACGTTCAAAGCAAATGGGCAGCACCTAAAGCTATATCAAGCCAATCCACCGATCGAAAGCGAAAACTCCATCTCTCTATTCGATCCACCCATCACAAGCACATGAAGCATGGAGATGTCAAGGTTAACGACGTTAAACAAGCGCTTTCTCGGAGGCAACCAACATTTTGTTTTCTTTTGTTTTGTATTTCGGACTTGGTTTATTTTCAGATCATAAAAAAGAAGACCGACAACCGTGAGTTCACCTTCCTTATCCTCCATCGGAGCTTCATGTCGAGGACGCCGTTTAATTCGAATTTGGGGGAAGTAGCTCACGTTTGTGAAGTGATCTCGTTTCATTTTATTTTGTTTTTTTAGGTTAGTTTTAGTTTGTTTTTGAGTCAGAGTCGTCCCAGGCACTTGTCCGGTGCCACGTTTTGAGATGAACCTTGAACCTAGGATGCTTAAGAAGTTGGCCTTTTCTGTGATATCTTGCATGTTAGAGTTTATTAATCGGTTGAGAAATGAGTAGGTCGTAAGGTTTGGGGAATCCTAATGTTACTTATG
Organism: Gynandropsis gynandra; assembly: GCA_036759665.1. NCBI lineage: Eukaryota > Viridiplantae > Streptophyta > Magnoliopsida > Brassicales > Cleomaceae > Gynandropsis > Gynandropsis gynandra. The sequence continues at coordinate 20,534,752 of CM071870.1, read as the reverse complement.
GGAAGTTCAGACGAGGTTGCTAACCTAGTTTTTTGTTCATTCTCGTTATCCAAATGATTATACTTCATATAGACGATGCTTTATTTCTTTTTCACGAGGATGATTTGATCGTATGAATTGAGCTTGTTTTGTAGAATAAGAGCACACACTAACCTAAACTACCCGCAAGTGCACGACACGTGTGTAGTACTTTAGGTGTCGATCCCACAGAGACTACGCAACACAACCTAAACTCTAACTGTGAATCAAACTTGCTAACGAACGAAATATGGTTTGAAGAATGAAATACTAAAAGCAAATAAACAAACTAGTTCTTACTAATGAGACAAACGTTCAAGGAAACCGGTTTCACCACAAGTCTACCGAAACCAACAATCAGTCTATCTATCATGCAATCCTAGTCAAGTTATCAAAGGCAGATGATCCTAATATGATATCTACCCTCTCTCAAGGCATAGACGCGTGATCTAATCAAGTTGCCCCCTACTTTCGTGGCTGACACCCTAAACTAAACCCATAAGATCTGTGATTCATCCGTTTTACCCTCAACCGCTGCTACCCTACTTTCGTGGCCTAACCTCGGTTGTTCTAAACCTGATCTTCTAGGACTAGAATTCTCCTTTCGGTCCTTCTCCTAACCCCTAACACATGCATCTATGTGGCCTTTGTAAACAGAAGTCATTTAAGCACTCAGACAAAGAATAGATAAACGAAAACGGGAAGATGCATTCAAAGATAAATCAAAAGTGGTTCCGGGATAGCCATGGGCTAATCCCTTCTCCTAAGAACAAACAAACTACTCGCTCATGCGTCTGTAAACAATCATAAACGAAATAGAAAGTCTAAGGAACATGAAAACCAAACGAAACCAAAGGGTGAAGTTGATCTCCAATGCTCCTCGTAAGTCTCCTTCGCAAGAACCTTCTTCTTTCTCTCCCTCGATCAAGAACTGAATAATGAATGAATGAATCTCGATCTCTGGCCCCTTTTTCCTCCTTTAAGGTCGTTTTCCTTATTGTATGAGTCCCCCCACAAACTTCAATTTGTTTTAAGTCAAATTAACTTATTTTAAGTTGCAGGTGACGGTCGCTGCCCGAGCGGGCAGAGAAAATGACCCGCTCGGGTACGGCGCGGAAGATCGCGCAAGAACACGATGAAAAAGAGGTGCCCCGATCGGGCTAGGGGTGCCCAGGTTGGGCTTGGGTGTGCCCTGGTCGGGCTCAAGTTGCTGGACAGACTTGTCGACTAAACGCCCCGCTCGGGCAAGGGTGTTCTTCGCCGATTCTCGTCCCGTTTGTTCCGTGATGATCCTCGATGTTTTTACTTTGTCTCGTGTTTGTCCTTTAGCTCCAAAATGAATTGAATATGCATAAAAACCTGTAAAAACACGAAAACACGAAAACAAGTAAAACAGATACAAAATCATACGTAAACATCGCATCCATATCGTAAACGTCTCTAAAATTATGCAAGAAATACGTATGAAAACAAGATGATCAAAATCCCCCAGACTTGAATGTTTGCTTGTCCCTAAGCAAACGTAAACGTGGAACACGTGGGGTGTACAAAATCCGAGAATCTCCCTTCTCCTAGAAGTACCGCTAAAGCGAACCTAACCGATCAACTAGCACGTCGAGAGCAAATTCGACCTAGTTAAGTTTTCGGTCTTCATCCCAGGTTCACCAAGGCTACCCATGAGAAAGTAAATCAAAGGAAAACTAAACAAGCCACCATAACTCTCTCCACCAAACAGGACTTCAGACAATGCTAAACCTTGAACAACCGAGGATACTTGTTTCTTTTCTGAGCTTATCTCTTTCTTTATTCTTTTTTTTTCTTTTTATTTTCTTTTTATGTCCTCTTTTTCTTTTCCTTTTTTTCTTTGCATACACACTAGGCTTCTAGGACATCGGATTTGAAGGGATCCAGCCTCTACTTAGACCCAGACTACCGATGACTAGACCTAGACTACCGATGACGGTATACTCATGCATCTCGTTTAAGAGTGTAGCGGAGTAGGCGGCATTTTTGTGCCATGCCCTTAGGACGTAGAAAGATGATCGCCAACCCACCACTTAGACCCGAGCCATCGAAAGAGTATCAAGGTCGATGCACTCATATCGATTTTTTTGATCATGCTTTTTAGGCATTATTTCTATCGACATCAGAGTGTTAGTGTGCGCTTTTAATCTGCAAAATAAGCTCGATTCTATATGATCCAATAATCTTCAATAGAAAAGAAGTAAAGCATCGTCTACACGAAGTATGACCATCTGGATAGAGAGAATAAACGATAAACTAGCCTAGCAACCTCGTCCAAACCCCCCACAAGCAACACTAGGATTCCCAAAGAACTACGACCTATTGTTTTTCAGCCGACTAATAAGCTCTAACAATTAGGGAAAACCTAGCTCAAACATGCAAAATCTCACGGAAAAAGCCAACTTCTTAAGCATCCTAGGTTCAGGGTTCATCTCAAAACGTGGCACCGGACAAGTGCCTGGGACGACTCTGACTCATGAAAACAAAAACAAACTAAAAACCACAAAATAACCTAAAAACTACAAAACCGAAGGGAAAATGAAACAAAATCACCTGACAAACGTTAGCTGCTCCCCCAGACTTGAATTGAACGGCGTCCTCGACGTGAAGCTCCGATGGAGGGTAAGGGAAGTGAAGCACATTGTGTTTTTTGTGTTTTTTTTATGACATCTTTTTCCATTACCTCGTGCAAGTGCGGGTGCAGCCTCCTTTGAGTTTCGGTGGAAGGTTCGTGGCTGTCCTCCATATAATTTCCATGCATACACATTGAAGAGCTAACTCTTCTACGCTTCTTTACACGTGTGGGTTGTTTTCTCATCTCATCAGCATTCAAGTTAGCATTCATAACAGCAGTATATGTTTTATCGCATTCTATGTACTCATACCGAAAAGAAGACGGCGGAGGATCGGGCTCAACTTTGGACGTCTTCTCCGCTGCAAAACCAGCATGGATTTCGTGTGGTATCTCCTCACATGGGGCGTCTCCTAGTGCTTCAATAGCACTCATGAATTTCGTGTACACCTCAGCTCCTTTGTCCGCAAATCCTGCATTATCGCAAACTTGTGTCAAATACCGTACGAGAGAATCGAGCATACTCACTTGATCAAGCGTGTCTTTTGATAACTCGTCCAGCAAATCAACTCTAAGGCAAGACTCCTTGGATAAGGGTACGTTCATGGGGCTGGACAGGTTGAATTCGATAGTCTCATCTCCGACACATAAGGACAACTTTCCTTGTTGTACGTCTATCAAGGCACCTGCAGTAGCTAAGAACGGTCTACCAAGAATAATAGGTGTCCTAGCATCTTCCTTTATCTCAAGTACAACAAAATCAGTGGGAATGCAAAGCTTACCTACCATGGTGGGAACGTTTTCAACGATTCCCACCGGATATCTTACCGAATGATCCGCAAGGCGTAGACACATCTTTGAAGGTTTGAGATTCCAAACTCCATCCGCTTGAAAACTGAATGTGGCATGATGCTCACGCTTGCCCCTAAATCGCACAAAGCATTAGAAATATCAATATTACCTATTGTGCATGGAATGGAGAAGCTTCCGGGGTCCTTCAACTTTGGTGGCAGCTTGTTTTGAAGGATAGCGCTGCATTCCTCGGTGAGTGCTACAGTCTCGTTCTCTTCGATGTGATTCTTTTTGGACAGTACCTCTTTGATGAGTTTGACATGATTAGGCATCTTTTTGAGGGCTTCCACATATGTGATGTTGATGTTAAGCTTCTTGAGGCCCTCTACAGATCTGCCCACTCGTTCTTCATTCCTACTGCTCACCAACCGTTGAGGAAACGGTATAGGAGGGTTTGTATGCCGGTGGAGCAACGTATGGTTTGTCTAAATCTGGTTCGAATCCTTCCATAATCGCAACCTTACCTTTTCCTCTATTCATGGACGTACCAGCAGCATTCCCTCGCTCTTTCGAGGGCGAATTCTCGATCATATCAGTGCTGCACACAGAAATAGCGTTCACATACTCTCTCGGGTTTAATTCGGGTTTACCTGGAAGCTGTCCGAGATTCCGAGAGGATGAGGCAGCTTGCTGTGCTACGGAGTTCTCTAAGCTCTTCACATGATTGCTCAAGGATTCCATCTGATTTTTGAGCTCGTTGATCGTTGTCCCCACATCCGCATTGAATTTGTTTTGAGTCGATGTTTGTTGCCTTTGCTCCTTGATGAATTCGAGCAATATCGCCTCAAGGTTCGACGAAGAGGCTTGAGGAGGTTGAGGGGCTTGCGAAACTTGCTGAGCTTGCTGGAATTGCTGGTTATTTTGTTGGTATGGCTGCTGTAATTGCTGAAATCCCGAATACCTCATCGGTTGAGTCGTTCGGTATGACAAGTTCGGGTGACTCCTCCAATTTGGATTGTAGGTATTCCCGAATTGCGCGTTTCCTTGCTGCTGGGCATAATTCATGTATTCCACATTCTCTTGCAGCGTGCATTGATAAGCCACGTGTTCTGTATCTCTACAATTCACGCAGTACATGGCGTTCGCTGCATTGCCCGTTGCTCGGCTCTGATTCGACTCATATAGGCGACGAGTGTTGTTAGGCATACCTCTCGGTGTTGACCACATGTTGTGGTTCATGACAAGGTTATCAATCAGCTCGTATGCCTCCTCGACACTCAGATCCATAAATGATCCTCTAGCAGCATTATCCAACGTCGTTCGGCGCTCATCTGAAATTCCGTTATAGAAAGTTTGGATAACGTACCACTGCTCAAGACCATGGTGTGGACACAATTGTAGAAGATCCTTGAATCTACCCCACGCCTCAAACAAAGTTTCTCCATCTCTTCATCTGAACGTTGTGATTTGCCCCCTCATCTGAATCGTCTTGCTCGGAGGAAAGAAGCGTGATAAGAACAATGTGCAGAGCTGATCCCAAGCAGTGATAGATCCAGCGGGGAGCGATTGCAGCCAAGTTTTAGCTCGTCCCCCAATAGAGAAGGGGAAGAGACGCAATAAGATCGCGTCCTCTGAGACTCTGTATATTTTGAACGTACCAGAAAGCTCAAGAAAGTCTCTGAGGTGCTGATGGGGATCCTCGTGATTTCCACCCATGAATTGCTTCTGATAAAGCATGTTGATCATCGCAGGCTTAATCTCAAACTGTTCTCTCGCAACAGCAGGCATCCTTATGGCTGTTTGCACGTTGTTCATGTTCGACACAACGTAATCCCTGAGACGACGTGGTGGAGGAGCCTGTGGTTCTTGCGGTTGAGGCACGAGTTGTTGTTGCTGCATCTGTCCATTGCCGTTCTGATTATCCATCTCTCGTTGATCTGAAAGCTCTGCAAAGGACAAATAAAGAACGATTTACGTAGAAAGAACGAAAGAAAAAGAAAACAAAAACAAAAATAAACAAGAAAGACTCTAGGCTCGAATCTAAGACGTGCTGACAATAGTCCCCGGCAACGGCGCCAAAAACTTGATGCGTTATCAAAGTTAAATAAATAACCTAAACTACCCGCAAGTGCACGGCACGTGTGTAGTACTTCAGGTACCGATCCCACAGAGACTACGCAACACAACCTAAACTCTAACTGTGAATCAAACTAACGAATGAATGAAATATGGTTTGAAGAATGAAATACTAAAAGCAAATAAACAAACTAGTTCTTACTAATGAGACAAACGTTCAAGGAAACCGGTTTCACCACAAGACTA
>CM071870.1:20512845-20528959 GCA_036759665.1 Gynandropsis gynandra | reverse complement strand
TCTAAGGCAGACGATCCTAATATGATATCTACCCTCTCTCGAGGCATAGACACGTAATCTAGTCCAGTTGCTCCCTACTTTCGTGGCTGACACTTTGAACTAAACCCATAAGACCTGTGATTCATCCGTTTTACCCTCAACCGCTGCTACCCTACTTTCGTGGCCTAACCTCGGTTGTTCTAAACCTGATCTTCTAGGACTAGAATTCTCCTTTCGGTCCTTCTCCTAACCCCTAACACATGCATCTACGTGGCCTATGTAAACAGAAGTCATTTAAGCACTCAGATAAATAATAGATAAACGAAAACGGGAAGATGCATTCAAAGATAAATCAAAAGTGGTTCCGGGATAGCCATGGGCTAATCCCTTCTCCTAAGAACAAACAAACTACTCGCTCATGCGTCTGTAAACAATCATAAACGAAATAGAAAGTCGAAGGAACATGAAAACCAAACGAAACCGAAGGGTGAAGTTGATCCCCAATGCTCCTCGTAAGTCTCCTTCGCAAAAACCTTCTTCTTTCTCTCCCTCGATCAAGAACTGAATAATGAATGAATGAATCTCGATCTCTGGCTCCTTTTTCCTCCTTTGGGGTTGTTTTCCTTATTGTATGAGTCCCCCACAAACATCCATTTGTTTTAAGTCAAATTAACTTATTTTAAGTTGCAGGTGACGGTCGCTGTCCGAGCGGGCAGAAAAAATGACCCGCTCGGGTACAGCGCGGAAGATCGCACAAGAACGCGATGAAAAAGAGGTGCCCCGGTCGGGCTAGGGAGTGCCCCGGTCGGGCTAGGGGGTGCCCTGGTCGGGCTTGGGTGTGCCCTGGTCGGGTTCAAGTTGCTGGACAGACTTGCCGACTAACCGCCCCGCACGGGCAAGGGTGTTCTTCGCCGATTCTCGTCCCGTTTGTTCCGTGATGATCCTCGATGTTTGTACTTTGTGTCGTGTACGTCCTTTAGATCCAAAATGAATTGAATATGCATAAAAACCTGTAAAAACATGAAAACACGAAAACGAGTAAAACGGATACAAAATCATACGTAAACATCGCATCCATATCGTAAACGTCTCTAAAATCGTGCAAGAAATACGTATGAAAACAAGATGATCAAAATCCTCCAGACTTGAATGTTTGCTTGTCCCTAAGCAAACATAAATGTGGAACATGTGGGGTGTACAAAATCCGAGAATCTCCCTTCTCCTAGAAGTACCGCTAAAGCGAACCTAACCGATCAACTAGCACGTCGAGAGCAAATTCGGCCTAATTAAGTTTTCGGTCTTCATCCTAGGTTCACCAAGGCTACCCATGAGAAAGTAAATTAAAGGAAAACTAAACAAGCCACCCTAACTCTCTCCACCAAACAGGACTCCAGACAATGCTAAACCTAGAACAACCGAGGATACTTGTTTCTTTTCCGAGCTTCTCTCTTTCTTTATTCTTTTTTTTTCTCTTTTTTTTCTTTCTTTTTTTTTCTTTTTATTTTCTTTTTATGTCCTATTTTTATTTTCATTTTTTTCTTTGCATACACACTAGGCTTCTAGGACGTCGGATTTGAAGGGATCCAGCCTCTACATAGACCTAGACTACCGATGACGGTATACTCATGCATCTCGTTCAAGAGTGCAGCGGAGTAGGCGGCGTTTTATTTGTGCAATGCCTTTAGGACATAGAAAGATGATCGTCAACCCACCACTTAGACCCGAGCCATCGAAAGAGTATCAATGTCGATGCACTCATATCGATTTTTTTATCATGCTTTTTAGGCATTATTTCTATCGACAGCGGAGTGTTAGTGTGCGCTTTTAATCTGCAAAATAAGCTCGATTCTATATGATCCAATAATCCTCAATAGAAAAGAAGTAAAGCATCGTCTACACGAAGTATGACCATCTGGATAGAGAGAATAAACGATAAACTAGCCTAGCAACCTCGTCTAAACCCCCCACAAGCAACACTAGGATTCCCAAAGAACTACAACCTACTGTTTTTCAGCCGACTAATAAGCTCTAACACTTAGGGAAAACCTAGCTCAAACATGCAAAATCTCACGGAAAAAGCCAACTTCTTAAGCATCCTAGATTCAGGGTTCATCTCAAAATGTGACACCGGACAAGTGCCTGGGACTACTCTGACTCATGAACACAAAAACAAACTAAAAACCACAAAATAACCTAAAAACTACAAAGCGGAAGGGAAAATGAAACAAAATCACCTGACAAACGTGAGCTGCTCCCCCAGACTTGAATTGAATGGCGTCCTCGACGTGAAGCTCCGATGGAGGGTAAGGGAAGTGAAGCACGTTTGTGGTGGTATTTTTTTGTGTTTTTTTTTGTTTTTTTAAATCGAAAACGAATAACCGAGGCTCAAACTAAAAACTAAGAAAAATAAAATCAAACACTCAATTCGGGAATACCTACAACCCGAATTGGAGGAATCACCCGAACTTGTCATACCGAACGACTCAACCGATGAAATATTCGGGATTTCCGCAACCACAACAGCCATACCAGCACAATGACCAGAAATTCCAGCAAGCTCAGCAAGTTATGCAAGCTTCTCAACCTCCTCAAGCCCCTTCATCAAACCTTGAGGCGGTATTGCTCGAATTTATCGAGGAGCAAAGGCAGCAAACATTGACTCAAACCAAATTCAATACGGATGTGGGGACTACGATCAACGAGCTCAAAACTCAGATGGAATCTTTGAGCAATCATGTGAAGAGTTTAGAGAACTCCGTAGCACAACAAACTGCCTCATCCTCTCGGAATCCCGGACAGCTTCCAGGTAAACCCGAATTGAACCCAAGAGAGTATGTGAACGCTATTTCTGTGTGCAGCACTGATATGATCGAGGATTCGCCCTCGAAAGAGCAAGGGAATGCTGCTGGTACGTCCATGAATAGAGGAAAAGGTAAGGTTGCGATTATGGAAGGAGTTGAATCAGATTTAGACAAACCATATGTTGCTCCACTGGCATACAAACCTCCTATACCGTTTCCTCAATGGTTGGTGAGCAGTAAGAATGAAGAACGAGTGGGCAGGCAGATTTGTAGAGGGTCTCAAGAAGCTTGACATCAACATCCCATACGTGGAAGCCCTCCAAAAGATGCCTAATCATGCCAAACTCATAAAAGAGGTACTGTCCAAAGAGAAGCACATCGAAGAGAACGAGACTGTAGCACTCACCGAGGAATGCAGCGCTATCCTTCAAAACAAGCTGCCACCAAAGTTGAAGGACCCCGGAAGCTTCTCCATTCCATGCACAATAGGTAATATTGATATTGATAATGCTTTGTGTGATTCAGGGGAAAGCGTGATCATCATGCCACACTCAGTTCTCCAGCGGATAGACTACGGAAATCTGAAACCTACGAAGATGTCTCTACGCCTCGCAGATCGTTCGGTAAGATATCCGGTGGGAATTATTGAAAACGTTCCCACCATGGTAGGTAAGCTTTGCATTCCCACTGATTTTGTTGTACTTGAAATAAAAGACGATGCTAGGACACATATTATTCTTGGTAGACCGTTCTTAGCTACTGGAGGTGCCATGATAGACGTACAACAAGGAAAGCTTTCCTTTCATGTCTGAGATGAGACAATAGAATTCAACCTGTCCAGCCCCATGAACTGACCCTTATCCAAGGAGTCTTGCCTAAGAGTTGATTCGCTGGACGAGTTATCCAAAGACACGCTTGATCAAGTGAGTATGCCCGATTCTCTTGTACGGTATTTGACTCGAGTTTGCGATAATGCAGGATTTGCGGATGAAGGAGCTGAGATGTACACGAAATTCATGAGTGCTATTGCATCACTAGGAGACGCTTCATGTGAGGAGATACCACATGAAATCCATGCTGGTTTCGCAGCGGAGAAGACGTCAGAACTTGAGCCCAACCCTCCGCCGCCTTCTCTTCGGTATGAGTACGTTACGTCCAATAAAATATACCCTCCTATTTTGAATGCTAACATGAGTGCAGATGAGATGAGAAAACAACCCACACGCGTGAAGAAGCGTAGGAGAGTCAGCTCTTCAATGTGTATGCACGACAATTATACGGAAGACAGCCCCGAACCTTCCACCGAAACTCAAAGGAGGCTGCACCCTCACTTGCACGCTTTCCGATCCACCCGTTACGCACGCATGAGGAATGGAGACGTCAAAGCTTAAAGACGTTAAAAAAGCGCTTTCTAGGAGGCAAAGCATCTGTTTGCTTTTATTTTTCTTAGTTTTTAGTTTGAGACTCGGTTATTCGTTTTCGATTTAAAAAACCAGAAAAACACAAAAAAATACCACCGCAAACGTGCTTCACTTCCCTTACCCTCCATCGTAGCTTCATGTCGAGGACACCGTTCAAATAGAGTCTGGGGGAGCAGTTCACGTTTGTTAGGTGATTTCCTTTCATTTTCTTTCATCTTCCCTTTGACTTTGTAGTTTTTAGGTTATTTTTGTAGTTTTTAGTTTGTTTTTTTTCGTGAGTCAGAGTCGTCCCAGGCACTTGTCCGGTGCCATGTTTTGAGATGAACTTTGAACCTAGGATGCTTAAGAAGTTGGCCTTTTCCGTGAGATTTTGCATGTTTGAGCTAGGTTTTCCCTAAGCGTTAGAGCTTATTAGTCGGCTGAAAAACAATAGGTCGTAGTTCTTTGGGAATCCTAGTGTTGTTTGTGGGGGGTTTAGACGAGGTTGCTAGGCTAGTTTATCGTTTATTCTCTCTATCCAGATGGTCATAATTTGTGTAGACGATGCTTTACTTCACTTTTCTATGAGGATTACTATATCGTATGAGATCGAGCATATTTGCAGATTAAGAGCGCACACTAACACTCCGCTGTCGATAGAAATAATGCCTAAAACGCATGATCTAAAATCGATATGAGTGCATCGACCTTGATACTCTTTTGATGGTTCGGTCTAAGTGGGTGGGTTGGCGATCATCTTTCTTGTCGATAGAAATAATGCCTAAAACGCATGATCTAAAATCGATATGAGTGCATCGACCTTGATACTCTTTTGATGGTTCGGGTCTAAGTGGTGGGTTGGCGATCATCTTTCTACGTCTTAAGGGCATGGTACAAATAAAACTCCGTCTACTCCACTGCACTCTATAACGAGATGCATGAGTATACCGTCATCGGTAGTCTGGGTCTAAGTAGAGGCTGGATCCCTTCAAATCCGACGTCCTAGAAGCCTAGTGTGTATGCGAAAAAAAGAAAAAAAAAGAAAAGAAAAATAGGACATAAAAATAAAATAAAAAGAAATAAAAAAAGAAAAGAGAAAGAAAAAAAGAAAAAAGAAAGAAAGAAGCTCAGAAAAGAAACAAGTATCCTCGGTTGTTCTAGGTTTAGCATTGTCTGAAGTCTTGTTTGGTGGAGAGAGTTACGGTGGCTTGTTTAGTTTTCCTTTGGTTTACTTTCTCGTGGGTAGCCTTGGTGAACCTAGGTTTAAGACTGAAAACTTAATTAGGCCGAATTTGCTCTCGACGTGCTAGTTGATCGGTTAGGTTCGCTTTAGTGGTGTTTCTAGGAGAAAGGGGAATTCTCAGATTTTGTACACCCCATGTGTTCCTCGTCTACATTTGCTTAGGGACAAGCAAACATTCAAGTCTGGGGGATTTTGATCATCTCGTTTTCATACGTATTTCTTGCACGATTTTAGAGACGTTATGATATGGATGCGATGTTTATGTATGATTTTGTATCCGTTTTACTCGTTTTCGTGTTTTTTACAGGTTTTTATGCATATTCAATTCATTTTAGAGCTAAAGGACGTACACGAGACAAAGTACAAACATCGAGGATCATCACGGAACAAACGGGACGAGAATCGGGGAAGAACACCCTTGCCCGCGCGGGGCGTTTAGTCGGCAAGTCTGTCCAACAACTTGAGCCCGACCAAGGCACACCCAAGCCCGACTGGGGCACCCCCTAGCCCGATCGGGGCACTCCCTTGCCCAACCGGGGCACCTCTTTTTCATCGCGTTCTTGCGCGATCTTCCGCGCCGTACCCGAGCGGGTCATTTTCTCTGCCCGCTCGGGCATCGACCGTCACCTGCAACTTAAAATAAGTTAATTTGACTTAAAACAAATGGAAGTTTGTGGAGGACTCATACAATAAGGAAAACGACCTTAAAGGAGGAAAAAGGGGCCAGAGATCGAGATTCATTCATTCATTATTAAGTTCTTGATCGAGGGAGAGAAGAAGGAGGTTCTACGAAGGAGATTTGCAAGGAGCATTGGAGATCAACTCAAGACTTTGGTTTCGTTGGTTTTCATGTTCCTTAGACCTTCTATTTCATTTATGATTGTTTACAGACGCATGAGCGAGTAGTTTGTTTGTTCTAGGAGAAAGGATTAGCCCATGGCTATCCCGGAACCACTTTTGATTTATCTTTAAATCCATCTTCCCATTTTCGTTTATCTATTCTTTATCTGAGTACTTAAATGACTTGTGTTTGCGACGGCCGCGTAGATGCATGTGTTGAGGGTTAGGAGAAGGGCCGAAAGGAGAATTCTAGTACTAGAAGATCAGGTTTAGAACAACCGAGGTTAAGCCACGAAAGTAGGGTAGCAGCGGTTGAGGGTAAAACGGATGAATCACAGGTCTTATGAATTTAGTTCAAGGTGTCAGCCACGAAAGTAGGGGGCAACTTGACTAGATCACGTGTCTATGCCTTGAGAGAGGGTAGATATTATATTAGAATCGTCTGCCTTAGATAGCTTGACTGGGATTGCATGATAGATAGGTGGATTATCGGTTTCGGTAGTCTTGTGGTGAAACTGGTTTCCTGGAACGTTTGTTTCATCGTTAAGAACTAGTTTGTTTATTTGCTTGTATTTCATTCTTCAAACCATATTTTTTTCGTTACCAAGTTTGATTTACAGTTAGAGTTTAGGTTGTGTTGTGTAGTCTCTGTGGGATCGACACCTGAAGTACTACACACGTGCCGTGCACTTGCGGGTAATTTAGGTTATTTATTTAACTTTGAGAACGCATCAACACTCCGCTATCGATAGAAATAATGCCTAAAAAGCATGATCTAAAATCGATATCAGTGCATCGATCTTGATACTTTTTCTGCTTGGTTCAGGTCTAAGTGGTGGGTTGTCGATCATATTTCTACGTCCTAAGAGCAAGGCAGATAAAAACACCATCTACTCCGCTGCATTCTTGAATGAGATGCAAGAGTATACCATTATCGGTAGCTTGGGCCTAAGTAGAAGTTGAATCCATTCAAATCGAACATATTAGAAGCCTAGTGTGTTCGCAATATCAATAAAAGAAGAATAAAGAAAGAAAGAAAAAAATGGTATAAAAGAATAACAAGCTGGAGAATAAAACAAGTATCCTCTTTGATTACATGATTAGCATTTGTTTGAAGTCTCGTTTGATAGAGAGAGTTGCGGTTTCTCGCTTAGCTCATCTTTGATTTGTTTTCTTATAGATAGCCATGGTGAACCTAAGATGAAGACTGAAAGTTATTAGGCCAAAATTTGCTCTAACTTGTTTGTTGATCGATTAGATTTTCTTTAGAGGTGTTTCTAAGGAAAGGGGAATTCTCGACTTTTATATCTCCCACGTGTTCCACGTTTACATTTGCTCAGAGACCAGCAAACATTCAAGTCTGGAGGATTTTGATCATCTTGTTTTCGTACACGATTCTCGCATGATTTTAGAGACGTCTAAGATGATAGTTGTGAAGTTTACGCCTGATTTTGTATCCTCTTACTTGTTTTCGTGTTCTTATAGGTTTTAATGCGTATTCGATTCATTTCAAAGCTAAGAAACATACAAGGGACAAGATACGACATCAAGGGTCACAACGGATCAAACGAGACGAGAAATGGACAAGTCATGGCCGAGCACACAACTCAGCACGACCGAGGATGCATCAACAGACACAACCTGGTCGAGCATGATCAAGTGCAAGACCGAACTCTCACCCATAATCAAGTGCACGACCGAGCATGTGAAGCAGCATGATTGAACTCGTAGTGGTGTTCTAAGACCGAGAGATGTGCACGACTCGGGCATGCCAAGTGCACGGTCGGGCACTCTCTTGGTGGCACAGCACGGTCAGGCATCCTTTGGTGCACGGTCGGGTATTTCACACATTTCACCCCTATAACTTTAGCACGGGTCGGACATGTCATGTGCACGGTCATGCACCCTTATTTGGAAGCCAGCACGGTCAGACGTTCCAGCTAGCACGATCGGGCATCGAGGAAAAGTTCGGTTTACAAGTGCGGAATGAAGCATGCCCAATCGAGCATGACATGGAACACGGTCGGGCATGGCTTGGTAGAACGGTTTATCACCAATTTTGATGGAAATGAGTCGGCTAAGGGATTGAATTTGAAATTATAAAACATCAAAGGCAGAATCAATCATCATCATCCATCATCTAGAATACATTCTTCATCACAACAACCATCCGTCCATAGAGCCCTCTTGATGGGAGACACTCAAGGAGTCGGGAGTTGATTCGAGATCATCACTCGTTTGATATTTCTATGCTCCTTATTTTACTTATTTCGTTTCTGTTGTTTAGACTCATGACCGAGTAGTAGATTTTTTCTAGGAGAAGGGATTAGCCCATCGCTATTCCGGAACCCGGTTTGATTTACTTATGAATGCATTTCCCCGTTTTGTTTATCTATTCTTTGTCTGAGCGTTTATTGTCTTGTTTTTATGATGGTCACGCATATGCATGTGTTAGAGATTAGGAGAATGACCGAAAGGAGAATTCTAGTCCTATATGATCAGGATTAGAACAATCGAGACTAGGCCATGAAAGTAGGATAGTAACGGTTGAGGGTTGAATCAGGTAAATCATGGATCACAATGGGGTTTAGTTGGAATGTTAGCCACTAAAGTAGGGGATGACTCAATTGAACCACGTTCCTATGCCTTGAGAGAGGGTAGCATCTACATTAGGATCGTTCGCCTTAGATATCTTGATAGGCAATGCACAATTAGATAGATCGGAGATAGGTTTTGAAAGGTATGGGGTGAAACCGGATCCTAAAACGTTTGTCTCTTTGTTTAGAACTCGTTATTCCACTGCATCATCATACTTGCATCTTATAACCATCATCTCATCGCAATAAACATTAATTCTAGTTTGATTCTTAGACCGTATTGCATTAGTCCCTGTGAGATCAACACCTAAATTACTACACACGTGTTTGATCATCTCGTTTTCATACGTATTTCTTGCACGATTTAGGAGACGTTTTTGATATATATGTGATGTTTTACGTATGATTCCGTTTCCGTTTTACTTGTTTTCGTGTTTTCATGTTTTCATGTTCTTACAGGTCTTTACGTGTATTTGGATCATTTTGGAGCTAAAAGGACATGCACGGAGCTAAGGAGCAACTTTGAGGATCATCACGGGACAAACGGAACGAGATTGAGCATGGAAAGCCTCCACCCGATCGGGCACAACTCCCGGGCAAAACCTACGGCCAAATTTGTGCACAATTTGCACGACTCGGGCATGACTATGCCCGACCATTTGCCTTGTGCCCGAGCGGGCTCACATACCATGCCCGATCGGGCATGTATTCCAGCCAACATCTTGCGCGACTCACCCTAGCCGCACCCGAGCGGGCACAATGACCACCCGAGTGGGTCACGACCCAAAACTGCCTATTAAGTTAAGTAAACTTAACTTAAACTTAATTTAACGTCATTAGAGCAAGCTTACATTGGAGATTAGTTCAGTAGAAGATTAAGGAGATTCTTGCGAGGAGACAAGCAAGGAGCATTGGAGATCAAGCCCCGACACTTCGGTTTTGTTTGGTTTTCATGTTCCTTAGACTTTCTACTTTGTTTATGTTTCTTTACAGACGCATGAGCGAGTAGTTTGTTTGTTCTAGGAGAAGGGATTAGCCCATGCTATCCTGGAACCAATTTGATTTATCTTTGAATTTAATTTCTCGTTTTCATTTATCTATTCTTTTACTGTATGTTTGATTGACTTGTGTTTACGAAGGCCGAGTAGATGCATGTTTTAGGAATTTAGGAGAAGGTCGGAAAGGAGAATTCTAATACTAGATAATCAAGCTTAGAACAACCGAGACTAGCTAGGACGTTTGTCTTATCGTTAGAACCCAAGTAGTTTATTTACTTTCAGTATTTCATTCTTCATCCACATTCTTTCGTTAGCAAGTTTGATTCCTAGTTCGAGTTTAGGTAGTGTTGCGTAGTCTCTATGGGATCGACACCTAAAATACTACACACGTGCCGTGCACTTGCGGGTAGTTTAGGTTATTTTATTTAACTCTGATAACGCATCAGTGTTGTGCACTTGCGGATAGTTTTAGGTTAACTTGTTTAATTTGACACGCATCACATCTTAAAAAGAATATCCGGAGGAAAGCGTATTACAATAAAATGGAGATGAGACAATTATAAAAAGTTAAGATATTTTACGTGAAAAATTCTAAATAACTAAAAAAAGATATAAAAAATTTGTATAGATACATATATATATGCATGTACATATTATAAATATGTTTGTATATGTAAAATACATCTATATATATACATGTTAATAATATGAAATATGATATCTATATAATATATGATATGTATAATATATGATATATCATATTATAAATATATTTATTTATGATACATATGTATGATATATATATGAAGAAATAAAAAATTTATTTAGAACTTGAACATGAGAAAATGAAGAGAGTATGAGAGAATGAATAGAGTTTTTGGAGTTTTTAAATTTTCTGTATTGAAATGAATGGTTACATTGTCTATATAGAAAAATAAATATAACTATTCAATTTAACAATAATAAATTCAATATGACCCTTCATAAAAGTTTTAGACATTAACATATTTTATATAATTATTAAATTTTATAATTATAATACTTCTCCTTGAATGTCTATCAACTGTCTCGTTAAAAACCTTATAATGGAAAAAACCATTGAGATAAAAACCATGACAAGAAAAAAAGAGTGCAACCATAAAAACTCATCTTCGATTTGTCAACGCGTTGTTTGTTCATAAGTTTTGAAGGTGAGATATCTCAATGTTATGAATGTGTATTCTCAATGTTGAAGTAGGGAGCGTCTTTGTGAATAGTAAACTATATTTTTGTTTGATTTAATGTAACGAACATTAACTTCTTTATTCTTCTCAAGCACTTGGGTATATGATAAGAATTTTGGAAGGATATATTTTGCTCTATCACTTACGTTCCTTTACTAATATTGCCTGATTTTCTTAAGACTTTTGAAATCGAGTGTGATGCATCCGACGTAGGAATTGGTGCAGTATTGATGCAGGAACGGAAGCCGATTGCCTACTTCAGCGAGAAACTCGGAGGTGCAACTCTCAACTATGCCACCTACGACAACGAGTTATATGCACTCGTGAGGACATTACAAACTTGGCAACATTACCTGTGGCAAAAGGAGTTTGTGATACACACCGCCCATGATTTGCCCAAGTATTTGAAGGGTCAGAACAAACTCAGTAAGCGACATGCGAGGTGGGTTGAATTCATTGAAACATTTCCTTACTTCATCAAGTACAAGCAATGTAAGGAAAATGTCGTGGCTGATGCCCTATCCAAAAGGTAGACATTGTTGACCACTTTGGATGCTAAGCTTCTAGGGTTTCAACAAATTAAAAAATTATATGCATTTGACTTGGAATTTGGTTGAGAGAGTTGCGGTCTCTTGCTTAGTTTGTCTATGATTTTCTTTCTCATGGGTAGCCATGGTGAACCTTGGATGACGACTGAAAAATTACTAGGCCAAATTTGCTCTTGACATGCGAGTTGATCGATTAGGTTCACTTTAGCGGTGTTTCTAGGGGAAAGAGGAATTTTCGGTTTTTGTATCTCCCATGTGTTCCACGTTTACGTGTGCTTAGGGAAAAACAAACATTCAAGTCTAGGGGATTTTGACCATCTCATTTTCGTATACGTGTCTCGCATGATTTTAGAGATGTTTATGACGATAGTTGCGATGTTTACGTGTGATTTTGTACTTGTTTTACTTGTTTTCATGTTTTTATGTTCTTACAGGTTTTAATGCGTATTTGGTTCGTTTCCGAGCTAAAGAACATACATGAGACAAAGTACGCGCATCGAAGATCACAATGGAGCAAACAGGTCGAGAAATGGACAAGGAATGGGCCAAACATAGGTACACACGACTGGGCTGAAGTGAAGAACCACATGCATGACCGGGCAACTAACAAAGCACGACCGGGTGGTAATTGAATGGATTTTGCCCCGAGAGTGTTGCACGGCCCGGGCACACATAGAGCAAGGTCAGGCACTCCTTTTCGAAGAGTGTACGGTCGGGCATGAAACAATGCACATTGGGACTAGTCATCACCAAATATCCCGAGAGCTTTGCACGGCCCGGGCATTCACACAGCACAATTGAGCACCTGAAGAAACTGTTCTATAGATAAGGAAAAGATGCATGCCCGACCGGGCTGCATACCATGCATGGTCGGACATGACTTGGTAAACTCTCCTACTTCCGTTTTGAGATGAATTTGGCACCAGAGGATTCAAATAGAGTTATAGAACGTGAAGAACATAAGAGAGACATCATTCATTCATTATTCATCATTCTACAGAGTACTCTTGACGGGAGACACACAAGGAGACCGGAAGATCGAATCGGGACTACGCCTCGTTTGATATTCTATACTCCTTATACTATCTATTTCATTTGTGTTGTTTGGTTTCAAACTCATGACTGAGTAGTTGTTTTTTTCTAGGAGAAGGGATTAGCCCATTACTATCTCGAAACCTGATTTATTCCTGAATGCAATTTCCCGTTTTGTTAATATATTCTTTGTCTGAGTGTTGAATCGTCTTGTATTTATTAAGGCCAAGTATATGCACGTGTAAGGGATTAGGAGAAGGACCGAAAGGAGAATTCTAATCCTAGATGATCAGGCTTATAACAACCGAGACTAGGTCACAAAAGTAGGGTAGTAACGGTTGAGGGTTAATCGGATGAATCGTAGAACATATGGGTTTAGTTCAAGGTATCAGCCATGAAAGTAGAGCATAACTATGATTAGATCAAATTTATATGCCTCGAGAGAGGGTAGGAATTACATTAGGATCGTCCGCCTTAGATATCTTGATTGGGAATGCATGATTAGATAGATTGGTTGATGGTTTCAGAAGCTTTATGGTGAAACCGTATCCTAGATCGTTTTTCTCATTGCCAAGAACTCGTAGTTTACTCCTTTTCATTATGTCATCTTAAAACCAATATTTCATCGTAGCAAGTTTGATTCTAGTATGCACTTAATTTGTGTTGCATAGTCCCTGTGGTATCGACACCTAGAGTACAACACACGTGTCGTGCACTTGCAGGTAGTTTAGGTTAATTAAGTTTAACTTGGAACGCATCACACCACACCAATGTTGATAGTGCAAGACAATTCCTTCTGAATATCGAGATTGGTGCATTTTCATCTCGTAAATCCAAGTTCATTCTTCAACATATTGTCATGAAATCTTTATTTAACTGTATGTTATCCTTCATTTTCCCCGTCACATTCAAAACAGTGTTGGTATTGTTATTGTTTTTTTTCAATATGCATATCGTATAAATTACGGCGCAATATGAGTGATTCCAATATGATCATTCCAAAAACTCTGTGTTTGTACAAGTTATACAGTCACCTTGACCTTGTAGTTTTTAATGCCCACGATCTCCTCCACATTTGACCGATTCTTGTAAATTTTCTTTCGTGTTTAGTCATTCATATAATATTTGCATACATGTTTGTATGCATGGTGCCTCTTCTTTGGGTAACACATTCTTTCGAAAATGTTTCTTATCTTTTCTAGAATGTATATCCACATTGAGGAAATCTTCTATGAAAATTAAACGAATTTGTATACAATATGAACATGTCACCCTCATGTGCATGCTCCAACCAAATAACATTGTCTACAACAACACTGCTTTCAATGTCAAGTTCTGCTTTGAAGTTATGTCATATGCAACATATATGCATTGCCAAAAACAGTGAAAAGTTTGCATCAGGGCGTTATTACAAGCAAGATGATTTTCTATTTTATGATAACCGTATGTGTGCCTAACTGTTCAATACGAGAACTATTTGTTAGAGAAGCCCACGGAGGTGGACTTATGGGCCATTTTGGCAAAGCGAAAACACTGAAGATTTTACAGGACCTCTTCTACTGGCCGCATATGAAGAGTGACGTTGAGCGAATTTGTGAGCGATGCGTCGCATGCAAACAGGCTAACTCTAAGGTTCAACCTCACGATTTGTATACCAATCTTCCTATCCCAACTCATCCTTGGACAAATATATCTATGGATTTTGCGATTGGGTTGCCTAGGACTAGGAATGGTAAAGATTCAATTTTCATGGTGAAAGATAGATTCTCTAAAATGACACATTTTATAGCATGTCAAAAGACTGATGATGCATTGCATGTAGCTGATCTTCTTTAAGGAAGTAGTCTGATTGCATGGCATGCCTAGTACGATAGTTTCCGATAGGGATACTAAGTTCCTTAGCTATTTCTGGAAAACTCTGTGGTCCAAGTTAGGAACTAAAGTGTTATTCTCCACGACTTGTTACCCACAAACTGATGGTCAAACCGAAATGGTAAATCGAACCCTAGGAACTTTGTTGCGTGCAATTGTTAGAAAGAACTTGAGAACTTGGGAAGAATATTTACCACAAGCCGAATTTGCTTACAATCATGTTGTACATTCTGCTTCCAAATTTTCTCCTTTTGAAATTGTGTACGGGTTCAATCCTGCTTCACCATTGGATCTAATGCCTTTGCCTTCGAGTGATCGAGTTAGTCTAAACGAAGAAAGAAAAGAAAACATGGTAAAAAAGATTCACAAAAAAGCTAGGAAGAATATAGAGGAGAAGACAAAGCTCTATCTGAAACAGGCGAATAAGGGACGAAAACAATTGACTTTCGAGCCCGGTGACCAAGCTTGTGTTCATCTACGAAAAGAATGATTTCTGAACGAGTGGAAGTCCAAGGTAATGCCCCGGATCGACGACCCTTTTACAATGACCAAGAGAATCAACAACAACGCCTACTAACTCGACTTGCAAGGTAAGTATAATGTGAGTTCCAGTTTTAATGTTACTTACTTGGTTACTTTTGTGGCAGATCAAGCGGATTTGAAGGCGAATCCTTTTCAAGTAGGGGGGCATGATATGATCCCGGACGACGTTGAGGATGCGACCTGTAATGCAGAGGAGGACGTGACCCACATGGATGAGGAGGACACGACCTGCATCGTTGAGGAAGACGCGACCTACGTGACCCGAGACGAGATCCGTGCTTTACAAGATGCGACGCGCACAGCAAAAGAGGCGACTCGCATCGGGAAAAAGATGACCCGAGTCAAATGAAAGGCAGATGCGACCCGAAGGAAGGACATTGGCCTTGTGACCCGTGCTAGGGCTAAGGAGGAGGAGGCCTTGACCTTACCAGCTGGTCCCGTGACTCGAGCTAAACCTTCAAAGCTTAAGGAGGCGATCATCGGGATCCTCACGGCCGTCAAAGTTCAAGATGAGTATTCAAGTCCACATGAAGTCTCTAATATCCGTATCATTCTTCAAGCCGAAGCATAACTCGCAACGGTCGATAATTAGGGTAAGTGTTTCGCATGTACTCTTTTCCCTTCGTTGGTTTTGTCCCACGGGGTTTTCCAACGACGGGTTTTTAACGAGGCCGTGACTCACTTTCCGCGACCTAATTATTGACCGGAGGCTCCAAGACAAGGCCGCTTAACGAAGACACACTTTACAATCTTATCTATTTAAGGCTTTGGTTATTTTCTAGGCTATTTATGAATAGACTTGCATGGCTACTTAGCATTTAATGGCATTTATGGTCTTGCATGGCCACCTTTGACTACATATGGCCGGCCATGAACTTCTTGTAGAACAACTTTGAATTTTCGAATTAAATCTTTGATTTTCCTTTGTGAAATCATCTTGTTGATGTGTCATATCCAACAAAACTCGTTGGTGCGTAACATTCAACGTTCGTTCGTTCTTCGTAGGTGTGTAATATCCTTCGAAGACGAGCCGGTGAA
>CM071870.1:20500764-20511886 GCA_036759665.1 Gynandropsis gynandra | reverse complement strand
AGTTTGGATAAATCTAAGCATTAACGCATAATCCAAACATCCATTACAAGTCTGATATCCCTAACCCATAGCTGGAAATCTACTCACTCATGGTTTCTACTGTCAAACAAGAGAAAATAACCCTAGACATGATAAAGAATAAGAAATACGATTCCTCGATCTTCCCTATCTTGTTACCGACATCCGGATTGATGTGTCTCTCCTTCTCCAGCTTCTCCTGAATCTTTCCTGATGAATTTTAGTCCCTTCCTGGCCCTAGTCGTCGCCCTCTCATTTCTCGAATCGATCCCCCTCTCTCTTTTGCCCGTTCAAACACTTAAATTAGGTTGTTGCGAGAAAGGCGGCCCGCGTGGGCTAGGTGCAGTACCCGATCGGGTATTACTCAACCCGAGCGGGTTAAGGTGTCCGCCCGAGCGGGTATCAATGTGATTGACCTACCCGATTGGGTTCTCTTCTGGCCCGAGTCGTGTGAATTTTTCTGGAACTTCTGCGTAACTTCAGCCCGAGCGGGCTAAGAATAGAGCGCGCCCGGGTTCGTGTTTCTCACATAGCACGAGCGGGTAAAGGTTCAGCCCGAGCGGGCTGAAACTCTGTCGAGGCCTATGATCGGTGTTTCCTTTGGTTCCATGGTCTGAAATTGCTCCGAGTGATTTGTAGCTTCCAATATGTGCAGTTGAGTCCAAGAATTTGCATTCTAAAGCTCGTTTAGGCTTTGTCGCCTTAAAACCTGAAAATCAACAAAAAGGGAGTATATAAAGAACGTTCGTGTCGGATTTGTAACTCGTGCTATATAATCTATGCGAAAATGATGCAAATGTCTAGCCTAAAACTGATACACACTACGTGTTATCAAACTCCCCCAGACCTGAACCTTTGTTTGTCCTCAAACAAAACTAGAGCCAAGTATAAGAAGAGTTCAACAACAATGGATACTAGCACGAAAAATTCGAAGGATTAGTCATTATGCAAAACAACGCGTCACATGAACATAAGCCTAAGCGTACCAAGTTCAGACTTATATCAACCGAAAGTCACGAGCCATGCAATCCTACCAATAATCTAAGTCTATTTCACACCCCTAGACAACGTCCAAGCGATCTCCATACCAATTCTCCTAAGCTTGAGATATCATTAGACTCTTATTCTCGTTCATATTCTCTTTTTTTTTTCTTATTTAGATCCACGCTTGGTTTCTAGGACGTCGAAGTCGAAGAGGGATGGCTTACTACTTAGACCCAGGCTGCCTATGGCACACTCATAAGGTCGTGTAACCTTAGCAAAGTGAAGAGGTGCGTTATTGAAGAGCAAATTTTTTTTTTCGAGAAATTACGCATCAACTCTAAGCCTTAGGACGTAGAATAGCGCCTCAACCCACCACTTAGACCCAAACCATTTGATATCGATGTAATCATGTCAACGTAAATCTGAAATAGTTAGAAACTTATCCAAGGTGACAACGGAGTATAAGCGTGAGGAATCTAATGATCAATGAACGGTAAAATATATCAAACAAAGCAAGGGATAAATGGTATACATAGAGATATGGATACTTGGTACTGAAACCTAGGAGGTGAATGCAACTATAGATCATGGTTTCAAGCAAAACTATTCGACTAATCGGTATCCAAAAGACTTCTAAGCAAACCTAGACTATTGTTCACGATTCGACAAAGTCGCAAAATAATGACTAAAACTCGAAAATTTGTACTAGGTATCCATCTGCTTATTCCTAATCCTAATCCTAATCGCAATTATGTCACTCAAAGAAATCATATCACTCAAAAGAGTACCCCCCAGACCTGAACGGAACACAGTCCCGGTGTTCGAAATCTGTGAGAGGTACACACATGCAAAAACTCGAGAGAAGATAAAATAAAAATTGAGAACGGGTACACTTGGTGTATTTTGCTTTCTCGAGTTGGTGATACATCCGGATGTTATATGTTTCTGGCCTTGGACTTCGTTGAAAAATCCCCATACGCTATCCGATTTGAGAACTGCGCTTGACGATTCTTATTATGTTCGGGCAGTTTGGTGAAGACGCGGTGCGGGACGTCTAGCACAATAGCGAACTGCTACGCGCTGAGCTGGTAGTTCTATCCAGTAGACGGAACTCCATAAATGTCTTGTCCCGGTCTCGCGACTCGGGGAAGAAGGCTGTGTTTGACGCAAGGAACTTCGTAGTGAGGTTGTGGTATGTGTACTCCCGTGCCACCCGCAATCCGTTCCACTCCAATGTGTTGAAGATGGTGTCGATGTGCTCTTCGATGCGGAGAGCACTCATGGCTTCCGTGGATAAGAAGCTGGATGGCTGAATGCGCGGCAACAGTTCGTTGAACATTGACTTGTGACCGGACAAAAAGGTTGTTGTCCGGTAGTTGTACTATTGGTGGGACGTCGTGATGGGCATGTATGGGGTTAACTCCATGATAGCGTCTGGCTTTGCTGGCCACCCCTGCTTCGGATCGTAGGCGCTGCTCGTCGTTTCTTTGAGCTTTGGAAGAATTTTGGAGCCATCTGCAAAACACTCAAAGAAGAAAATTGAACGATTTGTCACTGTTTTCAGAAAGCCCGCGCGGGTAGAGTGTGTAACCCGCTCGGGCTGCGTTTCCAGAGAAAATTCGCCGTAAGTCTAGAAATTTTCGCCCAACCCAGGTCCAACCACTGCCCGGTCAGGCTTGAACCTGGTTACCCGATCGGGTCCTAACCCTAACCCGAGCGGGCTGGTCGCGAGATCGCGATCTGGAATCGGATTTCATGCTTCAAATTGCAAATATCACCCTAAATCCTTCCAAGCAGGCCTAAATCTAATCAAAATCAGTCGAAAATATAAATTAGTTCATGAAAATACGTGGATTACGAGAAGAAATCGAAGGTTTTGGGGAGAATTTGCGAGAGAAGAGGGAGAGAGAGGTATTTCGAGTAACCGGCCGAGTGTTCGTCGGCGCAGAGGTCGGCGGTGATGAGAAACGGCGGCGACGACGTGAGTAGTGTCCGACGGCGTGAGAGATTTCTAGTGTGAATGCATGTTCGGGTCGGTTTCGTTTGTGAGGGTTGCAGCCGCTCGGGTTACTCAAAATATTTAACTTACCTCTGCAGAAGAATGACGTTGCCCGTGCGGGTTATGTGATCTTGCCCGATAGGGCACATGGAAAAATGATCAAGCCCGCGTGGGTCGCATGCTGAGCCTGATCGGGCTGTGCTGCAATCTGAAAAAAAAATCACGAGGAAAAACATGCAGCAATAATCATGAAGACCACTAAAATCCTAAATCCTAAAAAAATGTCCATGACCTATAGAGAGTTCGAGAGTAGAAATAAAATAGAAAGGAAGAAAAAGGATACAGAGCTCGGGTCGCCTCCCGAGAAGCGTTTGTTTATGGTCTTTAGCTTTACTGTAACGTTTTCAGACGTGTATGATGTCGGAAAGAGGATGTACGCCTCTTCTGTCTTCTACTTGATCATCATAGCATGGCTTGCACCTTTGAGCATTTTCCACTAGCGAATCTTATTTTTCTCGTCCAATCCTATGACTCCATGGTATCTCCGTCGGACTCGATTTTGCTTGAGTGTTGCCTCGGTGTTCCAGGCGGGATAAGTGTGTGTACGGGCCATCGAAGGTGTGGGAGATGGGGTGTATGACTGAAGAACCGCAGCCCGTGTTGGGGTCTCAGCTAACCCGTGCGGATTCATGTTCATATGATGTGCTCGATCGGGCTGGTGCTTCGCCCTGCGCGGGCTCTGAAATGTGACATTTACCCCCGAGAGGTGTGCTCGAGTCGGGGTGTATGATCGCCCGGGCGGATTCTTGTCCATGAGGTCTGCCCGATCGGGCTCATCAACTACCCCGCCGGGTTACGAAATGCGCCATTTATCTGCGAGAGTACTACCCGAGTCGGGGAGTGAGGTCGCCCAGGCGGGTCGTGCGATTCAGGTGCAGCCCGCGCCTGTTGATGTATGGGCACGCATGGGCTAATTATCATCTAGGGGTATTTAAGTTCTCCCTGAGTTGTGTGCATGCATCGACATCTTGGGGTGACTGAAATAGGCTCCCGGTGCATTCGGACAGTATATCTCCACGGGATGGATGTCGTGATGTTCACATTGAACTTTCTCTGTTAGTGCATCCATCGTGTTAATGTGCATCATGGGTTCCGTCATATGTGGCTTCTTAAGTGCATCATCGAGCTTGAACTCAATAGACTCGTCTCCAAACTTCATGACCAGTCTTCCTTCAGCGCAATCAATGACCATTTTCGCCGTGTTGAGGAATGGTCTTCCCAAAATGGTGGGGATCTTCAGATTTATCTCCATGTCCACAACTACAAAGTCCGCAGGGAACCAGAATTCTCCCACTTGTACAGCAACATTCGTCAATATGCCTACGAGACTCCATACGGATTGATCGGCTAAGGTGATTAGCATGCGCGTGGGCTGAAGATCTCCTACTCGATTAAGCTTTTCAACAAGAGACAATGGTAGCAAGCTTACACTTGCTCCGATATCGATTAGTGCATGCTCAATCTCATAATTGTAGATCTTACAAGGGATGACAAAATTACCTGGATCAGGCATCTTCTTAGCCAAGGTGGGTGGTTGTATAAGCAAATTGGTGACCATCACTACCTCATTGTCTATGGTCCTCTTCCTTGTTATTATGTCCTTGAGGAATTTTGCGTAGGACGACATCTTCATGAGCGCATCGTAGAACGGAATGGTGACTTGCAGCTTCCTTAGGAGTTCCACGAATTGGACGAATTGAGCACCGTCGTTCTGCTTTCTTTGACGCTGCGGGAAAGGTAGGGGTGGTGACATCGGGGCAGGTACTACGTAAGGCAACTCCCTTTCTTTTTCCTCTTCGGTCTTCTTCTCTTCCACGCCTTGAGTGATATGTTGTTCAATTTTATTGCTCAAAGGCTCTTCTTTTGCAGCTGTGGAAGGCATGGGTTGCTCCACCGTATTTCTGCTCCTTAGAAAAATGGCGTTGACTTGCTCCCGGGGGTTCATCTCGGGTTTCCGGGGAGCTATCCGGGCTGTCGGCTAGACCCTTGGGTTAGCTGTGCCACTTGCATTTCCAGGAGCTTTAAGTGTGTCTGGAAACCGTCCATTCTCTTCCTCATGTCATCCTGTTCAGCCCTAATTCCTCCAAGTGCATTTTTCTGTTCTTGATACATCAATTGGAGCATAGAGAGAATTTTGGAGCCACCTGAAGGTTGTGCGTCAGGCTGATAGCTGTAGTCTTGGCCACTCCCTCTCGGCTGGAAACCTTGGTTTTGGTTTCTTGCCATCATCCGCGGTTGAAAATCCTGCGGGTTTGCCACATTACTTGTATTGCCATCAAAGAGGTTGGGATGGCTCTTGATGTAGTTGTGCTGGTAGGCCCGATTGTTGACGTAATTGACTTCCTTGATTCCTTGACCTACGAATGCATCTTGTCGATCGACATGAAGGCCTGCCATCATCCTGTATATCTCCCCAACTTGTTGCTTTAAATCTGTTAAGTCCAGGTTGGCAATGCCTAATTCATTTACCGCCACTTTGGATGAGAAGTCGCGGTTGTAATCTCCGACCTTCTTGTCTTCCTCCCTTGCCATGTTCTCGATCAAATTCTCAAGTTGTTGGAAAGTGAGGTTGCTGAGGGAACCACCACCCGCTGCTATGATCATGAAGCGTGTGGTCTTATGGAGACCTTGTATGAAGCTCGTGATAAGGTACTTCTTGTCCATTCCATGATGCGGACATATGCGTTGATAATTCTTGAAGCGCTCCCATGCATCATATAGAGTCTCGCCTCTTTCTTGCAGGAATGAATTTATTCGGTTCTTGGCGAGCAGCGTCCTGTGGTCCGGGAAGAATTGCTGCATGAATCGCTATTCTAAGTCATTCCACGAAGTAATCGACGCAGTAGGCAAGTTGAACAACCAACGTTGTGCTGCATCCTTGAGCGAGAATGGGAATGCAGATAAGTATAGATCTTCCCGTGTGACTCCCGTGCCAACTTTAGTGGTGCTGCAGAGCATCTTGAAGTCCGTGAGGTGTGAATTTGGATCCTCATTCTCCATTCCTGTGAAAGCAGAGTTGTTGAGCATTTGGATAAAAGCGGGTTGTAGCTCAACTTGGTTCTCTATCGGACGAGCCATGCACGAAAGCAAGTGAGTGTGCTTTGGGGCGGTGTAAGGTCCATAAGTTTCTTCAGCAGCAGCCATTTTGGGGTTATTGGTGTGTCCTTTTCCACTGTTTGCGCTTTTGATTTCGTTATCGGTTCCTTCCTCTCCGGAATGTCTCTTGACTGCTCTCTTTATCTACTTCGGATTCAGAATCTGCTTTTTGCGCAAGCTTTGTAGTGTTCTCTCAACCTCGGGATCGTATATGAGTAGCTTTTGTGTGGAGCTTCTCATACAATGGTGCCTGCACAACAATAGACGAACACCAAAAGAAAAAGACTGAATCTTAATCAAGCTAATTCCTAATCTAGGCCGTAATTAGTCCCCGGCAACGACGCCAAAAATTTGATGTGGGAAATATCAAGCTATATAAATGTCTAACATCCACTTACCGCAAGAGTACAGATCGGTGTAATAAAAGGGTCGAACTCTAGGGACTAATGCAACCTAAGCTAAGAATATGGCTAAACTAAGACGGGTTGAATAGATGGTGGTGTGATATGAATCCCTAAAACACTAAGGTAAATCGTGACAGCGATGGAAAGATGCGGAAGACTTGACAATTAAGAGCACTATGGGTTTCGGGTTACCAGGATTTGCAAGGATGTAAAAAACAAAGGATCATAAACCTATCGAACTATCTTGACAACGGGGAATTCATGCTCTGAAATAAGGAATGATTCTGCCGAATCTAAACCTCCTAATCATAATTATGTGCAATCCTATCTACCAGCAGCGATTAACTCGTGAGTACGGTAGCATTAAGCGCACAATCCTAATTCCTAAGTCGATTAATCGACCGGTCAGATTCTCATTAATCAAACTTTATCTACAATCAACTGTTCCGGATTCATAGTTTAACCTTCCAGCTAAACATGAATTCCTAGGTTACTGAGCGGGTAGCACTAGTATAAAACGTTTACGATATTGATTGTAAAACCGAATATCAAGAAAGTTTCAATAAATCTAAGCATTAACGCATAATTCAAACATCCATTACAAATCCGATATCCCTAACCCATAGCTGGAAATCTACTCACTCATGGTTTCTACTGTCAAACAAGAGAAAATAACCCTAGACATGATAAAGAATAAGAAATACGATTCCTCGATCTTCCCTATCTTGTTACCGACGTCCGGATTGATGTTTCTCTCCTTCTCCAACTTCTCCTGAGTCTTTCCTAATGAATTTCAGTCCCTTCCTGGCCCTAGCCGTCACCCTCTCGTTTCTCGAATCGATCCCTCTCTCTTTTGTCCGTTCAAACACTTAAAACAGGTTGTTGCGAGAAAGGCGGCCCGCGGGGGCTAGATGCACTATCCGATCGGGTATTACTCAACCCGAACGGGTTAAGGTGTCCGTTCGGTCGCCCGAGTGGGTATCAATGTGATTGACCTACCCGATCGGGTTCTCTTCTGGCCCGAATCGTGTCAAATGGGACCAAAGTTTGAAAATTAAATGGAGTTAATGTTATAAATTAAAGTAACCTTTTCCCAAAGCTAAATCAATTAATTATAATTCGGGCAATAATTTAAGATGAGAATCCAAACTCTTAATGTGACATTGCGTTGACGCACCATAAACATGCTGTAATTTTAAAACAACCTTTCTTTTAAAAATACACCGGGCCCCATTCAACCCCACGCACCACATATTTACATTCTTAATACACATTTTTTTCGTATTATTTGCATTTTATATAATTTGGATACCAATCTCTCCAATATTACTTCCCAAAATTAATAATATGTAATATCAAATTGGTGAAATTGAATGACATAAATACTATACGGATATATGATAATATTTTGATTGGATATACGTTATTTAAGATTTCCCGTTCCTTTAGAAAACTTATCGTGTTTTAATTATTAAAAGGATATATAATACGTTCTAAAATTAATAGAATGCATATCCATTTGTCCAAACCCTAGAACTTTCTATAGGTAATTAATTAATAATCTTATTGCTATTTGGTTTATAAATGACCAACCAAATTAGTACTATCTAACATTAAAAAATCTGATCTTTAATCTAAAGTAAGTTGGTTTGGTTCAATTTGCTGTCAACTTACAAAAAAACAAACTAATTTAGTTCAGTTAGCCAAAAAATATTCACGAAATAGACCAATTTATTTAAAAATTTATAACATATCATATATTAATCATCATCAAACCAAAATATAATAGAATATGAAAATATTAATTTGAATATAAAATTTTTTAATATCAAAATACTAAATGGAAATCAAATTTATCGAATATCAAAATAAAATGTCAAAAACATTAATATTTTTTAAATTAGACCGCTAGCAAAATACTAAATAAAATATTTTTCTTTATTTTGTAATAAAATTATATTATTTTTGAATATATAGGAAAAATTATCTATTAATTTTTCAAATACGATCAGAACTAAAATTGACTCGCGAACCGACAACTTATTTTACACCCCAAAACCTAAACGATGTCACATAACTATGCCAACATTAATCAAAAGTCATAGTTTGATTGAACATTTTCAACAAGATAGACTCACTCTTATGTAAATAATCATCAAACTAAATACGAAATTCACGGACAATCAATTAATTTGAAAAAAGATATTTTTGAAAAAATTTTCAGGGTAAATAATTTTTTTAAGGTA
Source organism: Gynandropsis gynandra (assembly GCA_036759665.1). Lineage (NCBI taxonomy): Eukaryota > Viridiplantae > Streptophyta > Magnoliopsida > Brassicales > Cleomaceae > Gynandropsis > Gynandropsis gynandra. The sequence goes on along the minus strand of CM071870.1, from coordinate 20,503,079 downwards.
ATTCGACCCATCATCGTCCGAAAATATGCAGACGAATATATTGTTATTTTGAACTATTTTTTGTGATGAATATATATATTCCGCTCGAAATCCATTTGTATTTAACACCATTTTCATACAAAAGACAAAGTGTTTTTAGTTGCATAAGAATAATAGACAAAATATGAATTGGTATTCACCAAATATGGTTCACATATGTGTATATAACTAATACGTCCGCATATGTGTATATAACTAACCATACTCTATATTATGGTTGATTCACGAACGTATCATGTTTCAAACCTTATATCATCTTTTGGTTCTTATTTATCATTGGTTTATTATCAAGATCACATATTTTTGTTAGTAGATAATGAAAGAATCAATCCATAAAATCATAATGTTTCGAAAGAGTTTATAGAAGGTGTGACACCTTTTATGGTATTGGCGATAAATAAAAAAATATAGGAAACCAATGAATTATTTTGTCTATATTTGGAGTGTTGGAATGACTTTTTCTTGTGAGAGAACCATATGAAATTATCCTTATTTAAAAAATTGAACCTATTATTACTTTATGTGGTTGTTATTCTGTGAACATTTTGCACCATGGAGTAATACTAATATTGTTGATGAATATAATAAGTGTGAACGTATTGAACACAATGATATCATTTTGATGAATGAAGATATTGAGATGAACCCATATGTTGAAATTGTAAAAATGTATTTGGTGAACTAGTCAACAAAATATTGGAGTGGATCCAAATGGACACATAATACTTAAATATTAGGTAATGCTAAACATCTTATTTATGATGTTTGTAGAATGAGTATTTCATAATTTTATTTTTTCAATACGACTCATAATTTTGAAGATAGATAATTATCTGTCGAAAATATATGGTATCTCAACTAATATAAGATTACTAGATAAATAATAACAATATTGTAGATTCTTACTCTGAAACTTAGAAGATGATGGAATCTTTAGGTTTATCATAATATCTAAAAATTAGCATGTGTTAATATAATTAAATGATTTTCTAGAAGGATTATGCAACTTTGAGAGGTTTTCTATTTTATTTCTTCTTAAAACTAGCATTAGAATCCTGTGAATAACTTTAAACTTTTTTCCATTTTATCGAGTATCGTTTTTTCACGATATTTATGGCTCGATTCAACATCCACTCTTTGATAATCCGAGTATTTGAGGCCCTTGAGCCAATCACCATTTTCATTGATTGCGTGGGGCTAATTTTTCGTTTGTAGTCGATTAGGATTTAAAAGACTTCCATAACTTAATATGGAGTTTCAATCTAAGATCATGTTAAATAGAATATGAGCACATTGTCTAGTTAGGATTATCACATTTATCTTTTAATAATCGTATCAAAATTCATTTTGTCGTATTTCAATTTTAGTTTGGACGAATTAATTCTCATTTTGTTTGTGTGTAATTTGGATGGACTAGTAGAAAAAATATATATCTATCGTTCGTTTTAAAAAAAGAAAAACAATATATGAGCGGTTAAAAATATAGTGTGAAGTTAATACGTGAGAAATTCCATGCGTTTGTTGTATTTTATTAGGTTGTTATCTTTTATTTTATTTTTTTAAATGGAAAACAAATAAGATACAAAATGTATCGGTAGCTCGGATTGTAATTGTGTAACTAGTGTAGAATCGAGTTTGATTTGTTGGAATATAAAATTTTGGCATGAATAAGGCTTAGCTTACCAACTAGTTTGCATGAGAAACTTAAATGAAGAAATAAATGAGAGGAGCGTAAAAAGATCGAAACACTTTTTGGTGTGTGATAACACTGAAAGTGTATCATTATTAGGATAGGTTTTTACACCATTTTCGCATATTTCTTACATCGAGTCATACTTATCCGATACGGTTTCGATTACATCCCCCCCGTTTTCTTGGTTTTCAGGTTTTTAGGCGACAAGGCCTAAATGAGCTCAATATGAAGGATTCCCTGCAAAAACTACTTCTTGAAGACATATCTACTCAGAGCTCCAGAACCCAAAGGAACACCCGAGCAACGAACGGAAAAGATAGATTTCAAGGATACAAGGGTGCCCGATCGGGCACTATTCCTTCACCCGCTCGGGTAGAACCTACGGGGTTTCTCCACGCATTTTTCACGACCTGGGCACATGAGCAAAGAGGATCGGGTGATCACCACCCGATTGGGCGAAATCTGAATACCCGCTCGGGCAGTTAACCATCTATCAGCCCCGTAAGTTTACGCGACTCGGGTCCGCTTAGTCACGCGATCGGGTGACATTCACCCGATCGGGTTCACGAATCAACACGGTCGG
>CM071870.1:20474567-20492790 GCA_036759665.1 Gynandropsis gynandra | reverse complement strand
CCTACTGTGGGTAGGGATATCGGATATGTATGTATAAACGATGATTCTCATTAATGCTTAGTTTTATTTATTTACTCTTGATTTACTGTTCTACGCTTAGCAATATCAATCATACGTTAGTGCTGACCGCTCAACAACATAGGATCTCGAACCTTGCTGGAAGGTTAAGGAACGAATTCGGTCCGCTAAGTAGTAGATTAAGCTTTGGTTAATGAGAATCTGACCGGTCGGTTAGCCATCGTAGGGCTAGTGATTGCGATCGATAATGCTGCCATGGTATATGTTAATCGCTGCTGGAAGGTAGGGTTGCATGTACCCATGGTTAGGAGGTTTAGGCTCGGAAGAATCACTCCTCACCGTAGAGCATGAATTTCCCGTCGTCAAGAGTAGGTTATAGATCTATGATCCTTAGTCGTTCATCTATGCAATTCCCGGTATCCCGTACACCCGTAGTATTCACCATATCTAGTCTCATCTTTACGCTAGTTTCGTTGTCACCATTAGGATAGTTTTAGGTTTATTAGGATCATATCCCACTTTATCATCTTTCGTCTTAGTTTAGTCTCGTTCTTAGTTTAGCTGTTTTAGTCCCTGAGATCGACCCTGGTACTACAAGATCCGTATACTTGCGGTGAAGTGGACTAGGTTAATTATAACTCGTGTTTCCACACGTCAAGTTTTTGGCGCCGTTGCCGGGGACTAAGAACGGCTTAGACTAGGAATAGCTAGATTAAGATCTAGTCCTTTCCGGAGTCTTCCTTTATTTTGTTTTGTTTTTGTTTGTGTCTGTGTTTGTTTGTTTTTTCATTTTTATCGAGTCTTTTCTATCTACCACAGATTTACGCTAGGTGTTTTTGTTTCTTGTTGTGCAGGAGACTTGCATGAGGAGCGCTACCCAGAAACTTCTCATCTACGATCCAGAAGTCGAACGCACACTTAGAAACCTGCGTAAGAAAAGGAGAATCGGAATAGTTGATTCCGAATCTGAGGTAGAGGAAACGAGCTACCACGAGAATCACGCCTCTGAGGAGGAAAATACGAATAGTGCAAGCAGCGGAGAAAACGCAAGTATTGTCGAAACCACATGAGATTCTACATATTATTCTATAGAAGTCTAAAGCTTATTTTATCATATTATTTTTAGTACTACATTTATATAAGTCAAACTTTTATAGCCTATAAATAAGCAAAATTATTTTATAAAATACAATAGAATTTTGTGATTTTGAGTTTCACCTAGAGTGATTCATGAGCTTTTAGCTCATTGGTCTTTTTGGAACTAACAAACTTATCGGATGGAATGATTTTGTTCGTGGCATTTGTTGTGAATTATCAAATGTTACTCCCTACATGTTTGTCGCGTCATCAACGAATCAATATTGTTAATCCGAGTTATTTGAGGGGTTAGGACCAATTTTTGTTTCTGTCGATTTTCTAGACCTAGTTTGTCGTTTATGCTTGATTAGGGACTTGATTTTTTTTCCACCACCTATCTAGAGTTTTACATTCTAGGATTCATATCAATAGGATAACTTAGACAGGTTCTCAATGACACCACAAGTCATACCAACTCTAATGGCTAAGCGTTAACGGAATGATAATGGTTAAGTAAGTCCGTATATCTATTAATATTAGAAAGTATGAGGATGTCATGTTGTGTGACATTTTGCAAAGCAAGATGGACACATTCTACATAGATAATCATGGGAATTCGATACTAAAGCGCAACACGATGACTACACCAATAAGTCCTCTTTTAAATTCACCGGAAAAAATATCGGATTAATACTAGTTTTTCCAAAAGAAATACACCTTGATCAACTAAAAATGATGAAGTGCAATAAAAATTTTGAAAAATACGAGTGAACATGAGGTCTCAAGTAAGACCAAGTTAAATCTGTTAGACTAAAATTGAGAGATGAAACAAAAACTTTTTTTTGGAATAAAGTGAAGTAAAATAGTCATTTTTGGCTTGTCAGCCGATTCTTGTACTTATGTAAAAAGAATGTTTACGAATAGTAATGACCTAACGAGCTTTCCTCCGATTGCTTTTAGTGATAATTTGTAGGATTATGATGATGTATAAAGATCCAGGTGCACTACTTCTAGTTTGTGGAATCAAACATCATGTCGATTTTTTCCTCAGTGCTACAATTTCAAACTAACTTGAATATCAATCCAATCTCAAGGAGACATTGGAGATGCACCATTATTGTCTTTACTCAATTTTTTACAAGCATTTGAGGCTTAATGTGACACTTCTAGTGTTGGTATAGGTTATTTTTTATGCAACGCAGGAATCCTGTCACTTTCGCGAGAAATTGAGATGATCTACATGCATTGGTATGTGCATTTCAGGCATGAAAACACCATTTGTGACCGAATGAATTCATCATACATACTAATCATGAGCCATTCAAGTATCTAAAAGATCATCATAACCTTAATGAATATCGTTTTATGTGAATATAATTTAGTAAGACTTTTCTTTACATTATTAGTTAAAAATAAAGAAAATAAACATAGTTGCTAATACTTTTTTCTCGTAGACATAAGTTGGAAATCTCGGTAGATTGTTAATTTCTTGGTTTGAATATATCAAAGACTTGTCTGATACTAACCTAAATTTTGAAAATACCTATTGAGTGAGCATTCTTGATATGATCATGGACAACGTCGAGGATCCCGAGCAGGAAGGAAACGCCTCAATATTACAAGAAAGTCATGTGACTGAGCTAAGCAAGAAAGGAGGACGCGACCCGTGCTGAGGCGAGAGAAAACGACGTGACCCGTGCTGATGAGGACGGGACCCGTGCTGAGACAAGAGAAGAGGACGTGACCCGTCCTAAGGAGAGAAAGGCGGATGCGACCCGTCCTAAGGAGAGAACGGAGGACGTCGGTCCCGTGACTCGTGCTAAGGCTAGAGAGGAGGATGCCTTAACCATACCAGTAGGTCCATGATCCGAGCTAAAGCTAGGACGTTCAAGGAAGCTATCATCGGATTACTCACGGCTGTGCGGGTACAAGACGAGTGCTCGAGTCCACAAGGAAGCTCCAACATCTGAGTCATACGGCATGCCGAAACTCAACTTGCAACGATCAACAATTAGGGCAAGTGTGTCGTGTGTGCTTTTTTCCACCGTTGGTTTTGTCCCACGTGGTTTTCCAACGGTGGGTTTTTTAACGAGACCACTACTCACTTCCGTCCACCTAATTGTTGACTTGAGACTTCATACATCAATCGTATCGAAGTACTTTATCATTACGTTTATTTTGAATATTAAATTTCTGTTCATCTAATTTACAAGCCTTGCATGGCATGCATGCATTTATGGTGGCATTGAAGTCTTGCATGACTTCTCTCTTCTTATGGTCGGCCGCCCCCTTGGATAACTCATCTTCCATCAATTCGGATTTTGAATTTTCTCTTTGAGAAATCTTCATTGTTGGTGTGTAGTATCCATCATTGTTGGTGTGTAATATCCAACACAAGTTCGATCTTCTTGGTGCGTCATATCCTCGAAGACAATCATCGGTAAATCGAGAGCCTTCTGCAACTCTTGTGCGACCTATCATTCCACACGCCTTGTGTAGAGGAGTCTTCCGGCTCGGTGTTAGCAAGGATTATCCGTCACTCCTTCGTTCTAGAGTGTCAATTCAGCGAGGATACCATCAAGTGGTATCAGAGCTCGCTTTAAAAAAGGTTGGTTCATCTTTTCGGCTGATTGGCTTTTCATAGACCGGTAGCTAGTTGAGTGAATCATGAGTATTTTATGTTCGTTTATTACGTATCATTCGTCGTTTGAGTGTTTTTGCTACGAGTATTGGCTGCTCGTGTGCTACGCATACTGCTTGTGGGCTGCTCTTGTTTGTTACGTGTGTAGGCTGTCTGTTGTGGTTGCTGTGCGTATATTCATCAAAGCGCAATGGAAGATAGCGGTGCAGAAACCAGCCGAGTAAACAAACTGTTGGTTGAAGCTCTTGTGGATCGATTGGAGCAAACTCTTAACACCAAAATGGTGGGATCAGTTAGTATCTTCTAGGCGACGTAGAGGAGCCTATAGAAACGCGGCTGGAAATGAAAACCATAAATCATAAATGATTTGTTCCGAATCGCTGACACCGAGAGCTACACAAAGCGATTCTAATCGAGCAACAACTCAAAAGGAAAAGAAACTGTCGTTCTAACTTTGGGGTTGGAAAATTCAGTTTTCAACAAGATGAAAAGCCGAGTTATCTTAGGAATGACAAGTCTATCCCAACAGCCAAAGGCGAGGTAAAAGTGGTTCCAACGGTTCAAGGAGACAAAGGAAAAGCCGAGGCCACTACATCAAGAGCTCGGGACGTGAAGTGCTATAAGTGTCAAGGAAGGGGTCATCATGCGAATGAATGTACGAACAAGAGAGTTATGATTATTCGTGAGGATGGCGAGCTTAAATATGAGGATGAAGAATCTGAATCTTCGACCGAGGAGTATGAAGAAGAACGCGTATTGAGGACATCAAAATTCTACTCTAAATTGGATGAGATCACAAAATCTCTTCACTCTAGTCCATCGGTTCTATTATTCGTGTTTAAGGAAGCTCTTTCGAGCTTGACTAACCTTGCTTGCACCGGCGCTGTCGAGTGAGATAACATTTTTATTGCAGAATTATGAAGATATTTTTCCCGAAAACAATCCTACGAGATTACCTCATATACGCGGCATCAAACACCAAATAGACTTTGTTCCTGGGGCCGCACTTCCACTCGGCCAGCTTATGTACCAACCCGGTGGAGACTAAAGAATTGCAAAGATAAGGGGATGAAGAGAAGGTTAAAGCCATTCGGGAATGGCCGAGCCAAAAAGAGAAGCTTACTTATGCCCCTCTACAAATTTTACCGGATTTTCTTAAGACATTTGAAATTGAATGTGATGCGTCCGGTGTAGGAATTGGTGCAATTTTAATGCAGGAACGGAGACCAATTGCTTATTTCATTAGAAACTTGGAGGCACAACTCTCAACTATGCCACCTAGGACAAGGAGCTGTACGCGTTTGTGAGAGCGTTGTAAACATGGCAGCATTACCTGTGGTCGAAGGAGTTTGTTATACATACCGAGCACGAATCGCTCAAGTACTAAAAGGGTCAGAATAATTGGACCCTAGGAACTCTTCTGCGTGCAATTATTAAAAAGAACTTGAGAACGTGGGAAGAATGTTTACCTCATAATGAATTTGTATATAATCATGTGGTACATTCTGCTTCTAAATATTCACCATTTGAAATCATCTATGGGTTCAACCCTGCCTTACCTTTGGATCTAATGTCGTTACTTTTGAGTGAAAAAGTTAGTTTGGATGGGGAAAGAAAGAAAAAAATGGTACAACAGATCCACGAGAAACTAGGAATAACATAGAGGAGAAAACAAAACTCTATGCGAAGCAGGCAAACAAAGGACATACGCAAATGATTTTCGAGCCTGGCGACCAAGTGTGGATCCATTTGCGAAAGGAGCAATTTCCAAATGAGAGAAAACCAAAGTTGATCCCCGGGATCGATGGAACCTTCACAGTAACCAAGAGAATCAACAACAACGCTTATCAACTCGACTTGCAAGGTAAGTATAATGTGAGTTCTAGTTTTAATGTTACTGACTTGGTGCCTTTTGTCGCAGATGAAACATATTTGAGGATAAATCCTTTTCAAGAGGGAGGAAATGATATGATCATGGACAGCGTCGAGGATCTCGAGCAGGAAGAAAATGCCTCAATATTACAAGAAGGTCCCGTGACCCGAGCTAAGCCAAGAAAGGAGGACGCGACCCGTGCTGAGGCGAGAGAAAAGGACACGACCCGTGCTGAGGCGAGAGAAAAGGACGCGACCCGTGCTGATGAGGATGCGACATGTGCTGAGACGAGAGAAGAGGATGCGACCCGTCCTAAGGAGAGAAAGGCGGACATGACCCGTCCTAAAGAGAGAACGGAGGACACCGGCCCCGTGACTCGTGTTAAAACTAGAGAGGAGGATGACTTAAACTTGATGTGTTCTCAAAATTAAATAGATAACCTAAACTACCCGCAAGTGCACGGCACGTGTGTAGTACTTCAGGTGTCGATCCCACAGAGACTACGCAACACAACCTAAACTCTAACTGTGAATCAAACTTGCTAATGAACGAAATATGGTTTGAAGAATGAAATACTAAAAGCAAATAAACAAACTAGTTCTTAAGAATGAGACAAACGTTCTAGGAAACCGGTTTCACCACAAGACTACCGAAACCAACAATCAATCTATCTATCATACAATCCCAATCAAGTTATCTAAGGCAGACGATTTAATATGATATCTACCCTCTTTTGAGGCATAAACACGTGATCTAGTCAAGTTGCCCCCTACTTTCGTGGCTGACACATTGAACTAAACCCATAAGATCTGTGATTCATCCGTTTTACCCTCAACCGCTGCTACCCTATTTTCGTGGCCTAACCTCGGTTGTTCTAAACCTGATCTTCTAGGACTAGAATTCTCCTTTCGATCTTCTCCTAACCCCTAACACATGCATTCAAAGATAAATCAAAAGTGGTTTCGAGATAGCCAAGGGCTAATCCCTTCTCCTAGAACAAACAAACTACTCGCTCGTGCGTCTGTAAACAATCATAAACGAAATAGAAAGTCTAAGGAACATGAAAACCAAATGAAACCGAAGTGTCGGGTTGATCTCCAATGCTCCTCGTAAGTTTCCTTCGCAAGAACCTTCTTCTTCTCCCTCTCTCCTCGCTCAAGAACTGAATAATGAATGAATGAATGTCGATCTCTGGCCCCTTTTTCCTCCTTTAATGTCGTTTTTCTTATCCTATGAGTCCCCCACAAACTTCCATTTGTTTTAAGTCAAATTAACTTATTTTAAGTTGCAGGTGACGGTCGCGACCCGCTCGGGCAGTGAAAATTACCCGCTCAGGTACGACACAGAAGATCGCGCAAGAATGCGATGAAAAAGAGGTGCCCCGGTCGGGCTAAGGAGTGCCCCGGTCGGGCTTGAGTGTGCCCTGGTCGGGCTCAAGTTGCTGGACAGACTTGCCGACTAAACGCTCCGCGCGGGCAAGGGTGTTCTTCGCCGATTCTTGTCACGTTTGTTCCGTGATGATCCTCGATGTTTGTACTTTGTCTCGTGTACGTCCTTTAGTTCCAAAATGAATTGAATATTCATAAAAACCTGTAAGAACACAAAAACACGAAAACGAGTAAAACGGATACAAAATCATACGTAAACATCGCATCTATATCGTAAACGTCTCTAAAATCGTGCAAGAAATACGTATGAAAACGAGATGATCAAAATCCCCCAGACTTGAATGTTTGCTTGTCCCTAAGCAAATGTAAACGTGGAACACATTTGGTGTACAAAATCCGAGAATCCCCCTTCTCCTAGAAGTACCGCTAAAGTGAACCTAACCGATCAACTAGCACGTCGAGAGCAAATTCGGCCTAATTAAGTTTTTGGTCTTCATCCTAGGTTCACCAAGGCTACCCATGAGAATGTAAATCAAAAGAAAACTAAACAAGCCACCGTAACTCTCTCCACCAAACAAGACTTCAGACAATGCTAAACCTAGAACAACCGAGGATACTTTTTTCTTTTCCGAATTTCTTTCTTTCTTTATTCCTTTTTTTGTTTCTTTTTTATTTTCTTTTTATGACTTCTTTTTCGTTTCCTTTTTTTATTTTTTATTTTTTTTGTTTTTCTTTGCATACACACTAGGCTTCTAGGACGTCAGATTTGAAGGGATCCAGCCTCTACTTAGACCCAGACTACCGATGACGGTATACTCATGCATCTCGTTTAAGAGTGCAGCAGAGTAGGCGGCTTTTATTTGTGCCATGCCCTTAGGACGTAGAAAAATGATCGCCAACCCACCACTTAGACCCGAGCCATCGAAAGAGTATCAAGGTCGATGCACTCATATCGATTTTAGATCATGCGTGTTAGGCATTATTTCTATCGACATCGGAGTGTTAGTGTGCGTTCTTAATCTGCAAATAAGCTCGATCTCATAAGATATAGTAATCCTCATAAAGAAAAATGAAGTAAAGCATCGTCTAGATGAAGTATGACCATCTGGATAGAGAGAATAGACGATAAACTAGCCTAACAACCTCGTCTAAACCCCCCACAAGCAACACTAGGATTCCCAAAGAACTACGACCTATTGTTTTTCAGCCGACTAATAAGCTCTAACGCTTTGGGAAAACCTAGCTCAAACATGCAAAATAGGTCAACCTCTTAAGCATTCCTAAGTTCGGGGTTCATCTCAAAACGTGGCACCGGACAAGTGCCTAGGACGACTCTGACTCACGAAAACAAAAACAAACTAAAAACTACAAAAATAACCTAAAAACTACAAAGTCAAAGGGAAGATGAAAGAAAATGAAACGAAATCACCTGACAAACGTGAGCTGCTCCCCTAGACTTGAATTGAACGGCGTCCTCGACGTGAAGCTCAGATGGAGGGTAAGGGAAGTGAAGCACGTTTGCGGTGGTATTCTTTTTTTTGTGCTTTTCTGTTTTATTTTCTTTTAAACAAAAACGAATAATCGAGTCTCAAACTAAAAACTAAAAAAAATAAAATCAAACAGCTGGGTTGCCTCCCAGAAAGCGCTTATTTAACGTCTTTAAGCTTTGACGTCTCCATTCCTCATGCGTGCGGGACGGGTGGATCGGAAAGGGAAATGGAGTTTCCACTTTCGATCGGTTGGGCGGCTTGGTAGAGCTTTAGCCGCTGTCCATTGGCTTTGAATGTGTCACCCGTCTCGCTCCATAGTTCCATGTCTCCATTTGTGAAGACTTTTCGTACCTGAAAAGGACCAGACCCACGAGACAGTAGGTTGCCCGAGAAAAACATAGGACGAGAATTGAAGAGTAGAACTAAGTCACCTAGTTGGAAGTCATGAGGTAAGGTCTTTTTGTCGTGCCATCTTTTAGTCACTGCTTCTTTCTTTGGCACGTCATGCACGGAATTCACTCATTCGCTGACCGAGGTTGGATAAAGGGTATCTGCATTGAAGAGTCTTATGACGTCCTTTTCCATTACCTCGTGCAAGTGCGGGTGCAGCCACCTTTGAGTTTCGAGTGAAGGTTCGTGGCTGTCTTCCGTATAATTTCCATGCATACACGTTGAAGAGCTGACTCTCCTACGTTTCTTTACGCGAGTGGGTTGTTTTCTCTTCTCATCTGCACTCAAGTTAGCATTCATAACAGCAGGATATATTTTATCGCATTCAACGTACTCATACCGAAAAGAAGACGGAGGTGGCTCGGGCTAAGGTTTGGACGTCTTCTCCGCTGTGAAACCAGCATGGATTTCGTGTGGTATCTCCTCACATGGGGCGTCTCCTAGAGCTGCAATAGCACTCATGAATTTCGTGTACATCTCAGCTCCTTCGTCCGCAAATCCTGCATTATCGCAAACTCGTGTCAAATACCACCGTACAAGAGAATCGGAGGCACTTACGTGATCAAGCGTGTCTTTCGCTAGCTCGTCCAACAAATTGACTGTAAAGCAAGACTCCTTGAATGAGGAGTCGTTCATGGTGCTGGACAAGTTAAACTCTATCGTCTCGTCTCCGACACGTAAGGACAACTTTCCTTGTTGTACGTCTATCATCACACCTGCAGCAGCTAAGAACGGCCTACCAAGAATAATAGGTATCCTAGCATCTTCCTTTATCTCAAGTATAACAAAATTAGTGGGAATGCAAAGATTACCTACCATTATGGGAACGTTTTCAATAATTCCCACCGGATATCTTACAAAACGATCCGCGAGGCGTAGAGACATCTTTGTAGGTTTGAGATTCCCGAAGTCCATCCGCTTGAAGACTGAGTGTGGCATGATGCTCACGCTTGCCCCTAAATCGCACAAAGTATTATAAATATCAATATTACCTATTGTGCATGGAATGGAGAAGCTTCCGGGGTCCTTCATCTTTGGTGGCAGCTTGTTTTGAATGACAGCGATGCATTCCTCGGTGAGTGCTACCGTCTCATTCTCTTCGATATGCTTCTCTTTGGAAAGTACTTCTTTGATGAGTTTGGCATGATAAGGCATCTTTTGGAGGGCTTCCACGTATGGGATGTTGATGTCAAGCTTCTTGAGACCCTCTACAAATCTGCTCACTCGTTCTTCATTCTTACTGCTCACCAACCGTTGAGGAAACAGTATAGGAGGTTTGTATGCCGGTAGAGCAACGTATGGTTTGTCTAAATCTGGTTCGAATCCTCCCATAATCGCAACCTTACCTTTTCCTCTATTCATGGACGTACCAGCAGCATTCTCTCGCTCTTTCGAGGGCGAATTCTCAACCACATCACCGCTGCACACAGAAATAGCATTCACGTACTCTCTCGGGTTCAATTCGGGTTTACCTGGGAGCTGTCCGGGATTCCGAGAGGATGAGGCAGCCTGATGTGCTACGGAGTTCTCTAAACTCTTCACATGATTGCTCAAAGATTCCATCTGAGTTTTGAGCTCGTTGATCGCTGTCCCCACGTCCGCATTGAATTTGGTTTGAGTCGATGTTTGCTGCCTTTGCTCCTTGATAAATTCGAGCAATACCGCCTCAAGGTTTGATGAAGGGGCTTGAGGAGGTTGAGGAGCTTGAGGAACTTGCTGAGCATGCTGAATTTGCTGGTTATTTTGTTGGTATGGTTGTTGTGATTGTTGAAATCCCGAATACTTCATCGGTTGAGTCGTTCGGTATGACAAGTTCGGGTGATTCCTCCAATTCGTGTTGTAGGTATTCCCGAAGTGCGTGTTTCCTTGCTGCTGGGCGTAATTCATGTATTCCATGTTCTCTTGCAGCCTGCATTGATAAGCCACGTGTTCTGTATCTCCACAATTCACGCAATACATAGTGTTTGCTGCATTACCCGTTGCTCTGCCCTGATTAGGCTCATATAGGCGACGAGTGCTGTCAGGCATACCTCTTGGTGTTGACCGCATGGTGTGGTTCATGGCAAGTTTATCAATCAGCACGTATGCCTCCTCGACGCTTAGATACATAAATGATCCTCTGGCAGCGTTATCCAACGTCGTTCGGTGTTCATCTAAAATTCCATTGTAAAAGGTTTGGATAACGTACCACGGCTCGAGACCATGGTGTGGACACATCTGTAGAAGATCCTTAAATCTGCCCCACGCTTCAAACAAAGTTTCTCCATCTCTGCATCTAAACGTAGTGGTTTCCCCCTCATCTGAATTGTCTTGCTCGGAGGAAAGAAACGTGATAAGAACAATGTGCAGAGCTGGTCCCAAGTCGTGATAGATATGGGGATCCTCATGATTTCCACCCATGAATTGCTTCTGATAAAGCATGTTGATCATTGCAGGCTTAATCTCAAACTGTTCCCTAGCAACAACAAGCATCCTTATGGCTGTTTGCACGTTGTTCATGTTCGGCACCACGTAATCTCTGAGGCGACGTGGTGGAGGAGCCTGTGGTTCTCGTGGTTGAGGCACGAGTTGCTGTTGCTGCATCTGTCTATTGCCGTTATGATTATCCATCTTTCGTTGATCTGAAGGCTCTGAAAAGGACAAACAAAGAACAATTTACGTAAAAAGAACGAAAGAAAAGAAAACAAAAACAAAAACAAACAAGAAAGACTCTAGGCTCGAATCTAAGACGTGTTGACAATAGTCCCCGGCAACGGCGCCAAAAACTTGATGCGTTCTCAAAGTTAAATAAATAACCTAAACTACCCGCAAGTGCACGACACGTGTGTAGTACTTCAGGTGTCAATCCCGCAGAGACTATGCAACACAACCTAAACTCTAACTGTGAATCAAACTTGCTAACGAACGAAATATGGTTTGAAGAATGAAATACTAAAAGCAAATAAACAAACTAGTTCTTAAGAATGAGACAAATGTTCCAGGAAACCGGTTTCACCACAAGACTACCGAAACCAATAATCAATCTATCTATCATGCAATCTCAGTCAAGTTATCTAAGGCAGACGATCCTAATATGATATCTACCCTCTTTCGAGGCATAAACACGTGATCTAGTCAAGTTACCCCTTACTTTCGTGGCTGACACATTGAACTAAACCCATAAGATCTGTGATTCATCCGTTTTACCCTCAACCGCTGCTACCCTACTTTCGTGGCCTAACCTCGGTTTTTTTAAACCTGATCTTCTAGGACTAGAATTCTCCTTTCGGTCCTTCTCCTAACCCTAACACATGCATCTACGTGGCCTTTGTAAACACAAGTCATTTAAGAACTCAAATAAAGAATAGATAAACGAAAACGGGAAGATGCATTCAAAGATAAATCAAAAGTGGTTCCGAGATAGCCAAGGGCTAATCCCTTCTCCTAGAACAAACAAACTACTCTCTCGTGCATCTGTAAACAATCATAAACGAAATAGAAAGTCTAAGGAACATGAAAACCAAACGAAACCGAAGTGTCAGGTTGATCTCCAATGCTCATCGTAAGTCTCCTTCGCAAGAACCTTCTTCTTCTCCCTCTCTCCTCGCTCAAGAACTGAATAATGAATGAATGAATGTCGATCTCTGGCCCCGTTTTTCCTCCTTTAAAGTCGTTTTTCTTATCCTATGAGTCCCTCACAAACTTCCATTTGTTTTAAGTCAAATTAACTTATTTTAAATTGCAGGTGACGGTCGCGACCCGCTCGGGCAGTGAAAATTACCCGCTCAGGTACAGCGCGGAAGATCGCGCAAGAATGCGATGAAAAAGAGGTGCCCCGATCGGGCTAGGGAGTGCCCCGGTCAGGCTAGGGAGTGCCCTGGTCGGGCTTGAGCGTGCCCTGGTCGGGCTCAAGTTGCTGGACAGACTTGCCGACTAAAAGCTCCGCGCGGGTAAGGGTGTTCTTCGCCGATTCTCATTCCGTGTGTTCCGTGATGATCCTCGATGTTTGTACTTTGTCTCGTGTATGTCCTTTAGCTCCAAAATGAACCGAATATTCATAAAAACCTGTAAGAACATGAAAACACGAAAACGAGTAAAACAGATACAAAATCATACGTAAACATCGCATCTCTATCGTAAACGTCTCTAAAATCGTGCAAGAAATACGTATGAAAACGAGATGATCACCCGAGCTAAAGCTAGGACGTTCAAGGAAGCTATCATCGGATTGCGGCTGTTTGGGTTCAAGACGAGTGCTCGAGTCCACAAAGAAGCTCCAACATCCGAGGTATACTACATGTCGAATCTCAACTTGCAACGATTAACAATTAATGCAAGTGTGTCGTGTGTGCTCTTTTCCCACCGTTGGTTTTGTTCCACGTGGTTTTCCAACAATGGGTATTTAACGAGGCCACAACTCACTTCCGCCCCCTTAATTGTTGACTCGAGACTTCATACATCAATCATATTGAAGCACTTTATCATTACGTTTATTTTGAATTTAAATTTTCTGGTCATTTAATTTACAAGCCTTGCATGCCTTGCATGCATTTATGGTGGCATTGAAGTCTTGCATGACTTCTCTCTTCTTATGTTCGGCCACCCCGCCTTGTAGAACTCATCTTCCATCAATTTGAATTTTCTCTTTGAGAAATCTCCATTGTTGGTGTGTAATATCCAGCATTTTTGGTGTGTAATATTCAATACATGTTCGATCTTCTTGGTGCGTCATATCATCGAAGACGATCTTCGATAAATTGAGAGCCTTCCGCAAATCTAGTGTGATCTATCATTCTACACGCCTTGTGTAGAGGAGTCTTTCGGGTCGGCTACGATGATCGCATCAGTCCTAGTTTCGGAGATTATTGCAGGTATAGGGGTATTCTTTTCCGCAAGAATAATTATGTGTGTCTAACTTTTCATCACACCTTATTTTTGTTCGAGCGGTACATAGCGACGGAATAATGGAAAAATTCGGAGTGGCCAAATTTTATCAATTTTCTAGAAACATTTTTATTGGTCGCACGCACCTCAAGCAAGACGTTAAACGAAAATACACAAGACACATCATGTGCCAGCAAGCGAAGTCTTGACCTCAATCATAAAGTTTGTACACTCTTATATCAATATATTTCGTGTTAGGATTACCAAAATCGTAGAGTAGTAATTATGGAATTTTTGTCGTCGTTGATCGATTTTTTATAATGACACACACATTACTACTAACAAGTATATATTTAGGCTCGCATGGTCGAAAATATTCAATATTTTCGTGAAAGAGGGATAAGATTGGTCAAAGCATGGTAGAGAGTCCAAATGATGCATTTTATTAAATTTTAAATTAATGAAAATTATGCTTGATTGAAAAGTAAAAGAAGGGTTGAATGGATCATGCATGAAAAGTTATGAAATCAAATGAAAACTATGAAATTTCATGGAAACCTTAAAAAACTATACAAATCAACTTGGTTTTTACCATTGTATCTTATCTTATAAAACTTTGTGATTTATATTAAATGTTTTAACATAGTTTTAAATTTTGTTTTCTAGTTAAGTTCTTCACTTTGTATTTTGTAAACATAACCCGATATTTGTCATTTGAAATGTTTCCTTTAATTCTTCTTAGAACTAGTATTATCATTAGAACTTTGTGGATAATTTTTAAATTCGTTTTCGACTTGTCAAATATCGATTCTACACTATTTTTATAGCATCATTCAACATCTATTTGTTGCTAGTATCGGTTCCACAGATATCTATTACACCATTCAATGATGTTAGAGAGTCTAGAATCGATTATCATTTGTTGATTTTTTAGATCTACTTTATTATTTTCAGTTGATTATGGATGAAAATATATTGATTATCTAATGGAGAATTTTGATCTGGGATCATTTCATATTTTGAGGTTCTAAACAATAATATACCACATATGTAATTGTCTTAAAAACTATTTATCAAACGGTTAATGTATAAGTTTTCTTCTACTTATAATGTTGTGATTTTTACTAGTACAAATAGTGGACTAAGACGAATTTGGTATCGTATTAAAAGCCTAAAAGCACACCAAGGTAATAACTTAGAAGAGATGAATCATTTGCATAAATCTAATATCTTATAAAAGGGAATGCGTGAGGAATAGTGAAAGTGTATGGGTGGCATATTTTAATACGTCAGATTTACTTTTTTGTGACGTGGTCAGTTTTCAACCGTGTGATAAGGTTTTCATTTTGAATGATAGATTTTTTTTTTCAAAATGCATTCTGTCTTCCGCAGGTTACCCTGGTAAAAAAAAGCCCTTAACCCTCTCTCCTGCTTCCCCTCTCTCCTCCTATTCCCCTTCGCCTGCTTCCTCTCTCTCTTCCTCTTCCCCTTCGCATGCGGTTTCCTTCACCTCCTTCCCCTTTCTCCTCTTCTTCCCCTTCGCCTGTGGTTTCCTTCGCCTGTTCGCCTCACTGCTCAATCCTAATCTCCTCCATGTTCGCCTGCTTCCTCTCTCTCTCTCCGACTGCTTCCTCTTCACCTGCTGCCCAAGCTCCACCGTCGATTCCTCCATTTCCCTCCTCCCTGTCGTCAGACCTCTCTCACAGGTTTCTTTCTTCGCCTTCGCCGCCTTGATTTGTGTGGTCGTGATTCGTGCCTTTCGACGATGTCGATTCAACAATCAACATTGAAGTGATAATTATTAGATCGGGGGAGGTTTGGTCCGTATGAACTTCTTGGTGGATATTATATATATATATATAATATAGTCTCACTAATATTAGTCGGTCCGAGTTGCATGACCCAAAAAACGATTTTGTTTCAGATTTTTACTAATTTTTTATTTATTTCGAGTTGTCATTTTTACATGGCCTCCATTGTAGTTTCCACCCGAAAAACCTGAGAAAAAAAACTGAAGCAGAGGAAGAAAGACAGAGCAGAGGAAGAAGAAGATACTTTCTGCAGATTAAGCTTTGTATGCTCTTCTCTTATTTATCATTATTTATATTAAAAAGAAACAATAGTGGTGTCCTATTTTTGCTCCTCCACGTGAAGCATTAATAGGAAGTGACAAATGGGCTTTGAACAGATCAAAGCACTTATGACTCAAAATAAAAATAAAAGTAAAACATTATCATGGTTAATTTGTCAACAAATCACCCCCTAACCATGATATATCGGCTTGACTTCCATTAACCCCATCTTCTTCCTGAGTTCAATGAATTTTAGCCGACCAAGAGCCTTTGTTAATAGATCTGCAAGTTGTTCTCCAGTGTCTACGTGATCAATATCAATATTTCCTTCTTCGATACATCCACGTATAAAGTGATACTTTGTATCAATGTGTTTGCTTCGATTGTGCATCACCGGCTTTTTAGAGAGAGCTATTGCCGACTTATTATCAACCAGCATCTTGACTTGTTTCGGCTCCATTCCTGTTAGCTCTCCTATGAGGCGACTTAACCAAATAGCTTGACATGCGGCTGTAGCTGCCGCAATATACTCGGCCTCACAAGACGAGAGCGCCACAATTTCTGTTTTTGAGATGCCCAAGAAATCAAGCTTGTACCAAGAAAGAATGCCATACATGTGGTGCTCTTTCGATCATCCGTGTCTCCGGCTAAGTCACTATCGCTGTAACCGACCAATTCAAGTGATAGATTCTCATGTTTTTTGGTATCGACACCCAAAGAGAGTTGTTCCTTTCACGTACCATAGGATATGTTTCACGGCTGTCATGTGTTGCGTAGTCGGCCTCTCCATGTATCGACTGACAATGCCCACGGCATACGCTATGTCTGGCCTCGTGTTCACAAGATATCGCAGACTTCCGACGATGTTACGATTCTTTGTGGCATCGACCGCAACACTGCCATCATCCTTGCTTAGTTTTAATCTATGCTCTATTGGCGTTGAGCTAGGATTGCAATATGTCATCCCAGAAGACTCGAGAATCTTCTTTGCGTAACCACTCTGACATAGCGTGATATCGTCGTTACCTTGTCGTACCTCAATACCCAAATAGTAGCTCAACAAACCTAGATCGCTCATACTGAAAAGATTTTGCATCTGATCTTTAAATTTATTGATGTCCCCGTTGCTTGAACCTGTGATGATGAGATCATCTACGTACACCCCCACAAGCAACATATTGTCTCCTTTAGCCCGTCGATATACAAAATGTTCTAGTGGGCTTTTCTCAAAACCAAGAGATGCCAATGTGTTGTCCAGCTTCATGTTCCAGGCTCGTGGTGCTTGTCGTAACCCATACAACGCCTTGTACAATCGTAAGACTGCATTTTTGTTCTTATCATCGACATACCCAGGTGGTTATTGAACATAAACCTTCTCAACGAATTCGTCATTCAAAAAAGCAGATTTTACGTCCATATGATGGATCTGCCACCCATTATGTGCCGCTAGTGCTATTAGAATCCTTACCGTTTCCATGCACGCCACCGGTGCGAAGATCTCGTCATAGTCTACACCTTGACGTTGGACGTAGCCTTTTGCAACCAACCTTGCTTTATGCTTCACAATATTTCCGTGTGGATCTTTCTTCACCTTAAAGACCCACTTAATTCCGATAGCACGATGGTTTGAAGGGAGCTCGGCATATTCCCAAGTCTTGTTATCGTGAATAGACTTCATTTCTTCATCCATGGCCTTTTTCCAAGCATTATCCGCTAATGCTTCCTCAATGTTCCCAGGCTCCTCAGCGGCAATTAAACACATGTTGTTGTCATCGCCACCTTCTTGGTCACTTTCTAGGCCAGCAATTGTAACGGGTGTCGTTGTATCATAAAGTTCTGACATGGTACGGTATCGAAGCTTGTTACCATCTGTGTCATGCGTTCCACGTGGTGGCGGTGTTACCCATTCTATTGTTCCATCATATAATTTCGTGGATTCCATTGTTGGTGACTCGTGTGTGTCTTCGCCAGTGTTTATTGTCTCATCACCTGTAACAAATACGTCAGTGCAACTTTGATAAACTTGTTGTTGGTGTATTCATTTGTCGTAGTCCAATCCCATGGCTTCTCTTCCTCAAACACCACATCACGGGTCACATGAAGTGATGTGCGTAGACTCAAGTAATAAATTACCTAGACTAACGCTTCCGCAAGAATACGGATCGTGTAGCAACTAGGGTCGAACACAAGGAATTGATGCAACTCAAAAGCTATTGGACTAATGAATAAGACGTGTAAAATCAATAGTAGAAGGAATGCAAATGCAAACTAACTAAACTAAAGATAGGAATGACTCAGCGACAAATCACCATAGGTATCAAGAGTTGCACAACGATGTAACGAAGTTCTAA
>CM071870.1:20444931-20458288 GCA_036759665.1 Gynandropsis gynandra | reverse complement strand
TCTTTGCGGTAGACGAAGTAAGGTTGATCTGACAACCAATTACACAGATGTTTGGGAGGCACAAAAGTTATTATGATGATATTCTATGAGATATTCTGGATATTTTCTGATATCTTTTTTAAATCAGAATTATTTTTTTTTTACTCTTCATCTTCATGTTCTTCTTCTTTAACCTATTTCTGACCTTTGTGTTGTGTTGTATAAAAACGTCGGGTGATTAGTATAAAAACGTCGGGTGATTTCTCTTTCTTTTTCTAATATCGCTTTAATGTCAACGGAGCATTTCGTGAAGCTTGTGAAGGAGGAGTATGACTGTGGGTTGATGAGGAAGAAGAAATCAATAGATTGGAGCTCAGGTTCCAAGTTTTATTTAGAGGATAGTAATGGAAATAAGATGACGCAAACGATTAAATTTGCTTGTTCCTCTTAGGATGTACTAAACTACTATTTTATGTATATAGACCCTGAGTCCGCCGATTACCAAGACCTGGGTCGACCATGTGACCTTCGTGACGAAACAAGAGATGATTTGGTGCTACAAATTGTTGTAGCTTTTCGGTTTTTCCTCCTCTATTTATGTTAGAGAATTCTATAGGATAGAAAAAATTAGAAGAGATTGTAGTTGATGGAAAAGGTTGTGTTTGCTTTTGGTTTATTCATACACTATTTATAGGAGTAAAAAATACAAACAACCCGTGCATTTAAAGATAATAAAGATACTTCTAATAACGAGATAACCTTCAAACTACCCGTGCATTTAAAGATAATAAAGATACTTCTAATAACGAGATAACCTTCAAACTACCCGTGCATTTAAAGATAATAAAGATACTTCTAATAACGAGATAACCTTCAAACTACCCGTGCATTTAAGTTGGTTTGACTGATTCTAGAATGTTCAAGGGTCCGCATGGATCGCAAGGGTCGCATGGGGATAATAGGTCGCAAGGGTCGCATGGATCGCAAGGGTCGCATGGGGATAATAGGTCGCAAGGGTCGTATGAAGGTCCAATACACTGGGATAGTTGGAGTCGCAAGAAGGTCCAGTGTATTGGACCTTCTTGCGTCTCCTACCATCCCACTGTATGTGACCTTAATGCTACAACACAAGAGATGAGAAAAATCAAAGTAAAATCAAAGTAAATGAAGCATCTTTCATGTAAATGATCAAGAGTAAAACTTTCTTACGAATACTAATCGACTCCCCGTGAATGCTTGAACAAGTTCCGTCACTCGGTAACCATTTGGTGTAACGGGGAAAGACGTAAGGTGAAGAGAGTTGAACATTGGAATAAACTTTTCAATAAACCTTCGATCGATTCCACATAATAGATGATAAACCTGAACAAGAGAAACTAAGTAAAAAAAACTCGTCTTAAGATAATAAAAATTTAATCTTTCGAACAAATTCAAGTGATTTACCTGAGCATGAGTTAAAATTCGTCGTGTTGGCTTCATACAACTTTCGTCTATTATGTGGAATCGATCGAAGGTTTATTGAATCTTTCGCCTACTTCTACTATAACCGCAGACTTCCTGAAGACATCTTTTGAAGGTCTACCTTCTTGTGTCTCTGACATGTCCAGTGTATTGGACCTTCTTGCGTCCCCTACCTACCAGTGTATTGGACCTTAATGACAACACAAGAGATGATTTGGTGCTACAAATTGTTGTAGCTTTTCGGTTTTTCCTCCTCTATTTATAAACTCATATTCAACGAAAAATAAATGAACTCCGTTTTAACCAAGGTGCATGCATTGACCACATTAACGAACCTTTTAATATAGGTCTTGAATGAATGAATGTATTGATCGCAAGGGTCGCATGGATCGCAAGGGTCAAATGGGTCGCATGGGTCGCAAGGGTCGTATGAGGCTCTGTGACCCTTGTACCAAATATTAGAAAAAAAACAATGTACCAAATATTAGAAAAAAAACAATGTACCAAATATTAGAAAAAAAACAATGTACCAAATAATAGAAAAAAGAATGTACCAAATATTAAAAAAAATGTACCAAATGTTCACATCTACCAGTCCAAAAAAAACAATGTACCATATATCAATTTAGTCATCTTCGGGTTCATAGATACGTTCTCCATTACTATATATATCAGCCGCCATCTTCTCACGCATGGAAGTAACCTTGTCGTCGCAAATACGAAGAAACATATCCATATCCTTTGATAACGAGGCTTCTACGAATTTATAGGAGAAAACACCACAGTCATTCCCGCTTTGGTTCTGTGGCAGACCATCATAATACACATACCTCCATTCATCTTCTCCAGAAGCCAAAGAAGGAAACCCTCCGAGAATGAGCATCTTGGGGACAGCTTTTCTTATCCTCTCAATCACCGGATCGATATGTGTTTCCTTAAGGCTCATCCTGCAGTCGTATACCGTGATGCATCGGGTTTTGAAATCCGCTTTGATGGCTACCCAATGACATCCTACCCATCGATTATTTTCCGATGGAATGTTTAGAACCGAGACAAAACCTTCATAATCACTAATTGGTGGGTTGGCGTTCAAAAACTGACTAAGCTTTTCCGGCAAAGTTTCCATATCCTCGTACGTCCACATCGAGAGCGTCTGCATGAAAGCAACAGGACAAACGTAATAATTCTGATACGCGCTGGGATCCGATGCCAAGCGAGAAGACAGCTCCATCAACGCCTCATCCAATTGCTGCAAAAAAAAAAAATTAACACACAGGAATGCATATGACACAAAACTCCGTGAGACTAAGGGTTTAAAAAAACTTACTTCATCTTCAAGCCATGCGTTGGCCTTTAATATAATCTCTCAAAACTTTGGCCCCCGGGGAATATTTAGCTCAGATTTCCACCACCGATCATGTCGAGGTGCCTTCAGGAACCAATATAGCTTAGTCAACTTTTCACCGCTAGCATCAGTGAACGTAGGAAATCGGCTTATCAAGCCCTTTACTAATCCTCTGGGATTCCACCCAAACTCCTCAGGTTCTTGAACCACCGTTTTTTCGGGTTTTTGAACAACCTTCTTTCGCCCTCTCCCTTGAAATGTTCTTGCTCTTTTCGCCGGCGGAGGTTCAACATATGGCGCAGACTCCTTCGATAAAGGCCCAGCACCTGCATAAAATTTACCTCATTAAACATATGGCGACCAATGGGACCAATGCGACCTATACGACCAATGGGACCAATGCGACCTATGCGACCTATGCGACCCATGCGATCCATTCAACTTTAGCGACCCAGTGACACATGCGATATATGAAACCCATGCGACTCTAAGGACCCTGCGGCTTATGCGACCCTACGACTCTAACGACCCTACGGCTTATGCGACCCTACGACTTATATGTCTCGATGGAAATTGACACTCAAATGACCTTTTCACTAAATATTACTTACTTGGTGGAAATCCATCAGGAGCAAGGTTTCTTGACACTGGATTTGGACGTCGAAGGAATTCAAAAGCAAAATCACCAACAGAGTCGGAAGATTGGGTTTCGGTGATCGCAACTTTCTCGGCAGCCTTTGATTTTGGATTAGGCACATGAATCCCGACATCCCTTAGAAGGTCTCTTACGGCGTTGATGATTCTCTTCTCCGACTTCCTTATTTCCCCTATTAATTTCTTCTCCAGTGTCAGAGGGACTACAGCATCAGCATCAGCATCACTCACGCACTCCTTCCTCTTAGTCCCTTTTTCCTTCTCCTTTTTTTGATCACCAAGAGCTGCTTTTCGTGTCAGCAGTTCTTGCTCACGGATATCCTCCCAACAAATACCCTTCGGATTTCTACGAAGATGTTTCATCCATATCTGAAAAGCGGGATCGTCACATCCCTCGTAATCCTCAAGACCAGAAAGTAAAGCTTCCTCTTCGTGTTCAGCACAAAGAATACTTAGAATATCCCAAACGACCATTGTGACCTAACCGACTCACTGACACTCACCCGTTTCAAATCAATAAACTGAGTCTAAGATGGTCATGAAACTACTGCGACCCTTGCTACTCAACCGACTCACGGAGTCGAAGATGTTCATGCAACTCCTGCGACCCTTGCGACCTAACCGACTCACTGACACTGACACTCACCCATTTCAAATCAATAAACTATTTTGTGACTCGAAAGCTTGCAAAACCCTAGAAATCAAACTATTTACACTTATTGACGCCATTGAAGATTGACTCGTGCTCTCTTCGTGCTCTCTTCGCCAGTTTCCTTCTCGCCAATTTCAAATTGTTCGCCAACTTCAAATCGTTCCCTCTCAAGTTCGAAATCACTTATTTCTTTCTTGCTATCAACTTTTAAACAGGTTTCACGGCGAAAAACTGTTCGGCTTTCTCGTTTTCGGCAGTTTTTCACGTCGAAAAACTGCCGAACTTCCATTTTTCCACGTTCGAACGTTAAGGGCAAATTTGTCTTTTCCTCAGTTTTTATTTTTCGGATTTAATAATTATTTTGGGGAAGGGTGTTTTTGAAGTGATTTAGCCCTTTGAAAGTATTTCTGATATTCCGCCGCTTTGAACATATCAAAGCACTTATGACTCAAAATAAAAATAAAAATAAACATTATCATGGTTAATATGTCAACATCCATAATGATGGCTTTTGTTTTTTCTTTTTAAAATGCTATCGTGTAAAATATAAAATATAAATTTGAGTGTGAAGAATTTCAAATATGATTTTTTTAAATAGAAAACGAGGTACATAAGTATTGTTTTTTCATCCATTAAAAAAATTCTAAAATTATCACATAGAGAGAATAAATTTTATTGTTGTTTCTAATAGAATAAAAACATATTAACCGAATATTTAGAAAATTTACGTAATAAAAAAATTGATACAAACACAAAAAAATAAGTGCCTATCCATGACTCCCACCCATGGTTCTCTCTCTCTTTTGAATTATTTTGAAAGTAATTAAGCACCATACATACCATTCATGTCTTGTACCCAAAAAACACATGCAAAACTGTTTTCTTTTTAGTTTTATTTTATTATCCATATTTAAAAGGAATTTAATTGATTAGAGAATGTGTGCATATATCCATGCGAAGTGGTTAGTTTAAAAAAATATTTTAATGTATGAACACAAATATAAAATATATATTATAAAAAAAATTTAGTTTCGTTATGTCAATTATTATTTTTTACAAATAAAAATATTTACGCGCTTAAAACGGGTTTAATCTAGTATATAAATCAAAGAGAAATTCATGGTATTTAGCCTCAAATGGCTTTTAAGAAAACGTCAAGTTGCGTGGACTGCGTAAAATTTACGCTTTTGTGCAAAGATTTCTAATAATAAAATAATTGATTTATAATTCATTAATTAGATTCGATGAATCATTAAAAATATGTTACACGTGTTAGATCATTATAGATTTCTAATTTTAAAAATTGTTACGACCATTTTTATGACCACTTGATTTGATCATCTACAATAACTTGGCTATCCTTTTTTTTTTGTTGTAAATATAGATATAAACAGTATTTATTAGAATTTGACATGGAAAATATTTTAATAACCCGTGATACAAGAGTGGATCAAAATGTTTTATGTGGTATCAAAATCGTATCAGTACAGTGTAGCACATTAAAAGTGTGGTTCTATTCATATGTGAAGGTGTATACTTATACAATATTGTATAAAGAATATGAGGTTTTTTCTAATAATATTGAAATATCCTCTAATATTTTAATATATACTCTTCAAATTGAAGTGTGTAAATTACATATAATTTAGAAATTTAGAAAACCTCTTTTCTGATATTTTGATAAAAATATCAACCAATATATAAAAATTTATTGAACAATATAGAAATATTCCGTATTATCTTTGATATAAAATGTTATATGTAAGAAGTATCTTTAAACTGAGAATTACATCTACCAATATTGATAAGATAATTATTTAGATATGAGGAGACTTTGAACGGATATATATAATATTTGGATGACATTTAAAAGATTTATTAAATTCTTTATGACATTAAATTATATCTTATTTTTCCGTTAAATCTCTTTAGAGAACTCAATAATTAAACAAATTAAACATATTTGTATGGAGTAATTTCATTACAGATAAATTGTTGGAATACCATTATGTTTATGAACAAAGATAAAATATACGAAAAGTATTCATAATGACTTACAAAATTCGTATTCAATTAGAGTTTTTAAAAAATGTCATTCCCGACACCATAGAAAATCATGGCATTACCATTGGGCGAAAATACTTTTGCGTTGCATTCAACCTGAAATGCTTTCAAGTCGGATTTAAAAAACTTGTTGCGTTGTATTTGACGTAAAACATATGTAACCAAGACGTCGTCGTTTGGAAAGTTATGCCCATACTCATGCCTGACTGAACCAAAGACCCTACAGACCCAAATTACACGTGAAAACTGACATTTCAGCACTGTTACAATAACTACTTTTGTTCCTGGAGCATAATTTTTTTTTTTAAATTCAAAATAATTGAGATTTTTTTTCCTTCATATTTTCACATTGCTTCTTAATTTTGTATATGCAAATCTGATCTCTGAAATCAAGTGTTCATTTACATGAATATCAATATTAAATACTAACATAACATGTCGTATATTTTATCAAAGAACATTATTTTATGTATATATTCGTTATCATTTTCAACTCTTTGTTATTTTTATTAGTTTTCATTAAAACTCTTAATTTACTTAAGTTTTGGGATAATTTGCACAATTTTAATTAAGAGAGATAAGTGAACCAACTAAAGAGTATAATATTTCGTATATAGATAGTAAAATTAGGACATAATAGATATATATAATCCCCTCTTATATTCCGAAGAATCATTATTACATATAAGGGACTAACAGACGACGAGAGGCCACTCTGCTTTTCGTGACAAAAGTTTTGTCACAAAAATTCAAGCCCATGATCCCATAACATTAAAAACTAGTTATATATATATATTATTTTTCAGATGATTAATCTGACAAAATCTGGATCGGTGGATTTAATTAAGCTCCGTTCCGACTAAGATCCGATTGTGCATATTCCTCCAATGTCTTCAGCAACTGGGCCCCTTTCCTCATCCCTCTCGTCGTACACTCTCCCTGAAGCGCTAGTGCCACCGCCCTCGCCACCCCTTCCGCATGTGCCGCCGGCGAATCTTCACCGTGAAACCAACCTCCTTCGCCTCCGTACACCACTGCCAAAACGCTCATCGCGTACTCCCTCCCCCTCCTGGTGAGCCTCGCCATAACTGCCACCATCACCGGCACAGTCATAGCGTGGGCCCGCACCTCCTCCGCACCCTCCAGCACCGTGCAAACCAGCTCCAGCACCGCGAGCGCCTGCTCTGCTGCGAAGGCCTCGAGTCCGGCGACGGTCCCGGCCTCGACTGCAACACGGCGGTTGCCCTCGTCGAGGCAGAGGGCGAGGAGGATCTTCGCAGTGTACTTGGCGACAGATCTGTCGGTGGTGCGGAGGCAGCGGACGAGGCCGCGCATGAGGCCGGACGGGCAAGTCGGGTCGGATGGTGGGTCGGGGACGATGGCACCCTCGAGGAGCCGAAGGGCGAAGAGCTGGTCGGAATCTGAGCCGGAGATGAGATGGAGCTCGGCGATGTGGAAGGTTTCCTGAAGGGTTGTGGCGGTAAGGGGAGGAATCGATGACGGCGGTGGCGGAGAAGGAGTAGGGTTAACTGGTGGATCGAAAACGGGTCGGGATTCCGGGTCGGGATGGTGAGGGAAGTACCATTGGGTGAAGCTTTGGGAGGTGGAGGCGGAGGATGAGGATAAGGAGGAAGAAGAAGAGTATGACGGTTTATGGGAGGAGGAGGGGCTAAGGACGGACCGGGTGCATCGGCGGAAAAGGCCGCAAGAGAAGAGGAGACGCGACGGTGCGTGGGGCTTCAGGTTCTGGTGCTCTTGCTTTGCTTTCATTATCTCATGAGAGTGAGAGTAATGAGAGGGGGCGTGTTTTATACAAGGGAACAAGTCAGGTGTTGGCATCA
This sequence comes from Gynandropsis gynandra, assembly GCA_036759665.1. NCBI lineage: Eukaryota > Viridiplantae > Streptophyta > Magnoliopsida > Brassicales > Cleomaceae > Gynandropsis > Gynandropsis gynandra. Next base: position 20,450,292 of record CM071870.1, on the reverse strand, counting down.
ACTTGTCAATTCGTTTAATTCTTTTTTTACACATTTATATTGTATTACTCAAAGATGATGCTCTTGTCGGCGAGAGGTAATGTAAGTCTTCAATACATATTGGTTTCGGAATGTTACAGTAATGCAAGTCCAGATATGTCGGCGTTGAGCCCTTACAGCCTAGAGTAATGTAAATGGAAACATTTGATAGAGGTTAACTATCAATAGCACATAGTTGTGACATTCAAGGGATGACCATTAGTTTAGAATTCGAAAGTTCAAATTCTTCTAATAATTCAAATATACATATATATATATATATATAAGTTGATATATAAAAATACAAGAACAAGTTATTTTTGTTGCAAAAACAGTATCCCTAAATACAAATTAACAAAAATACAAGGACCTAAAAGTAATTAACTAAAAATTAATTAATTGTAAATTGATCCTGACTAAGACATAAGTTATCTTAAATTTCCACCAATCACGTGATAAACATAATCACAGAAGTTATGTCAGAGAACAGCAAAAATGAAAAACAATTTCTCTCGATTCTCGCATCATTAAACGTTCAACGGTGAATTCAATTTCGGTGTAGATTATTCTTGAAGGCTCTACATCATCGATGCTTCGTCTTGCACTATTAAATTACTGAAGGTTTGTAGTTCTAGCAATCGGTTGCTTCGTTTTTGTGAAAATACCAACCCCAAAACCGAAATTTCTACAACATACTAGATCTTTATTTGGATTATAAAAAACGCTTCCGTTGTCCAATCCTATAACCCTATAGTGGTATCAGAGCCTATTATCATCTGAAGATTAAAAATTTTGGGTTTTCGGATGAAATTCGCTCAGAAAATCACGAAAGTCACGACTATAAATTGCGACGCTCCACCCGAGCATTCTATAAGAGATATCGCACTCGACCGAGCGTGAGATCACATCACGTGATGTCACATGTAGGTACTAGGCCGAGAAAAGAATTCCTCGGATCGAGCAAATCTGATGCGTTATCAGAGTTAAATAAAATAACCTAAACTACCCGCAAGTGCACGGCACGTGTGTAGTATTTTAGGTGTCGATCCCACAGAGACTACGCAACACTACCTAAACTCGAACTAGGAATCAAACTTGCTAACGAAAGAATGTAGATGAAGACTGAAATACTGAAAGTAAATAAACTCCTCGGGTTCTAACGATAAGACAAACGTCCTAGGAATCCGGTTTCACCACAAGACTACCGAAACCGACGATCAATCTATCTATCATGCAATCTCAGTTAAAGCTATCTAAGGCGGACGATCCTAACATGATATCTACCCTCTCTCAAAGCATAGACACGTGATCTAGACAAGCTGCCCCCTACTTTCGTGGCTGACACCTTGAACTAAACCCATAAGCTCTTTGATTCGCCCGTTTTACCCTCAACCGTTGCTACCCTACTTTCGTGGCCTAACCTCGATTGTTCTTCGTGGCCTAACCTCGGTTGTTCTAAACCTGACTTTCTAGGACTAGAATTCTCTTTTCGGTCCTTCTCCTAATCTCTAAGACATGTATTTACGTGGCCTTTGTAAACACAAGTAAATTAAAGCACTCAGATAAAGAATAGATGAACTAAAACGGGAAGATGCATTCAAAATAGATCAAAAGTGGTTCCGGGATAGCCAAGGGCTAATCCCTTCTCCTAGAACAAACAAACTACTCGCTCATGCGTCTGTAAAGAAACATAAACATAGTAGAAAGTCTAAGGAACATGAAAACCAAACAAAACCGAAGTGGTGGTGTTCGATCTCCAATGCTCCTCGCTTGTCTCCTCGCAAGAATCTCCTCAATCTTCTACTGAACTAATCTCCAATGTAAGCTTGCTTCAATGACGTCGTTTGCCTCCTTTTAAGCCTCCTGAGTCGGTCTAGATGTTGCCTAAATTGCCCCCACGAGTTCCCTTTGTTTTAAGTTAAGTTTACTTTAAGTTTTTAGAGGTTTCGGGCCGCTACCCGCTCGGGTAGCGAGTGTACCCGCTCGGGTGCGGCTAGGGCAGTTCGTGCGCGTCCTGTGGTACTGGAATGGTGCCCGATCGGGCATGGCATGTGTGCCCGCTCGGGCACAAGGCAAAATGGGCACAATGCTTGCCCGAGTCGTGCTAAATGGTCCACACAATTGGCCGTAGGTTTTGCCCGATCGTGCAAGGGTTGTGCCCGACCGGGTGAGGCTTTTCCATGCTCAATCTCGTCCCGTTTGTCCCGTGATGATCCCCAAAGTTGCTCCTTAGCTCCGTGCATGTTCCTTTAGCTCCAAAATAGTCCAAATACACGTAAAAACCTGTAAGAACATGAAAAGCACGAAAGCAAGTAAAACGGATACGGAATCATACGTAAAACATCACATATGTATAAAAAACGTCTCCTAAATCGTGCAAGAAATACGTATGAAAACGAGATGATCAAAATCCCCCAGACTTGAATGTTTGCTTGTCCCTAAGCAAACGTAAACGTGGAATACATGGGGTATGAAAATACGAGAATCCCCCTTCTCCTAGAAACACCGCTAAAGCGAACCTAACCGATCAACTAGCACATCGAGAGCAAATTCGGCCTAATCGAGTTTTCAGCCTTAATCCTAGGTCCACCACGGTTACCCATGAGAAAGTAAATCAAAGGAAACTAGACACGCTACCGTAACTCCCTCCACCAGACAAGACTTCAGACTATGCTAAACCTAGGTCAACCGAGGATACTTGTTTCTTTCTTTCCGAGCTTCTTTCTTTCTTTTTCTTTTCTTTTTCTTTTTATTTTCTTTTGATGACTTCTTTTATTTTCTTTTGTTTCCCTTTTTTATTTTATTCTTCTTTTTCTCTTTTTTTCTTTTTCTTTGCATACACACTAGGCTTCTAGGACGTCGGATTTGAAGGGATCTAGCCTCTACTTAGACCCAGACTACCGATGACGGTATACTCATGCATCTTGTGTGAGAGCGCAGCGGAGTAGACGGCTTTTTGTGCCATGCCCTTAGGACGTAGAAAGATGATCGCCAACCCACCACTTAGACCCGAGCCACCGAAGGAGTAACAAGGTCGATGCACTCATATCGATTTTTGATCATGCTTATTAGGCACTATTTCTATCGACAACGGAGTGTTAGTGTGCGCTTTTTAATCTGCAAAACAAGCTCGATTTAATATGATCCAATGATCCTCAATGTAACCAAAGTAAAGTGTCATCTACACGAAGTATAACCATCTGGGTAAAAAGAATAAACGATAAACTAGCCTAGCAACCTCGGCTAAACTTCCCCACAAGCAACACTAGGATTCCCTAGAACTACGACCTATTGTTTTTCAGCCGACTAATAAGCTCTAACGCATAGGAAAACCTAGCTCAATCATGCAAAGTCTAACGGAAAAGGTCAACCTCTTAAGCATTCCTAAGTTCGGGGTTCATCTCAAAACGTGGCACCGGACAAGTGCCTTGGGACGACTCTGACTCAATGAAAACAAAAACAAACTAAAAATCGCAAAAATAACCTAAAAACTAAAAATCAAAGGAAAATGAAACGAAATCACCTGACAAACGTGAGCTGCTCCCCCAGACTTGAATTGAACAAGTCAAAAGAAAGTGAAACGAAACCACCTGACAAACGTGAGCTGCTCCCCCAGACTTGAATTGAACGGCGTCCTCGACGTGAAGCTCCGATGGAGGATGAAGGAAGTGAAGCACGTTTGTGGTGTTATTTTTTTGTGTTTTTCTTTTTTTTTTATGAAAATAAATGAACGAGTTTTAACCTAAAAACTAAGAAAATGAAAAGCAAACAGCTGGGTTACCTCCCAGAAAGCGCTGTATTTAACGTCATAAAGCTTTGACGTCTCCATTCCTCATGCGTGCGTGACGGGTGGATCGGAAAGGGAAATGGAGTTTCCGCTTTCGATCGGTTGAGCGGCGTGGTAGAGCTTAAGCCGCTGTCCATTGGCTTTGAATGTGTCACCCGCATCACTCCATAGTTCCACGTCTCGTACCTGAAAAGGATCAGACCAACAAGGCAGTAGGTGGCCCGAGAAAGGCTTAGGTCGAGAATTAGAAAGTGGAACGAAATGACCTGATTGGAAGTCATGAGGTAGGGTCTTCTTATCGTGCCATCCCTTAGGCACATCATGCACGGGGTTCACTTGCTCGCTGTCCAAGGTTGGATAAGGGGTATCTGCGTTGAAAAGTTTAATGACATCTTTTTCCATTACCTCGTGCAAGTGCGGGTGCAGCCTCCTTTGAGTTTCGGTGAAAGGTTCGTGGCTGTCCTCCCTATAATTCGCGTACATACACATTGAAGAGCTGACCCTCTTACGCTTTTTCACGCGTGTGGGCTGTTTTCTCATCTCATCTGCACTCATGTTAGCATTCAAAACAACAAGATATGTTTTATCGGAATCAACGTACTCATACCGAAAAGAAGATGGTGGAGGGTCGGGCTCAAGTATGAACGACTTCTCCGCTGTGAAACCAGCATGTATATCACGTGGTATCTCCTCACTTGGGGAGTCTCCTAGTGCTGCAATGGCACTCATGAATTTCGTATATACCTCAGCTCCTTCGTCCGCAAATCCTACATTGTTGCAATCTCGTGTCAAATACCGTAAAAGAGGATCGGAAGTACTTACTTGATCATGCGTGTCCTTCTCTAACTCGTCCAGCGAATCAACTGTAAAGCAAGACTCCTTGAGTGGTGATTCGTCCATGGGGCTGGACAGGATGAATTCGATCGTTTCGTCTTCGACACGTAAGGACAGCTTTCCTTGTTGTACGTCTATCATCGCACCTGCAGTGGCTAAGAACGGCCTACCAAGAATAATAGGTGTTCTAGCATCTTCCGTTATCTCAAGTACAACTTTTGGAGGGCTTCTACGTATGGCATGTTGATGTCAAGCTTCTTGAGACCCTCTATAAATCTGCCCACTCTCTCTTGGTTCTTACTGCTTACCAATCGTTGAGGATACGGTATCAGAGGTATGTACGCCGGAGGAGCAATGTATGGCTTATCTAAATCTGGTTCGACTCCTTCCATTATCACAACCTTACCTCTTCCTCTATCTATGGACGTACCAGCAGCATTCCCTTGCTCATTCGAGGGCGAATTCTCAACCACATCACCGCTGCACACAGAAATAGCATTCACATATTCTCTCGGGTTTAGCTCGGGTTTACCTGGGAGCTGTCCGGGATTCCGAGAGGATGAGGCAGCTTGCTGTGCTACGGAGTTCTCTAAACTCTTCAAATGATTGCTCAAAGACTCTATCTGATTTTTGAGCTCGCTAATCACTGTCCCCACATCTGCGTTGAATTTGGTTTGAATTGATTGTTGCTGCTTGTGATCCTTGACAAATTCAAGCATCAC
>CM071870.1:20429704-20442512 GCA_036759665.1 Gynandropsis gynandra | reverse complement strand
CCCCACGAGTTCCCTTTGTTTTAAGTTAAGTTTACTTAACTTAATAAGTTATTTCGGGCCGCGACCCGCTCGGGCATTGAGTGTGCCCGCTCGGGTGCGGCTAGGGCGAGTCGTGTGGATGTGTGGGATGGAATGCATGCCCGATCGGGCATGGTATGTGTGCCCGCTTGGGCACAAGGCAAATTGTCGGGCATGTCACGCCCGATTCATGCAAATGGTGCACAAGTTTGGCCGAAGGTCTTGCCCGGTCATGCAAGGGTTGTGCCCGACCGGGTGGAGGCTTTTCTTGCTCAATCTCGTCCCGTTTGTCCCGTGATGATCCTAAAGACCTGTAAGAACATGAAAACACGAAAACAAGTAAAACGGAAACGGAATCATACGTAAAACATCACATATGTGTCAAAAACGTATCCTAAATCGTACAAGAAATACGTATGAAAACGAGATGATCAGAATCCACTAGATAAAATTTGGATTTTGGTTGAGCAATGCTCGACCGAGCATTTCGTCATAGTTGGATTGCTTGACCGAGTGTCTTGAGTATCGATCGAGCCAATTTACGAGTTTAAAAATGTTCGATTGTGCAAAGGGTTGTTGACAATTTCTTGACTGAGCTGCATGATTGTTCGGGTCGAATGAACCTACTGACTAAATTGTAGAATGGTAGAGTGGGCGAGCAATTTTATTAGATGGTGCATTCGACTGAGCAAAGGTATTTCTCAGGTCGAGCGAATCCACTGAATAAAATTGCAAAGTTTTTGTTCGGGCCGAACAAAGGGTTGCTCGACCGGAATAATGTCTCGGGTGATGGTAGCTTGGACCGAGCGTATGACTGCTCGGGCCGAGCGTTTCCTCTATGACTCGGTTGAGTAGTATGATCAACACGTCACAGTAGTAAACCATCATTGGTAATTGAGTTCTAAGGGTTAATTTTTTTACCAAGTGACTTTTCCATTATAAGTAGATACACTTTCGGGATCTCTTTTATGTGGTATGGTCAGATTACCAGGAAGCACAAAAGTTGAGATTCAATGCGTGTAATCTACTACAGCAGATAGACAGTGAGAGTCATTGATTAGATCATACAAGCGCTTGGACTATCGGGGGTAGGGGGTGGGATACATATCTTAATATTCGACAACCAAGGATGATGTGTGAACTCAAATACATCCATAGGTGCGACCTGACTACCAGGGGACTATGTGATGTAGAGTCACTACGGGATTGTAAATTAAGCAAGTTAATGTGTATGAAATACTACCTAACTACCAGTAGGCTCATTCATATTAAAAACTACTAATAAGAAATAAGATTTATAATACTAAAGTAGCATTGATTAATGGTTGTATTATTTAGATGAAGTTCATCCTCGATCAAGGGTGGTTAGACCAAGCTCAAGATAAAGGATGGAAAGGGACACCATGTTGATGCAGAGTGCTTCTTGTGTAAGAAAACGAGGCATTGTAAGAGGAATTGCAAGGAGTATCTTGCATCCCTTAAAGGCAAATCAAGTATGACACTACTGAAAATGTCTTCATGATTTCTCTTGTTGCTATTGATTCTATTACGTGGATCTTAGATATCGGTGGTAGTTTTAATATATACAATATCTCACGGGGGTTGAGGATCAGTAGAAGACTAAGTGTACTTTAATCTGTTCGTTCACGAAAACTAGTGTCATGAAATATATAGGATATGTCTATGAATAGATGATTTACTCTAAACTGCTATGTATGTGCGAGATGAGACAGTGCTATTAGAATTGAGTATTGTTTTTATGTATGAAAACTAGATAAGGATTTTAGAACTATTATTCTTATTCGTTCGGGAAATTCATCATCTTAAGTGGATCTACTTGCTCTCGCAGTGTAAATTTGGATCTACATACTCTCGCAGTGCAAACCCCATTCGAGTGTATAGACTATCGACATCTCCGCCTAACAATCCATACATCGAGAGTAATTAATGAATGTACCTACTCTCATAATGAAGACCCCTATCTAATATCTAGACCACTATGCGGTGACCTATATATTGAACGAATTATCACACAATGTTGTCGCTTCTAGACAGATTAATCAATTGTCACATTATTTCTCATGCCTATCTATTGCACTAAATCTACCCTAATTTGATGTCACCATCAAAATCAAACCAACCGATTATCAATTCATGAGGTCCTTCATAACTTGAAAGAGTAAAACATGTAATAGACCGTAAAATTAAAAGATACTCTGATTTAAGATCAAAAGTATTGCATACACAGTACTCTTATCTACAACAGGATCAAACTTATACATCTACATCATTGAACTAAATACAAATATAAAAAGGAAAGAAAAAGAGTTAGGAATGCTCATTTGATTTATCTTGATCTGCTGTAGCCATGATTTCACATTCAATTGACTTTTACTATTCATCTAACTCTTGGTGTGATCCGAATAGGTTCTTCACTTCTTGGACACAATCCTAAAGTGTTTGTCACTTTTGGTTGCTCTATAGTTGCTTTTTTCATCCAGATCCATCCTCTCTCATCCTTTTCTTAGAAAAAATATCCCCCTTTTATTGAGAAGCTCCCATACTTTTTAAATAATTCAAAATTTAAAGTTTTAAGTGTATTCGGTACATCGCTGGGCCGAGTAGGCCATCGCTGGACCGAGCAGTTGGTTGTTCCGTCTTTCTCTCATGGATATAATTCGGATGGATTGCTTAGTCGAGCAAAGAACCACTTGGGTCGAGTGTTTCCTCTAGATCAAAAAGATATCTCTGAATGGATGAATGCTCGATCGGATGAGCTTCTGCTCAGGTCGAGCATTTCCATTGGAACAAAGGGATACCTCCAAATGCATTGATGCTCGGTTAAGTAGCTATCCTCTCGGGTCTAGCAAATTCAATAGATGAATTTGTAGGTTTCGTAGCAAATGAGTGAATAACCGCTCTATCCAAGCAAAGTCTCTTGAGTATTTTGAGAATGGATTATAATACGTTCGACTGAGCATATATAGCGCTCAGGTCGAGCGTTTTTGTTAGATTTGTCTCGAAAGCTTGTTCTCGTGTCGAAAGTTGACATGTTTCCTCTAAGTATACTCCTTAGTCATTATTACCTGCAAGATCAAAAAACGACCCAAAAAAGGTGTAAATGGAACTAAAATGATTCCAAAACGATAAAGAAATATATGACAAATCATAGAGTGAAATAAGTGTGATCAGCCTACGGACAAGACACTAGTGTTAGACGACGTTTTTTATGTTCCAAAATTTGTTTTGATTATAATTTCTATTTCTATATTGGATAGATGTGGATTTAAAACGATCTTTACAAATAACATTCACTCCATTTATCATAGTGAGACGTTTTTGTGAATGGGAATTTACAACATGGTTTTTACGATTTACTTAATGCACAAGTTAAATTAGCATGCTCATTTTTGGTCGAAAGAGGGGAATAAATGATCATTTGAGTAAGAATTTCCTCTGGCTTTGTTGGCTCGTTCATATAGGGCAGAAATAGATAAACTCATTGCATCGAGATTGATATCTCGGAAAATATGATTATGAATCATACACAACTTGTGAATCTTGTATCCGAAGAAAAAAAATGACCAAATCTCCTTTTACAGGAAAAGGAGAAAGACTCACATAACTCCTTGGACTCGAACATACTAATGTATGTGGTCCGATGAGAGTTCAGGCCAGAGAAGGGTATGTGGTCCGATGAGAGTTCGTTCACTGATGATATATCGTGGTACAAGTTTGTGTCTCTTATAAAACACAAAACTGAGTCTTTTGATATGTTCAAAAGATTCCGAAGTGAAATAGAGAAGCAAACGACAAAGGTAATCAAATTGTTGAGATTTGACCACGGAGGGGAGTACCCGACTCACGAATTCATTGATTATCTATGAAAAAATGAGATTTTATCGTAGTGGACTTCTCCTGGAATGCCGTAACATAACAATTTTTTCGAAAAAGGAGAAATCAGACTCTATTGGATGTGGTGTGATCGATAATGGGGTTCTCTGATCTTTTGATTATCTTGTGGTTTTACACTTTAGAAGTGGCTGCCCATTTTCTAAAAACATTCACATGAAATTAGTTTCTAGGACTCCGTATGAGATATGGAGAGGATGTAAGCCGATCATGGAGCACATAAGAGTATGAGGTTGTTCCGTATTCATTAAGAGACTGCAGACGAATAAGCTTGATGATAAATTCGACTAGTGTTAGTTTATAGAATAGCCAAGAAAACAAGAAGATATTTTTATCGCCCATCAAATCACAAAGTGTTTGTGGCTCAAGGCTCGACCTTTTTTGGAAATTGATTTCCTTAGAGAAAGAAATCATCGTGATGAATTAATTCTTGATGAGATTCAAGAATCCAAGGAATCGAGACATTCTCAAGAGCATGAGATGCCCTGTGAGAATTCTGTTCTAGATTTGTTGACGATGAACATGAATATTCCATCTTCAAGCATTCAAGTGGGAAGACCGATTGTTGAACCTATGTGTGGGCAATTCAGATAACCCGGATCGACCTGAAAAATCCAACCCAAAAGTCATTTGGGTTATCCAAAAAACCCATATGGGTTCAAAATCTAGAACCCATTCAGATTCGGGTCGATTCGATTCGGGTTCGGAAAAACCCAAATAATCCAAAACTTAAAAAAACAAGAAAAATAATTTTTTATTTTTTATTACTTGAATTTCCTAAAAAAAATCCAAATACCTCAAAAAACTCGTGGAATTAGGATCAAACCTGCACGAACCGTAACTAAACAAGCTAAATTACCCAAAGAACCCGAAAAACTCGAATTAGCCATAACCAAACAACCCAAATTACCCAAAGAATCTGGATTACCCGGAATATCCAAATACCTAAATATAATTCGGGCTATTTTGGATTCAATATTCCAAAACACAAATAACTCGAACCCGAATCGAAACCCGAGGAACCTGAATCGAAAAACATAGTGTTCCAATTCGGATTCATTTTTTAATAACCCGAAGAACATGAACCCATGGAACCCAGATCGAAACTCGAATTTCCCACCCCTAGTTGAAACCGTCTAGGAATATGTTAAAAAAACAACATCTTGATGAAATTATACCTTGTGTATAAGCTCTGCTCATGAAGGTCTACACATTCTCAGTATGCACCTAATAGATTGAACCTAATGGTACAAGAGAATGATGGAAATCATGTTGATGATGAACCATTGAGTTTTGAGAAAACAACGCAGAGTGTCGACTCTGAGATGCAATGGAAGACAATGGAATCAGAAATGGAATCGATGAAGGTAAAACAAAGTTTGGACTCTAGTTGAACCTTCACCGAACTCTCACTACTAGATATTAATGGTTTAGGGACTGAAGAATCAATTGAGATACGGTATTTCGTATCTCGTGGTCTGTCACTTTTGCTTTACCTTTGGAGGAACTTGAATGTTGTGATGCCATTTCTCCAAGACCAGAAATGCGACCTTTATACGGTGTAAATTGTTGTGAAAGAAATATCAAAATTTAATTACAATTACAAACAAAAAAATTATATTAAATAATAATAAATTTACCTCGAGATACAACTCGTTATATTCTTCCTGACTTAGAGAAGGTTGCATTCCGTCTTTCTCTCGGCGGAATTTGAGACACTCGTTCTGATGGCATGTTTTAAACATCGTTATGAGCACGTTTTGCTCTGGTATCTACCCATTAACCGTCAGTTTTCTTAATGTGCATACGTTCAAGCAGTTTTACATATGACGGTTCAGATCCCTTCTCTTTCGTCTAAAACAAATTTCAAATATATATTTTTAATATTAATCAACTGTCAATGTATAAAATCCTAAACAAAATTATACATCTTACCAAATCTTTGTAAAGTTCCGCGAATGAACAAGAACCAACGGTATGTACACTCATCCCGTATCCTTCTCTATTAGAACGGCGAGATTGACTTGGTTGCTCGCTTCTTTGCTTAAAATTAGATCATCTCAATAAACACACATTTGTTCCCAGATATGATCTACCATATAAATGGGTTTTCCTTTCTTCTCTCGATCTTTTTCACAATCGTTTACGAGCTTTGAGACGAACTCCCATAACCCGTTCAAATTCAGACTTTAATAGTTCGGTAATCTCGGGGTTCCAATAAATTTTTTTTTGAAATAATCAAACGATTATTTTATTTAAACAATTATTCGAAATTTTTATTATAATAAATATTATTAAAAACGTACCACAAAATATTTCCACCAACGTTCCTTAATATCGGGGTCGGTCCCTGTCCAATTATAACATGGACGATCGTAATTAGATTCCACCGTCTTTGTTATAAGGCAAAAAAGTTTTACTAACTAAACCTACAAAATAAAAATTAAATTAAATTAAAACTTATTTAACTAACTATTTAAAAATTTACATTTGAATTTAGTGATACGTACCATTGTGCTACATTTCCACGGCTCGGGTCTAAATGGGGAAGTTTACGCCTTTCCTCATCCATTGATAGACTTTTTTCCACTGTTGGTTCGTGATGCATCTGAGGCTCGTGATGCATCATTGGCTCGACCGGTGGTGGCGTCTGTTGATATGGAGGATACAACATATATTGTGCCGATCCAGTATTCTGGAATAAATTCGAATTCATAAAATCCAAAAATATTGTATCAGATTACCGCGTTTGTTGTGGAGGAGATAGACCATTAGCACTTTTCTCTGAAGTAGAACAGTTTCTCATGTTACCGCCTCTTCCAATGAATCGAGACATACCAAAATTTTAAATTATAATATTATAATCGTTGATGGTCGGAATCAGAGGTTTTAATTTTTCCAAGACCACTCTACCGCAAGTATACGGTTCGTGTAGTACAAGGATCGAACTCTGGGGACTGAGTACAACGTTAGAATTAAGATATCACGAGAAGAATATCGATCAATACAAGATTATGAAACGGGAAAGTAAAGATAATAGAGGATGACGAAGCTAGACTCAACAAGATAGAGTACCATGGGCTTCGGGAATACCGAAACATGCAATGGATGTTTCTAAGGATCATGAAGTCGGTTTGTATCAATCGATGGGGAACTAATATCTAATCCTCTACCTAGGAAATCAACATCGCTCATCTCCCGATGCAGCGCGGAACGTCTAGACGCGTTAAGAACAGTAGGGAACTCTACCCCTAATGCTAGAAATGACTCTCCCAAGCCTAAATCTTCTACCTAGGAAATCAACGTAACCCATATCCCTATGTAGTGCGGAACTTTTAGATGCATGAAGAACAGTGGGGAATTCAACCTCTAATGTCGGATGGGAACTCGCCTCTATAAAAGGAAATGACTCTCCCAAGCCTAAATCCTCTATCTAGGAAATCAACGTCACCCATATCCCAATGTAGTGCGGAACTTCTAGATGCATGACGAACAATGGGAATTCTACCTCGATTATTATCGTTCCTAAATAGATTAACCGATTGACCAAATTCTCGTTAACCTAATTTATTCGAAGGTTCATTCACGAGACTCAAATATGACTCTCCCAAGCCTAGACGAATCTCTAATCTCCCTCAAACATGCCTAATCTCAGTAGAATAGATCTAGTCTTATTCAAGCATGAAATCAACAACGTATGAAGGCATTACGCATAAATTGAACCATTCAATTGAACAAAACCGAAATCAAGCATTAATAACTCAAACAATCCTTTACAATGGCATCCCTAACCTATGGAAACGAGAACGACTTAGAATACATAGAGAAGCAAACAAAAACGAAGTAGATGTTCATCTTCCCTATCCTTCGAGCGTAACCTCCGACGAATCCTTCGGTTCCCCGAAGTCTCCTTCTTCGGCCGTGCTCTCTCTTCTCCTTTGGCCTGCTCGTCCCCCTTGTTCTCTTGCCTTTTCCACACTGTTCTTGGCTTCCCCCTTCTGTTCCATTTAAATTCAAGCCGTTCAAAATTCAAGCAAGGTTGTTGAGAAAAAGGTGGACCCACGCGGGCACACAATGCACCCGCTCGTGCACAACTAAGCCCGTGTGTGCACCACATTCAGCCCGGTCGTGCAGATGTGAGCCCGTGCGTGCATAAGTCTCAGCCCGATCGGGCTAGCATGCCCGAGCGTGCAGTCCATCAGCCTGAGTCGGGCTTGCTTTCGACGTTTTTCTGGTTCTAATTGAGCAACCTGAGCCCGACCGGGCACACTTCTAAGCCCGAGCATGCACACTTGAATTGTTGTTTCCGCTCCTTTCGCTCGATGCTTGAGTGTTCGATTTGATTCTGTGGCCGTGCATATGTTGTATCTTATCATTAAATCACGTTTTCGGGGTGGAATTACCGTAATCACTCGTGTTTTCCTTCATGTCTTCATTTCCTACACAAAACACGAAATGGTAGATGAAATCCTCGAATAAACTCAATAATCGGTAAAGTCCAAGAAATCTAATCAAAACTAAACCTAAGAATGATGTAAATACTACGACGGATAACATGTTATCAATCGTTGTTAAATTAAAATTTTAATTCACTACTTCTTTTAAAAAAAATTATACTAAAAATGATTCCAATATAATTTAACAAGTTCATTAACACATATAATTTAATATATGTACTATTACCCTAAACTAATCAAATTTTCAACTACTCTTAATCCATGAAATTTTAAATAATCAAATTTTCACTTAATCCATAATATATCTCTTGTAGACATTTCAACAAACATTTAAACTACACATTCCAAATCTAACTAAAAATCTTCTAAATCTAACGAAACTTAATCTAAATCTAACTAACCATTAACACATCTCAGAAAACATATTCCATATCTAAAAATAATGTTTAAATTAACCTCCAAAACTGACAAATGGAGGAAGGGGACGGATGAAGAGCCGGAGGGCCGGACAGTGACGGACTGATAGACGACTGGACGGAGAGGGAGAGATAGAGGGACGGAAGGATGAACGGACGAATGAGATGGGACATAGGGATGGGATGGACGGGAACAGATGAACCAAGGACGAACGGACTGGGATATAGGATAAATGGAGACGCACCAACGGAAGGGTGGACAGAGGGGTAAATGGCTGCGACCTGGAGAGCAGCGAGAGAGATGTAGGAAAATTTCGAACTACGGGGAAGAAGCCATGCAGATGAATTTATAGAAATTTGTGGACGAGCGAGAAAGTCTACACGGAAATCGTCCTTAGTCACAGACGGGAAAATGTGTCGTCCCTAAATAGGGACGGAGTCTAGACGGTCGTCCGTAATTTTCGGATGGACAAAAATACCGTCCTAAGTCGTTATTTACAAACGGTTTGTGGACGGCTCGCGATAGCCATCCGTAACTATGGAAGATCCTGAGATGTCCATCCGCAATTGTGGACGACTCTAAAAATACCATCCGCAATTACAGATAGCTCTGACACGTTCGTTCGTAAAATTTAAGCCGTGCGAAATTCATCCCCAACCATGCATCCTAAGCCTTTTCCATCCACAATCCGGATGAACGAACCAAGGGGAAGACCGAGGGATTTAGAGGCATGATCGAGGGACAGAGAGACACAGACGGACCGAGGGATGGAGAGGGACAAAGAGGTACGAAGATAAGAAGGGATGGGGATAGACCGAGGGACGGAGAGACACGGACGACCGAAGAGGGACGAGGACAGACTGATAAACAAAGAGGGATGGAGTGAGGGACAGAGTCAAATATCTGAAGCCGTCTGTCTCTCGCTATCCAACCCTTCCCCATTGTTCATTTTCAAATATTTTTGTGTTACAAAATCTCAACATCGAATAAACTGATTTAACAATTCAATAAGAAATAGAAACAATTCTTTTATTATTTTGAACATCTGATAACATGTTAACAAGAATAATCTTCAGAGTCACATAATTCTTCCATTGATTCTTGTGTTTCTGAATTTGATTCAAAATTTTCTTCTTCTTTTTTTTCTATCTCTTTATATAGACCGTTTTCATTTGTTTCAATTTCTTCAGTTTCCACGCGCCAATGATTCAACAGTAACTTCATCAATAGCAACAATCTTGGTGGTTTGTTGTTGTATTGCCAATTGTTACTCTTCTATGACATCGATAAATTTACCCCTTAGAAGTAACTTCATTGTGATACGCCAACCTGAAGATCATCTAATATATGGATAGAAAACGTAACGAACTTGATTCGGCTTGTGAAGCAAGAATAAAAGACTCATATTTTTTATATCTTCTTGTTCCACGACCGCTTATTGGATCGAACAATTCACATGAAATAACAACACTCTTAAGCCGACATAAACTACAAAAATTGTAAAATATGAGTCAATATAATCCAAAATATCATACGTGGTATGGGTAACATTGTTTTAGAGTAGTAATGAAACCTGGATATTCCAATTGCAAATAGTTTTTCAAAATCCCATAAAAATCTGGTTCGTTGGTCGATTTACAATACCTTTCACCTTTCACACATACACCAATATTCATAGTTGAGTTCAGTTTCCCGTATTCATAAGTGTGAACGTTGTAACCACATGTAAAATACATTGTCCAACTCGTAACTTTCATAATCGGTTCTTTAACAAGATCTCGTAGTTATAATGAGTGATTGCCCATCTCAATCTGCATTATGGAGGAAAAAATCGTCGACAAAGCGTCAGAATATTATATAAAGGAATTTTATTTATATTTAAAATATTATTTACTTACATATTGTTTTATCCATGTGGATAAATCTCTTTCTTTAAGTTCATGGAGTTGAGATTCATCAATGTTCACATATGTATCTTCAATATACCATCAAATATCTTGTAAAATGTTAGAAATTTCTGTAAATATTACAAATAGAATACATATAAGCAATCAAATCTATATTCATAGTATTTTACCTTTTGAAAGGTCATAGATATTCACAATTGAGTAAAATATACGTATGTGTGATGTGTAGATATCATTGTGATAGCCATAGATCTTTCGTCTTACCAGCAGTTTGACCAATTCTGCAAAATATATCTAAAACATTTGGTATTGGATATGAAGATGCCACACTACCATCAAAACATCTGTATGTATTTCTAGTTCGCGTTTGAAATGTGGTTCGAAGTAGTAAGAAGTGAAGAACAATATCTCCTCATTCACGTATTTTTCCACATGTCAACCCTCTAGACAAACTTTTTGTTTGGTTTTTTTCTTCAAATGAAAGATAAATCTCTCAAATAGATACATCCAATGAAATTGAACTGGACCTCCTAATGCGGCTTCGTGCGATAGATGAACTGTCAGATCCTCCATAACATCGAAGAATGATGGAGGAAAAAGCTTCTTCAAGTTACATAGTATAGTAATTATGTTACTTTCCAGTCTACGAACCACATCTACACTCAACTTTCTCGCACATAAAGCTCGAAAAAATATGCCAATACCTGAAAAAGTATTAGTCTATTTAACAATTAATATATTTCAATTATTAATCTTATACTATTAACAAAATCAACCATACCTCCAATTACTTCGTGTGCATGTTTGTCCATCAATTCAGAAAAACATATGGGAAGTAGTGTTTGCATGAATACATGAAAATCATGAGTTTTCATCCTTGATAACTTTCCTCCATGAATATCGATGCACTTTCCTATGTTCCTGACTCACAGCGAAATAAGTTGGAACCAAAGAGCACTAATGCCATGTTCATCAGATACTCAGTAAATAAAAAAGGATACAAGTGCTTTCATGATAAAATCAGTTGGGAAGAGATTAAAGGAATCTCAGAACCAAATGATATAGGTTTGCCCCATAGAAACTTAGTAATTCAAAAACTAACAATAAAACAGGTCCTCTGCCAAGTGTACCTGAAAAATGGAGGCCAAAATGATCAAGAAATATCGGAAAATGAAGAACAAGAAAGCCATGATGAGATCACATATTCTGAGCAAAATCATGAGGAGGAAATTAGGGCCTCAAATCATGAGAATGAAGATCAAAGCCATGATCATAACCAAAATGAGGATCATAATGTCGATGAAATTGAAGGAATGATTCTAAATGAGATAGTGCCTCGGAGAAGCACTAGAATAAGGCGACCAATCGCGAAACGGATTCACAATCCTATTCAATGGTGTGGTAACCAAACACCCTATTCCAATGGCGTGACAACCGAACATCCTATTCAAAATTTTGTCTTTTTGGCAATTATCTCTACTGATCATAAAACTTTTCTTAGTAAAATTGACAGGGATATCGAGCCACAAAGCTATAAAGAAGTCAAAAGGAAGAGAGAATGGGAGGAATCCATGGCTGAGGAGCTAGCAGCCTTAGAAAAGAATAAAACATGGTACCTTGTCCCTCTTCCTAAAGAAAAGAATCCCATTGGAAGAAAATAGGTATACGAGATCAAATATAAAAGTAATTGACGTGTGGAAACACGAGTTATAATTATCCTAGTCCACTTCACCGCAAGTATACGGATCGTGCAGTACCAGGGTCGATCTCTAGGGACTAATTGCAGCTAAACTAAGAACAAAACTAAACTAAGACGAAAGAAGATAGAGTGAGATATGGTCCTAATTTCCTAAAACTATCCTAATGGTGACAACGAAACTAGGTTAAGGATGAGACTAGATATGGTGAACACTACGGGTGTACGGGATACCGGGAATTGCATAGATGAACGACTAAGGATCATAGATCTATAACCTACTCTTGACAACGGGAAATTCATGCTCTACGGTGAGGAGTGATTCTTCCGAGCCTAAACCTCCTAACCATGGATACATGCAACCCTACCTTCCAGCAGTGATTAACATATACCATGGCAGC
>CM071870.1:20404774-20416086 GCA_036759665.1 Gynandropsis gynandra | reverse complement strand
TGATATTGCTAAGCGTAGAATCGTAAATCAAGAGTAAATTCATAAAACTAAGCATTAACGTAAAACATCGTTCATACATACAAATCCGATATCCCTACCCGCAGTAGGGACTCTACTCACTCATGGAAGAAACGAAAACAGAAGATAACAAAGTCCTATACATGATAAACCCTAAGGAATTCGATGCCTCGACCTTCCCTATTGTGTTACCGGTGTACGGATTGGTGCTTCTCTTCTTCTCCGATGCCTCCTGAGCCTTCCCAGATGTTTTTCCAATCCTTTCTTGCCCTGTTCGTCGCCCCCCCTTGCCCTAGATCTTATCAGTTCTTTTTATCCGCTCCTTTGAAATTGAGATCTAGGTTGTTGCGGATTACGCGGCCCGCTCGGGCACAGGTGTTGCCCGGTCGGGCAGAGGCTCGCCCGGTCGTGTTGCTGTCTGGTGCCCGATCGGGTGGACATTACCCGATCGCGTGGTCAAGCGGGCCCGAGTCGTGTAAACTCTCGGGGCAAATTGGGTGACTAATAGCTCGAGCGGGTAGGGTGGATATCACCCGATCGCGTGGTTAAGCAGACCCGAGTCGCGTAAACTCTCGGGGCAGATTGGATGACTAATAGCCCGAGCGGGGATTCAGTGTGCGCCTGATTGGGTGGTGATCACCCGATCCTCATTGCTCATGTGCCCGGGTCGTGCTAATTGCGTGGATAAACCCCGTAGGTTCTACTCGAGCGGGTGGAGGAATAGTGCCCGACCGGGCACCATTGTGTCCTTGAAATCTCTCTTTTCCGCTCGTTGCTCGGGTGTTCCTTTTGGTTCTGGAGCTCTGAGTAGATATATCGTCAATTCTTGTGGTTTTGGCAGGGAATCCTTCATATTGAGCTCATTTAGGCCTTGTCGCCTAAAAACCTGAAAACCAACAAAACGGGTGTGTAAAGCTCGAAATTGTATCGGATAAGTATGACTCGATGTAAGATACATGCGAAAATGGTGTAAAAACCTATCCTAATATTGATACACTTTCAGTGTTATCAGTAATGGTGCGGTAGAACGTTACAAGCCACGCCTTGTAGCGCAAGGGTATAATCAGAAGTATGTGGAAGATTATATTGACACTTTTGCTCTTGTTGCTCAACTTCATTTTGTTTGCATTATCTTTTCTATTGCTATTAACCTTAATTGGATTTTATGGTAGATGGATGTTAAAAACGCTTTTTTTCAGGGGGAAATAAAGGAAGAGATCTATATGAGACCTCCCTCGGGCCTTCAAACTAAAACAGGAATTGTATACAAAGCAAAGAGAGCTCTCTATGGACTTAAACAGTCCTCATGAACTTGGTAACTAGGATCTATGATGTTTTTCGAAAGTATGGTTTTAAGAGGAGTGAGGCTGATCATTCCATGTTCATCATTCAAAACAATTTTGGTATCATCGTTCTCATAGTTTATGTTGATGATATCATCATAACAGGTGATGATGATAAAAGGATCTAGGTGAACTTAAGTATTTTGTTGGAATTGAAGTAACTAGATCTAGTGATAATTTATTTCTTTCTCAACAAAATATGCTTTAGACCTTTTGAATGAAATAGGTAAACTTAGATCTAAGCCGACCAAGACCCCCATCGAAGAAAAATACAAAGACTTGCGTGAGGGGGAACCATTTCATGATATAGAACAATACAAGCGCCTTGTCGGTAAGCTAATATACCTCACAATAATAAGACCTAACTTGTGTTATGCTTTGAATCAGGTCAGCTAGCATATGCATGCTCCAAAGGAACCACATTGGAAAATGGTGGACCGAATCCTCCGATACATCAAGAATGCTCTAGGAAAAGGTATCCTAATGAGTAAAAAAATGACACTAGTCTAATTGGGTATTGTGATGCAGATTGGGCCGTTGACCACAAAGACCGAAATTCAACAACGGGGTTTTGTACCTTTTTCGGGGGGGACCTTGTCACTTGGAGAAGCAAAAAGCAATCGATGGTCTCTCGTTCCAGCGCTGCGGCTGAGTACCGAGCTATGGAAAATGCAACATGTGAGCTTGATGTGGTTAATCTCAAGTAATAATTTACCTAGACTAACGCTTCCGCAAGAATACGGATCGTATAGTACCAGGGTCGAACACGAGGAATCGATGCAACTCTAAAGCTAGTGAACTAATGAATAAGATGTGTGAAATCGATAAGTGATGGGAATGCAAATGCAACTAAACTAAACTAATTAGCGAGATAAATTCAATGACTAACACCATAGGTTTCGAGAGATACACGATGATGCAATCGAAGTTCTAACAAGATCATGGTTATAGATATCGTTACGTATTCGGGGAATTCAAGCTCTTTTCTAGAGAATGACTATCCCGATGCCTAAACCCACTATCTAGCATGCGTACTACCAATCTCCCAATTTTGTAATCTCACCTACTAGATGCATTAAGATTGCTATCCTAATTCCTAAGTTCAATCAACCGACCCGCCAAGGTTCTAAATCGATTGAGACTTCATATCATGGCACGTTCCAAAATCCAATTCATCTCCCAATGCAATTAGATTTTTATAGACATTCATTCAAGTGGCCAACAAGAACAAAAGCATTATGAACAACCAATCAATCCGAAACGAACAAATATTATAACCAAGCATTAAGAACAAAACTTCATTACATATCGACAAATCCCTCTAACCCATGGTTGTGGATCTACTCACACATGAACTTAGCCAAAGAAACGCAAAAGATAATTATATTCGACATGGATAAAGAATGAGATCCCTCCTTATTCTATTACTGACGTCTTCAATAGCTCCTCCACGCTCCCGCTTCCTCGATCCGTCCTTCTCTCTCTCTCTCCCTGTGTCTCTAAGTACCTCATGTCGTATCTTGTTCGTCTCCTAGCCCTAGATGGCTTATTTTCTCTTTAATTGCCCGTTCAAACACTCAAATTACTTAGTTCCAAGATTGGCGGCCCCCGTGGGTACAACATGCGCCCGGTCGTGTAGAAGGAAAGCCCGATAGTGTACACTTCTCAGCCCGAGCGGGCATGCTTACCCGACCGTGTGGTCTATCAGCCCGAGTCGTGTTATGTTTCGGGTATTTTCAGTCCTAATTGCAGCCCGAGCGGGTCCATTTCTCAGCCCGAGCGGGCAAGGCTACACGACCATGTTCACTTTGTGCCCGAGTCGTCTTGTGTTTCGGGAATAATTTGCGCAACTTTTGCCCAAGCGGGCCTCTTCCATGCCCGGGCGTGTAGCACATCAATTGCTGTTTCCGCTCCTTTCGCTCGATGCTTGAGTGTTCAATTTGGATCTGTGGATGTGCACATGTTGTATCTTGTATCAATCACGTATTCGGGGTGGAATTGCCGTATTCACTCGTGTTTCGCTTCATGTCTTCATTTCCTATACAAAACACGGAATGGTAGATGAAATCCTCGAATAAACTCAATAAGTTGGTAAAGTCCAAGAAATATAATCAAAACTAAACCTAAGAATCATGTAAATACTACGACGGATTACATGTTATCAAACTCCCCCAGACATAACCTTTGCTCATCCTCGAGCAAATCTAGAGTCGAGTACAAGAAGAGCTAAACAACAATGGACACTAGCACAAATACTTCGAAGGATTAGCCATCATGCAAAACAACGCATCACATGAATGTAAGTCTAAGCGTACCTAGTTCAGACCTTTATCAACCAAAAGTCACGAGCCATGCAATCCTACCAATAATCTAAGTCTATTTCATACCCCTAGGCAACGTCCAAGCAATCTCCATACCAATTCTCCTAAGCTTGAGATATCATTAAACTCATATTCTCGTTCTTATTCTCTTTCCTTTTCTTTTTTTTTATCGATCCACGCTTGGTTTCTAGGACGTCGAAGTCGAAGAGGGATGGTTTTCTACTTAGACCCAGGCTGCCTATGGCACACTCATAAGGTCTTGTAACCTTAGCGGAGTGAAGAGGTGCGTCATTGAAGAACATTTTTCTCTTTTTTTTCTACCAAAGAATATGCATCACTCTAACCCGTAGGACGTAGAATAGCGCCTCAACCCACCACTTAGACCCGAACCATCGATCTCGATTTACTCATTTCAATATAAACCTAAAATAGTCAAAAACTTTTCCAAGATGACAATGGAGTATAAGCGTATGGAATCTAATGATCCATGAACGGTAAAATATATCAAACAAAGCAAAGATCAATCGGTATACACGGAGATATAGATACTTGGTATTGAAACCTAGGAGGTGAATGCAACTATAGATCATGGTTTCAAGCACAACTACTCAACTAATCGGTATCCAAACGACTTCTAAGCAAACCTAGACTATTGTTCACGATTCGACAAAGTCGCACACAAAAAATGACTAAAACTCGAAAATTAATGCTAGGTATCCATCTGTTTATTCCTAAAAATAACAAAAAATAAACATCTAATCCTAATCACATGCATGATACTCGACGGGTACTCCCCCAGAATTGAATGAAACCACGTCCCGGTGTTCAAGACCTAAGAGAATCTCGCGTACCAAACTACGGGAAAAATAAGGGTTGGAACATGTGCACCTTGTGTATCTTGCAATCCCGAGTTGGTGATGCGGCTGGATGTTGTTTGCGTCTCCTCCTCAAGGATGATATCGACGTTAAAGAACCTATGAAAAAGAATCACACAATCCAAAAGAAGGAATACTAACCCACTGAGTACATCAATGTGAAAAGAATAAGAATAGGTCCGAAAATGAAATAAAAAGAAAATGCAAAAGTCGGGTTGCCTCCCGAGAAGCGCTTGTTTAAGGTCGTGAGCCTGACCAAAACACTCTACTCATCTGTTGGCTCCAAAAGAGCGAAGGCAGTTCGATTGCCTTCCATGTTTTCCACGTTGTAGAGTTTCAAACGTTGGGCGTTCACTTTGAATGTGATGTTGTTTCCCATCAGCTCGATGGCGCCATGCGGTGAGACGCTTTTGATTGTGAACGGCCCAGACGAGCGTGACTTGAGTTTTCCTAGAAAAAGTTTCAAACGTGAATTGAGAACAAGTACTCTGTCACCTACCTCGAATGTTCGCTGGACTATGTGTCTATCATGCCACTTCTTCGTGCGCTCCTTGTAGATCTTTGTGTTCTCGTATGAATGGAGGCGCATCTCCTCTAGATGATGGAGCTGTAGCATCCGTTTCTCAGCAGCTGACTTGTAATCATTATTAAGTGCTTTGATCACCCAATATGCTCGATATTCTATCTCGACCGGTAGATGGCAAGCCTTATCGTACACTAGCTGAAACAGAGTCATTCTGATTGTCGTTTTGAATGTTGTCCGATATGGCCATAATGCATCGTTGAGTTTCAGTGCCCAATCCTTCCTAGACTTAGAGACCGTCTTCTCCAAAATTGACTTGATCTCTCGATTAGAAACTTCAACTTGGCCACTGGTTTGAGGATGATATGTCGTTGCTATCCTATGTCGAACACCGTACTTCTTCAACAACCCTTCTATGATGCGGTTCACGAAATGCTTATCTCCATCGCTGATCACAACCCTCGGGACTCCAAAACCTGGTAATATGACACGTCTGAAAATCTTGGTTACTGGTTTGGACTCGTTTGTTGGACTTGCCAAAGCTTCTACCCACTTCGTTACGTAGTCCACCGCGAGTAGTATATAGAGGTTTCCGCACGAGGACGGGAAGGGGCCCATGAAGTCTATTCCCCATACATCAAATGGCTCAACCTCTAGAATATATTGTTGTGGCATTTCATGGCATCTAGAAATATTATCCGTCCTTTGGAAATTGTCGCATGATGTGATGTAGTTGTGGGCGTCCTTGAAGAGTGTAGGCCAATAGAAGCCCGCTTGCAGCACCTTTGCAGATGTCTTGGCTACAGCAAAGTGTCCTCCATTGCTTGAGGAATGGCAACGTGACTGTATGTGTGGAGCTTCTTCTTCGGGGATGCAGCGCCTAAAGATTCCGTCTATACCTCTTTTGAAAAGATACGGCTCATCCCAATAGTACGCCTTGACGTCATGGAGAAACTTCTTTCTCGCACTATAATTTAGCCCTTCCAGTAATACTTGACAAGCTAAATAATTCAAAAATTCAGCATACCATGGAATGGAAGTGCAAGTCAAGGACATTACCGCATCATCTCGGAGATAGTCATCAATAGGAGTTAGAAGAAAACTTCATGACGCGGTTCTTCCCTCAAAGTAAGTGCACTCGGGGATTTCAAGACGTGAAAGATGATCAGCTACCTCATTCTCGGTTCCTTTCCTATCCCGTATTTCAAGATCAAACTCTTGCAGCAGTAGGATCCATCTAATGAGCCTCGGCTTTGCGTCTCTCCTGGTGAGTAGGTAACGTAAGGCAGCATGATCCGTGTAAACTATTACCTTGGAGCCCACTAGGTATGAGCGGAACTTTTCAAACGCAAAGACGATTGCAAGTAACTCCTTCTCGGTTGTGGAGTAGTTGCATTGGGCGTTGTCTAATGTTCGACTAGCATAATAAATGGCGTGCAACATCCAATCTTTTTGCTGACCCAACACTGCCCCAACCGCATAATCGCTCGCATCACACATGAGCTCAAACGGAAGCTCCCAATTCGACGGTTGTATGATGGATGGAGAAACCAACGCCTTCTTCAACTTTTCAAATGCAGCTCGACATTCTACTGTAAACTCAAATGGTACGTCTTTTCCTAATAGATCAGTGAGGGTTTTAGATACCTTCGAGAAATCTTTGATGAACCGTCTATAGAACCCCGCATGACCTAGAAAACTACGGATGGCCTTAACGTTCCTAGGAGGTGGCAGCTTCTCAATAACTTTTATTTTTGCCTTATCTACCTCTATTCCCCTTGCTGATATCTTATGCCCCAACATGATGCCTTCGCGAACTATAGGATGACATTTCTCCCAATTCAACACAAGATTCGCTTCTACGCACCTGTCTAACACTTTACACAAATTGGTTAGACAAACATCAAAGGAAGGTCCGTGAACCAAGAAATCGTCCATGAACACTTCCATAATTTCACCATTTATATCAGAGAAGATAAAGGTCATGCACCACTGAAAAGTTGTAGGTGCATTACGCAAACCAAAGGGCATCTGACGATAGGCGAATGTACCGAAGGGGCATGTGAACGTCGTATTTTCTTGATCGTTTGGATGGATTGGTATCTGAAAGAAACCTGAATAACCATCAAGAAAACAAAAATAGGAGTGAAGAGTTAAATGTTCCAGCATTTGATCAATGAAAGGTAAAGGGAAGTGATCTTTCCGAGTGTTGGCGTTCAGCTTGCGGTAGTCGATGCACATGCGCCATCCCGTGACCGTTCTTGTCGGATTCAGTTCGTTGTTCGCGTTTGGGACGACGGTGATGCCTCCTTTCTTCGGAACTACCAGTACAGGAGTCACCCACGCACTATCTGATATAGGATATATAATTCCGGCGTCTAACAACTTAAGGACCTCTTTCTTAACTACTTCCATCATGTTCGAGTTTAATCTACCTTGATGTTCAATGGAGGTCTTGGCGTCATCTTAAGGGCTGGACTAAGTCCCCTAATATCCTCAAATGTATAACCTATGGCATCCCTATACTTCCTAAGAGCTTCTAGCAATCGTGCTTAATATCCTCAATGTATAACCTATGGCATCCCTATACTTCCTAAGAGCTTCTAGCAATCGTGCTTTTTGGGATTCGTCTAGTTTATCATTCACTATCACTGGATAAGTAGATTCGAGTCCAAGAAATTCATACCTCAACCCTTGTGGTAAAGGCTTAAACTCCACTTTTGGGGCTTTGTCAACAGTCCAGTTAGGTTTTGGACGCTTGGTTTGGCTATTAGGCATATTGGAAGTGGTTGAACTAGCGTTGTAAGCTGTTTGAGGCGCGTTGGAATCTGTCTGGCATGCGTGGAGGTTTATGCACTGGTTTATGGCGTTTTCTTGTCTTGAATCCCTCCCCATTTGATCTGTGCTTATGTGCTTATGAGTTGAGAAGTCTCCTTGATGAGGATTTTCCGAAATTCCATCTTTTTCTTGGGTTACGACCTGTTGTGCTTGGATCGCACAAAAATCTGCTCGAAATGCGTCTAGCTCGGTGTTCGGGATTTCTTTCATCTTTTCTTCGTCCAGCAGCTTTGTGTAATGTTTCACTTCATTAGGGTCATTATAACGTCCCTCTCGAGCTGCTAAAAGAGCCATCTCAAGAGAATCCATGTTCCCAAACTCTTTGATAACTTCCTCGGCTAGTTTCTCTAAGACGTCTATGTAGAATACCGAGTCTACCATACAAGGCTGTTTAAGTGTGTCGTTCAAATTAAACTCCACTTCCTCATCTCCAAACTTCAACGTGAGTCTACCTTCTTCACAATGTATGATCGTCTTAGCCGTATTGAGAAACCGCCTACCGAGGATGATTGGGATTTTCTTGTCCTCCTCCATATCCAAGACGACGAAGTCAACCGGGACAAAAAACTTCCCACTTGCAAAGGCACGTCTTCCAGCATGCCCTTGGGTATTCTAACACTTCGATCAGCCATGGTGAGTGCCATTCGTGTAGGTCGAAGATCCATCCTATCCCTAAGATCCAATTTTTCGTATAGTGACAATGGTAGCACGCTTACGCTTGCTCCGACATCGATTAGTGCATGATTAATTTCATAATCTCCTATTTTACAAGGGATCACGAATATACCTGGATCGGGCATCTTCTTGAGTAGGTTTGGCTGCAGCATCGAGTTAGTCACCATGACGGTTTCCGTCTCCACATCTCGCTTGTTTGTAAGTACGTCATTGAGGAACTTGGCGTATGAAAGCATCTTCTTCAACGCTTCGTGGAATGGAATAGTGATGTGCATCTTCTTCAACATATCAGCAAACTTTTGAAAATTGAGCATCCTCGTTCTTTTGCATTGGCGTTGAGGGAATGGAAAAGGAGGAGGCCTCGGTTCGGGTTTGACGTATTTAGACTCATCTTCCTCCTCTTTGTGCTCTTTGACGTTGCTGCCTGATGTGCGTTAAACTCAAGTAATAATACCTAGACTAACGCTTCCGCAAGAATACTGATCGTATAGTAACTAGGGTCGAACATAAGGAATTGATGCAACTCTAAAGTTATTAGACTAATCGATAAGACGTGTAAATTGAATAATGGTAGGATTGGGAATGAACTAAGCTAAACTAATTGACGAGATAAACTTATGACTAAGCACCATAGGTATCGAGAGTTGCACAACGATGAAACGAAGTTCTAACAAGATAATTGGTCTTAGATACTATCACGAGTTCAGGGAATTCAAGCTCTCCTATAGGAACTGACTGGCGTAGACTTGTCCACTATCTAGCATGCGTATACCAATATATATCTATTGCGCATCTCACATACATAGACGCATTAAGACCGCTATCCTAATCCCTAGATTCAATCGATTGACCTGGCGTAGATTCTAAACCGATTAAACCCTAAATCATGGCTACCAATTATCTTGTTAGAACTTCGTTACATCGTTGTGCAACTCTCGATACCTATGGTGCTTAGTCATAAGTTTATCTCGTCAATTAGTTTAGCTTAGTTCATTCCCAATCCTACCATTATTCAATTTACACGTCTTATCGATTAGTCTAATAACTTTAGAGTTGCATCAATTCCTTGTGTTCGACCCTAGTTACTATACGATCCGTATTCTTGCGGAAGCGTTAGTCTAGGTATTATTACTTGAGTTTAACGCACATCAAGTTTTTGGCAACAATTAGCCCGAGCGGGCACTCCTTTTCCACCGGAGCGGGCACACCTTCCCGATCGTGTTCCTTGAGCGTCCGAGTCGTGCAAAGCTACGGGGGTCTTTTGCCTTAATTCCTCAACTTGTGCCCGAGCGGGCACACCTCCATGCCCGAGCGTGCAGGTCTTGATTTGTTGTTTCCGCTCCTTTTGCTCGATGTTTGAGTGTTCACTTTCAATCCATGTCCTTGCACAAGTTGAACCTTGTCATTCAACTACGTTTTCGGGGTTAAATCGCCATAATCTCTCGTGTTTCTCCTCATGTCTTCGTTTCCTATACAAAACACGAAATGTAGATGAAGTCCTCGAATAAACTCGATAAATGTGTGAAATCTAAGTAATCTACTCAAAACTAGACCTAAGAATCACGTAAATACTACAACGGATTACGTGTTATCAAACTCCCCCAGACTTAACCTTTTGCTCGTCCTCGAGCAAACCTAGAGTCGAGTACTAGAAGAGCTAAACATCAATGGATAATTAGCACAATACTTCGAAGGATTAGCTATCATGCAAAACAACGCGTCACATGAACGCAAGTCTAAGCGTACCTAGTTTAGACCTTTATCAACCGAAAGTCTCGAACCATGCAATCCTACCAATGACCTAAGTCTAATCCATACTCCTAAACAACGTCCAAGCGATCTCCATACCAACTCACCTAAGCTTGAGATATCATTAAACTAATATTCTCGTTCTTATTCTTTTTTTTTCTTTATTCTTTTTTTTATAGATCCACGCTTTGTTCCTAGGACGTCAAAGTCGAAGACATATGGCTTTCTACTTAGACCCACGCTACCTATGGCACACTCATAAGGTCTCGTAACCTTAGCGGAGTGAAGAGATGCGTCATTGAAGAATATTTTTTTTCTTTTTACTTCTTTTTTTTATGAAGAATATGCGTCGCTCTAACCCTTAGGACGTAGAATAGCGCCTCAACCCACCACTTAGACCCGAACCATCGATCTCGATGTACTCATATCAATGAAAATCTGAAATAGTTAAAAAACTTATCCAAAAAGAAAACATTGACAGCGGAGTATAAGCGTGGGGAATCTAATGATCTATGAACGGTAAAATCTATCAAACAAGCAACGATCAATCGGTATACACGGAGATATGATACTTGGTACTAAAACCTAGGAGGTGAATGTAACTATAGGTCATGGTTTCAAGCACAACTACTCAACTAATCGGAATAAAAAAGACTTCTAAGCAAACCTAGACCATTATTCACGATTCGACAAAGTCGCACATAATGACTAAAGCTCGAAAATTCATGCTAGGTATCCATCCGTTTATTCCTAAAAACAAAAAAAAAATCAACTTCTAATCCTAATCAACATCTAATCCTAATCACATGCATGATACTCGACGAGTACTCCCCCCAGACTTGAATTAAACACCGTCCCGGTGTTCAAAACCTAAGAGGATATCGCAAACAAAACATCGGGAAAATAAGAGTTGGAACGTGTGCACCTTGAGTAACTTGCAATCTCGAGTTTGTGTCTCCTCCTCAAGGAT
>CM071870.1:20381697-20399108 GCA_036759665.1 Gynandropsis gynandra | reverse complement strand
AGTGGCGTACAAGAATGAAAGCATTAAGATCCACCATTCATTAAGAACGAGACTTCGTTGCATACTGGCAATACTCTCTAACCCATGGCAATAGATCTACTCAGACATGAACACAACAAAAGAAACACAAGAGAATACTAAATTCGACATAGATAGAGAATGAGATTCCTCCCTATTCATAAACCGATGTCTTCAATAGATCTTCCTTGCTCCCGATCCTTTGTTCCGTCTTTTCTTCCTTTTCCAATCGTGTACCCTCATCCAGCCCGAGCGGGCACCCATGACCGATCGTGTACCCTCATCCAGCCCGAGCGGGCACCCATGCCCGAGCGTGTGGCTCTTCAGCCCGAGTGGGGAAAACTTACGGCGAATTTTGGCAACAATTAGTCCGAGCCGACACTCCTTTTCCACCCGAGCGGGCACACCTTCCCGATCGTGTTCCTTGAGCGCCTGAGTCGTGTGCCCGAGCGGGTTCTCTCCATACCCGAGCGTGCAGGTCTTGATTTGTTGTTTCCGCTCCTTTTGCTCGGTGTTTGAGTGTTCACTTTCAATCCATGTCCTTGCACAAGTTGAACCTTGTCATTCAACTACGTTTTCGGGGTTAAATCGCCATAATCTCTCGTGTTTCTCCTCATGTCTTCGTTTCCTATACAAAACACGAAATGTAGATGAAGTCCTCGAATAAACTCAATAAATGTGTGAAATCTAAGTAATCTACTCAAAACTAGACCTAAGAATCACGTAAATACTACAACGGAATACGTGTTATCACTGCCCTCTCTCGCTACTTTCCTAGATGATTTTCCCTTTTCAAACGTTTAATGAGTGGGCTGATCCAATGTCTTACCACTCCTTAAGTAAATGGCGTTGATTTGCTCACGAGGATTTACTTCCGGTCGCGTCGGTAAAACTCCTTGCGGTCGTGCTGCCCCTTGTGCAAGTTGTGCAACTTGCGTCTCCAATTGTCCAAGATGAGTTTGAAAGCTCTCTAGCTGCTTCTTGGTGTTATCTTGATTCCTCTCCAAATTACTCTAACTTTGTTGTATTTCCAACATCAAGTTACCTTGATTTTCTTGGAATTGGAGGAGACGAGTGAACATGGCGTTGATATTGGGGCTGCTTCGGATTGGTGTTGTTGTGACTGAGACGCACGTGGCTAATGGTTCTGAGTTTTGGGGGTGTGTCCTTGGCAGAAAGTTTTGATTTCGGTGCATCATCCATGGTTGGAAATTCCCCGATAAACGTTGTGCATTGAATGCACCATCCGAATTCTTATACGAAAGGTTAGGGTGATTTCTCCACTCAGGGTTATAAGTGTTACCTAGAGGCTGATTGTTGCTCACATAATTCACCTCCTCGTACCCTTGAATTCCTTGCCCTTCCAACTGCTCAAAGCACTTCGATCGATGCGCTTCGGACATCATATTGTAGATTCCACTAATTTGATCTTTAACTTCAGCTATCTCGGCATATAAGGCATGTGTGTCGTTCAAGTTAGCTACCCTTGCTGGAGTGTTGCGATTGTATTCTCCAACGGTGTTGCTGCCTTCATCAGCCATACGATCGATTAGGTCCTCGATCTGTGGAAACGTGAGATTACTCAAAGAACCTCCAGCGGCGGCTATGATCACAATCCTCGTGTTATCCATGAGTCCTTGCAGAAAATTATGTATGAGATAACCCTGATCCATGCCGTGATGTGGGCAAAGGCGTTGATAGCCTTTGAATCGTTCCCACGCTTCGTATAGACTTTCAGCTGCCCCTTGAACGAACGTGTTGATTTGATTATTGGCAAGCTGAGCTTTACTCTGAGGGAAAAACCGCATCATGAACTTTTCCTCTAGCTGCCCCCATGATCCTATAGAGTTTTCCGGTTGGGAATACATCCAGTCTTGTGCTTTATCCTTCACTGAGAATGGGAAGGCAGCGAGCATGATGTTCTCATCCGAGATTCTATCTCCGGTTCTGATAGTTCTGCAGAGCATCTTAAAGTCAGTAAGATGCTGGTTCGGATCCTCGGCGGGTCTCCCTTTGAACGCTGCGTTACCGAGCATCTGGATGAATGCTGGCTGTAATTCCACACGAGCGTCTCTCCTAATGATGCATGACAAGAGTTGTGTATGCTTAGGGACCGTGTATGATCCGTAGGTTATCACTGGTTGCATTTGTGGCGCGTTCAAGTCTCGACGTTCTGCCATTAACTCTTCTTCGCTCTTGTCTACAATCTGTGGTTCGATTACTATCCCGGTGTGGAGGTCTAGGTGCACTTGTGTGTTATCGACCGGTTGGCTTGCACTAGCTCTCGTTTGTCTCCTTAACTCTCTGAGCGTTCGACCGATATCTGGGTCATAAACTAGATCCGCACTTCCGGTACCTCTCATGCACAAGTGAGCTGCACCAGATAAAAAAACAAAACACAAAAGTCGTGTGAGTTCCAAGAAGTAAACGAATTTGACTCAAAACAAAGAAAGCAAAAATACGAAAAAGAAACAAATAAGACTCCAGAAAGGACTATGTCTTAATCTAAAAGTATCCTAACTCTAAACCCGTAATCAACTCCCCGGCAACGGCGCCAAAAACTTGATGAGCTTAATCTCAAGTAATAATTTACCTAGACTAACGCTTCCGCAAGAATACGTATCGTATAGTACCAGGGTCGAACACGAGGAATCGATGCAACTCTAAAGCTAGTAAACTAATGAATAAGACGTGTGAAATCGATAAGTGATGGGAATGCGAATGCAACTAAACTAAATTAATTAGCGAGATAAATTCAATGACTAACACCACAGGTTTCGAGAGATGCACGATGATGCAACCGAAGTTCTATTACCGACGTCTTCAATAGCTCCTCCATGCTCCGGTTTCCTCGGTCCTCTTTCTCTCTCTCCCTGTGTCTCTGAGTGTCTCCTGTCGTATCTGGTTCGTCCCCTAGCCCTAGATGGCTTATTTTTTCTTTAATTGCCCGTTCAAACACTCAAATTAGTTAGTTCCGAGATTGGCGGCCCGTGCAGGTACAACATGCGCTTGGTCGTGCAGAAGTCAAGCCTGATCGTGTACACTTCTCAGCCCGAGCGGGCATGCTTACCCAACCGTGTGGTCTACCAGCCCGAGTCGTGTTCTGTTTCAGGGATTTTCAGTCCTAATTGCAGCCCGAGCGGGTCCATTTCTCAGCCCGAGCGGGCAAGGCTACACGACCATGTTCACTTTGTGCCCGAGTCGTGTTGTGTTTCGGGGATAATTTGCGCAACTTTTGCCCAAGCAGTCCTCTTCGATGCCCGGGCGTGTAGCACATCAATTCTTGTTTCCGCTCCTTTCGCTTGATGCTTGAGTGTTCGATTTGGATCCGTGGTTGTGCACATGTTGTATCTTGTAAACAATCACGTATTCGGGGTGGAATTGCCGTAATCACTCGTGTTTCGCTTCATGTCTTCGTTTCCTATACAAAACACGAAATGGTAGATGAAATCCTTGAATAAAATCAATAAGTCGGTAAAGTCCAAGAAATCTAATCAAAACTAAACCTAAGAATCATGTAAATACTATGACGGATTACATGTTATCAGAGCTCATTTGGATCCGTGCTCTCCTCAAAGATCTTGGTCTCGAACCTTCGCAAGCCACGATGCTTCATTGCGAAAATCAGGCAGCAATTCACATTGCATCCAACTCGGTGTTCCACGAACGAACAAAACATATTGAAGTTGACTGGCATATTGTTTAAGAGAAGCTGGAAGATGGTGTCATTGAATTCATATACATAAGAAGCACATATCAGCTGGTCGATGTCTTCACCAAAGCCACAAGTGAAAACGTTTGCAAAGATCTCCATTATCGGATAGGCCTCTTTGATATTTTTAGTCCCAAAGCATCTCATTCAAGCTTAGTCGATCATCCCTCGAGCTCATAAGTTGTTGTACTCTTTTTTCTTTGTCGGTTTTTTTATCCCAATTGGATTTTCCCCGAAAAGGTTTTAATGAGACCTCACTTAATGTTGCTTTTGATCGCCTAAGATTGAGGGGGAATGTGAAGAAGAAAGGTCGCGTCCTGCTCTTTATGACCCGTGTCCCGCTCCCTTCTCCGTGTCTCGAGCCACGTCCTGCTCTTCTCTGCATCCCGAGTCGTGTCCCACTCTTCTCTGCATCCCGAGCCGTGTCCCACTCTTCTCCGCATCCCGAGCCATGTTCTGCTCTCTTTTCTGCATCCCGAGCTGCGTCCCGCGTCCTGCATCCCGCGACCTATGACCTGGTCAAGCTTATCCGTGGTCTCTTATGCCTTTTTAACTGCTCCAGCTCATGCATGTTACATCTAAACTTATGTCTTCCATTTGTACTTATATTTTCCTTGTTTTTCACCCTTTCTACTTGTATAAATAGGTACCTTTAGTTCTAGTGAAATACATAAGAGAATAGTTATTCTTATTCTCTCTAATTCTCTAGATCTTTCGCTCGATCTTAATCTTTCTATCTTGCTTCCGCTAATTCATCTTTGTTTTAAAAATTCTACACATCAAATTTTTGATATGGAAATAAACCCAATGATCTCATCATCTTCTTTGTCTTGTAATATGACTCTACTCCATTATTATCTACAGGCAAATAATCTTTTACTAATTGCGATATAGAATCCATGCAATTCTCAAACGGATTATTTTCAGTCTTCAAATTCATCAAACGTGCTGATAGAGACAACTGTGAAAGATCGATTCTACAACCATCATAAATTGGATGCTTAGCGCTTTCTAACATTTCAAAAAGACTTTTCGCTTCTTCATTCAGATCTTCTTCAATATTTTCTTCATTTCTTTCACTTAATACATTTTGCACCATTTCTATATAAGGGTACATTTCTACATCTTGACAAGTCTCAAACACTTCATGATGTACAACACCCCTACTAAAATCTTCCACAACATTACTAGATCGTGGTGCAAAATTCTCTTCATGAGATAACCACATGAAATAATTTGAAGTAAAACCGCTTAAATAAATATGATTCCAAATGGTTCTCTCATTAACAAAATTTTCATTTTTTCACTTGACGCATGAACAAACCAACTTACTGGTTTCTTTATAAACTTTTTGAATAGTCGCCATCGTCATAAATTGTGTAACGCCTTCTATAACCTCCTTCAATACGCCTCTGTTTTCGTCTCTAATCTGCAACGGTCCTGAAATATATCTCCAATCCGTCTGCAAGTACGAACGATTTATGGACTGTGTTTCCGTCTAGAAATTTATGAATAGATTTATCTTACCGTCTCTATTCCTTCCGTAAATTTCCGGATGGATTACTCCATCCGAAAATTTTGTTTGTAATGTTTAAATTTCTAGTAGTGTCTATACCAATTAGTTGTAAATGGATTTACAAAAGAAATATTCGAGCAGAATGGAAGATCGAGACCTAGAAAGCCGGTCTTGTTGCTAAGGGGTATAGTCAACGTGAAGGCATTCATTATGAAGAAATTTTCTCCTTTGTAGCAATGCTCAAGTCTATTCGGCTTCTACTTACGATTGTGGCTTATTCTGACTATGAGATATGGCATATAGACGTCAAAAAACATTCCTAAATGGAGAGCTCTAGTAAGAGGTCTATAAGACTTAACCTTTGAGTTTCACGGTCCCATCCATGGATAGCGTGGTATCCAAGCTGAAAAAGTCCATTTATGAACTTAAGAAAGCTTCTCGAAGTTGAAACCTTCGATTTAACAAGGTAGTTGAAAAGTTAAACTTTGTTAAATGTGAATAAGAACTTTGCATGTACAAGAAGGAAAGTTGGAGAAAGGTTATATTCCTAGTGCTATATGTAGATGACATATTGCTAATAGGAAATGACGTACC
This sequence comes from Gynandropsis gynandra, assembly GCA_036759665.1. Taxonomy (NCBI): domain Eukaryota; kingdom Viridiplantae; phylum Streptophyta; class Magnoliopsida; order Brassicales; family Cleomaceae; genus Gynandropsis; species Gynandropsis gynandra. The sequence goes on along the minus strand of CM071870.1, from coordinate 20,393,268 downwards.
GTCATTGCTAGAAACCAAAAGGTTGTTATTTGAACAGTTCTACATGGAGGTCTTGGGAAAAACGACCTATATTCTAGGAATAAGGATCTATAGAGATAGATCCATAAGGATGGTGATACTCTCTCATTCTATGTACATTGATACAATCATGCCACGATATAACATGATAAATTCCAAGAGAGGTTATCTTTTGATAGACATTGGAATTTCTCTCTCGAGAGAGGATTATCATAACATCTTGCATGCTAGTGTTGTGGGGGCTATAATGTATACCATGACATGTACACGTCCTATTGTCACCTTTTCTCTAAGTGTAGTGAGTTGATATCGAGCAGATCTCGACGAGGAACTTTAGAAGTTGGTTAAAATCATCCTTAAGTATTTGAGAAGGACTAAGGACCAATTTCTCATCTATGGAGATTCCAGTTTAGAACTAAAAGATTTCATCGATGCGAGTTTCACATCAGACAAGGACGACAATAAATCCATGTAACGTTATGTGTTTTGTTTGAATGGTGCAGCAGTTAGTTGGCAACTTCCAAGAAGAATATGATAGTCGACTCGGTCATGGAAGTGAAATACATTGCTGCTTGCAAAGCGGAAAAGGAGGCGGTTTGGATGAGAATGTTTATTAGTGAACTCAGTGTGTTCCCATCAATAAAGGAGCCCCTTCCACTATTATGCGATGATATTGGGGTGATAGATCCATCGAAGGAACCAAGATATCACAAAAATAGAAGCATGTTTTACGGAAGTACCATCTCGTTCGAGAGATCATACAACGTAGAGATGTTCATATTTTAAAGGTGGATGGAAAAGAAAATAAGGTTGACCCACTCACAAAGGCGCTTGAGTTAAAGGAGTTTGGCGAGCACAAATTGAGGATAGGATTGAGAGATATGAGATATTGGAATTAGTTCTAGTATAAGTCAATGGTTGACATTATTTAGAATTATTGTACATATACATTATGTATTGACATTTAGTTATAATAATATGATATTTCTATATCATTTGGATGATGAATGTTTACATATATGATATATTTATTCATGGTCTGCATATCATGATAGAGATCATAATAAAGAGAAACGATTTTTTTCGTGTATAGATCAAAAGATGTTCTTGGTCATAGGATAACCAAAAGGACATTGGTCATCCGGATAGACCAATATACATTTGACGGTTTCTATTGGATAGAAATTAGTATATCTCTTTTGATAAGTCACATCTATAGATGATACACATGGAGATGTGATAATGGAACTGGCCTAAAGATAGATTTCCTAATGGTTCATTTACCATGTATCCATCACTAGGAAGTTTTCCGAAAGAATTTGAATGTCAGATTTTCCTTGGATCTCAGGTCAATATTGTAATTAACTTATTTGTCATTCTTTAATTCTGAATAGAACACTCATTTAAAACATATTAGAAATGATCATTTGCTTGTGCAATTGATGTCTGACCAATTTGGAATCCGTCAACTCTTGGTGAGAGTTAGAGCTCTATGTTGTCATTGATCATAACGATTGATAAAGTCTTTAGGCAAAGCAGAATGATAATAAGTCGGTTACGTGAAACATAGTTGGTAATTTGGTGGGGTTTGACAATCAAACCATGCCCTAGGATTATCCAGAGCTAGAAAGACAGAAGGAAATTTTGAATTCCCTTTCACATCGATTTGTTGGAATAAAAGATGTTTATTCACGCTATCCGGTTGTTGATGAGTGTTGCTAGATGCCAACCTCAACTAGACAATTAGTAAGACTAATCGTTTACCGACTTAGGTTAACTCATGAGGTCACATATTTATGAGTGTTTTGGTATTCACCGGTGATGGTTGGGAAATAAGCGTGGAAATAGAATATGTTTTTTTGCAAGCATCAAAAGCACAATTGATAAAGGAATCAGTCCATTCGCAATGGACATGTCTCTGAGGATTGCATATATGATATGCATAGTGGATTACCTATTGATATATGTAAATGTATTTTCAAGTAATTGACATGTATAGATATTGTTGTAAAAGTAATGCCCTTAACTAAAAATTAACGATAATAAAAAGGCCTAAATTTATTAATTTAAAATTAATCAATTAATTGAAAATTGGTCGTGATGTTAAGATATGTAAATTGTCTTAAGTTTCCAATAATTACATGATAAGCATAATCAGATAAGTTCTATCGGAGAAAAGCAAAAAAGAGAATACACTTTCTCTCGATTCTCGCCACATCAAGAGATGAACGGTGGATTTGATCTCGTGTGGATTACTCATGGAGGGCCTCGCATCATTGTTGCTTTGTCCCGCACTATCAAATTACTAAGGTTAGTAATTCTAGACATTGGTTGCTTCATTTTTGTGAAAACGCCAACCCTAAAACCAAAATCTCTAGAATGAACTAGATCTTTATTCTGGTTGTAAAAAAAATGCTCCCGTTACTCAATCCTACAACCCTATAATTTTGAGTCCTAAAAAATACTTACATGGTACGAGGTCTTTGACTTTGAAATTTACATTCAGAAGCTGCTTAACAGACAACAAAATAAATGTTATTTCCAAAAAATTGGATATCATCAACATACACTAGCAAGGCAACAAACAGTTTGAATCAATCTTAATAAAGAAAGAGTTTTCATAAATGGATTTAATTAAATGAGGTGTAATCAAAATAGAATAAAACTCAATTTTCCATTGATGTGAAGATTGCTTAAGGCCGTGTATGGATTTTTGATGTTTAGAAATAGGGGTAGTAGGGTAAATTTGCCTTTACTTGGATAATATCCAGGAGGTAAAGTCACATAAATTTCTTCCATTAAATCACCATCGGAAAATGAATTTGAGACATTCGTTTGGTTTATAATCCAGTTGCGAGTGGAGGCATGACAAAGTAATATTTAGAGGGTGTAAAATGAGTTGTTGGCTCGCGAGCCAGCTCTAGTTCAGATCATATTTGAGCGAGTCGAGCTGGATATTTTCCAATTCGTTTAAAAAATGAGCTGATGAGCTGGGCCGGAAACAAATTAGAGCTTAGGCGAGTTGGCTCGCGAGCTGGCGAGTTGGATCCCCAGCTTAGTACAAAAGCACTTATTTTTTACATATTATATATATTGTTTGCATTTATTAAATATTATTTAAGGATAATTAATATATTATTTACATATAAGAAATATTATTATTTTCCTATTTATACCAAATCCAAATTAGTTTATTAACAAATAAAGAACTAAAATATTTTAATAACTATTATAAAAAAATTATATTTCTACATTCGATATTTTATTTAATTTTTGATAAATTTATTTTCCGGTTAGTATTTTTGATGTTTAATAACTTTGTATTCAAATTAATATTTTTATATATTATATATTTTATTTGATTTGTGGAAGAAAAACTATAATATTAATACATTACAACTCTTTAAAATTAATCAGTCTAGCTCACAAACCAGCTCGTTTTTAGACGAGTTAAAGGCGAACTGAACGTTTTGAAAATGAGCTGAACTAAGCCAACTCATTTTTTAGCAAATTGATGACGAGCTGAGCCGATCCAGCTCATTTTATACTAATATTCTAATAGTGACCATTTTTGCTACAAGAATGAAAGTTTTTACCTAATCAATTCCTTCATTATGTGTAAAAGTTTAAGTAACTAATCTAGCTTTGATTTATTAATGGTTCCATATGCATTATATTTAATCCTATACAATCATTTGCATCCATACGTTGTTTTATCTTGAGGTTAAGAATAGATATACCAGGTGTTTTTGTTTATTATAGCATTTAGTTCTAAAGACATGGCAATCTACCATTCTAGAATTAAAAATAGATGTTTATAAGACTTTGTTGATTGACGATAATAATGTTGAGGATAAAAGATTTACAGCCAAAAGATTGATTAGAATATGATATAAATTGGATACAGGATAAGGATTTTTGTAATTGTTACCTGTATGGGCAAAGGAGAGCTGGTAAATACTCTGAAAGATGTCAAAAAGGTTTATCAATTCTCCTAGATCTATCAGAAAGGTTTGTTGGTCGGTAATTAGAAAGGTTGGAATCTATTGGTGTAATAGTCTGATCTACAACGGTGACAAGAGGATCAAAGAACTTGTAATTTGAGAATTATTAGACTCAATAGTAAGAAAATCAGTGATATCCAAAGGTAAAACATAATGATGAAGGATATCACGAATACCATATATTTTTGTTGTTGTTATGAAAAGGAAATAAATTTTCATGAAAAATGACATTTCTTGATATAAGAATTTTGTATAAATTAAAAAAAATATTGTCATCTTTATATCCTATGAGGTATCCTAAGAAAGCAGTGGGATGAGCTTTAAGGCTATATTTGTTTCTATCTTTCATGTGTGTTGAAATATAACGTAAACAACAAAAAAACTTTGAGATGTTTATAGTAAACTTCAAAATGGGTTTTATTGGCTAAAGTTAATGCTATAGTCCTAATTTTAAGCATGTTGCATGGAGCTACATTCAAGCCAATAACCTATTGTTATGTTTGATTGAAATAAAAAAAGCTCTAGCTATATCTAACAAGTGTTAGTACTTTTTTTCTACTATAGAGTTTTGCTGAAAGGTATATGCACAAGGATAGTAATGTAATATTCTTTTTCTATCTAAGAGTTTTGTAAAAGAAAATTTTTTTATTGTCTACTCTTATAGTCTTTATAGTAGGTTTGAATTGATTTTTTAATATATGCTAAAAAGGATGAAAAATAGTTTGAACATCGTATTTCTTAAGCAATAAATAAATCCAAGTGCATCTAAAACATTCATCAAGCAATGTGAGGAAAAACATGTAACCTTGAAAACATTTCACTGCAAAAGGATCTCATACATCTATATGAATCAAATAACAATGGTATTTGTCTTGTTATTATTAGAAATGAATTGTAAGAATTTAGTTTTTCTTTTGGACAAATGTTATTGTGATGAGAAAAATCAGCATGAGAAGATTGAATGATATTTTTTAGAAGAGAGAAGCTATATTTTGGAAAAAGTGGGGTCTCTCCTTGTATGTTGTGCCAAATAGATGATGAAATTAGAATAACTAGAAGATGAATGGTTAAGTGTTCCAGAATGTAGAGATTATGTTCACATTTTCCAATCATTAAGCTCTGAATAGTGTCCTATATGATGCACATAGTTGAATTGAAAGAAACATTGATGTTAGAGTGATGTGGTAGAAGACTAACAATACTTAAGAAGATTGACATGAGAAGAATGGTTGTAAAGGACACAATTGAGGATCAAATGAGAGGGTAAAACTACTTATCCCATATGAGAAGCATAAAAATTATCTTCTTTAGGAAGGATTATAAAAACATTATTTAGAGAGTATGAGATTGCATCAAAGAAGGATGTGTCGTAGAATCAGAGATATGTGTCTGATTTGGTTGAAGAATACAAAGACTACAAGACTATGAAAGGAGAGTTGTTATTAGAAGGTAGAGTTATGAATCTACAAACTAAAGAGGAAGCTATCGTATAAAGAGATATCTTCTATACCTATGGATTTCAGGCATATGGTGTGTAGCATCATTGTGGATGGAGGCAGTTGTACAAACATGGCAAGCGCATCCCTTGTTAAGAAATCAATGCTACGCACTATCTGAAACTGCAGTTACAATTGCGAAACCAAGATGCACCATCATGTGAAGGTTGAGTTCAACATTGGGAATTATAAAGACGCGGTACTATGTGATGTTGTATTAATGCAAGTTGGGCACCTGCTGTTGGGAAGACCTTAGTAGTTTGATACTTGTGCACAATACCGTGGATTCAAAAACAAGTATTGTTTTGACTTCAGAGGACGACATGTTTGATTAGCTCCACACACCGAAGAATGTGTTCAATATGCTCTATTGAAGAACGAGAAGAAACAACTTTCTATGAATGACCATGAGGTAGTTCACCAATATAGTGAGGTCTTGATTTAAACCTAGAAAAGGGTCTTTCAATGATAACATGTCAGCAACTATAAGATAGCTTGGATTTCACACCAGTGACTATAAGATAGTTTGGCTTTCACACCAGCCAATGATTGTACTAATGTACAAGGAATCATTTTTCACTAATGAACTCACCACTTGTTTGCATAGTATTGTTTCTAATTTATTGTGGAGTTTCGAAGATGTGTTTCTAGAAAAGTCACAAAAAGGATTACCTCTGCCGCATGGGATCGAGAATCAATTCAATTTTGTACCTAGAGCTAGTATTCCAAACTGCCCCGCATACCAAACCAATCTCGAGGAGACAAGGAGTTGAAAATGAAAGTGAATGATGGTCGTAGTTCATGTGTGTTGATTGTCATGGAATAAAAAAACATTACGGTAAAATGTCATCACCCTATACCTCGTTTGGATAATATGCTAGATTAATTGCATATTTTCTAAGCCAAATTTGAAGAGTGGGTACCATCAAATTCGAATGAAGTCGGGTGATGAATGGAAAATGAATTTTAAGATGAAACTAGGACTTTACGAGTGGTTAGTCATGCCTTTTGGGTTAACACATGTATCTAGTACGTTTATGAGACTAATGAATCATTTTTTTTCAAAAACTCAAAGGAAAATTTATAGTAGTACACTTTGATGACATCTTAGTATACAATAAGATATAACAAGAATATGTAGGCAATTTGATATCAGTTTTAGACGTATTGCGAAACGATAAATTGTATGTTAATCTAAAGAAATGTGTTTTCTACAACAATAAGCTTGTGTTCTTAGGATTCGTAGTTAATGAATAGAGAATACACGTCGATGACGAGAAGATAGAGGCTACACAAAACTGACCAAGTTAGTACCTTGGTTGCACCCTTGACTAATGTGATCATGACTAATGTCATGTTTCTTTGAGGTGAAACTGAAGAGAATATGTTCCAAATGTTGAAATATAAATTAACACATGGTCCCTTATAAGTGTTATCTGATTTTACTATAATTTTATAGATTAAATTTTGTGCATGAGGTGTAGGAATTGGAGTGCTATTGATGCAAGGGCATAAACCCATTGTGTACTTTAATGCGAAACTAAACAAAGCTTAGTTTAGCTACCCCACGTACAAAAAAAATATACACATTTGTTTGGGCGGCTCAAACATGACAACATTATTTGTGGCCCACAAAATTCGTGATTTATATCGACCATGAATCACTAAAGCATCTCGAAGAAAAAAACTTAACTATAGGCATGCCTAGTGGTTGGAATTCATAGAGTACAAGCAAGATAAGCATAATATCATAGTGGACACATTATCTAAACTATATACCTTGTTAGCTGTTGTGGATTCTAGATTGCTCGGTTTCGACTATATAATGGAGCTCTACAAATCATATCATTATTTTGGCAACATATTTAAGTCATAAATAAACTTACACATATAATTTTTATAGATTTGAACAAATTTATTCCATGAGACAATGTTTTGCATTCATGATTCTTTAATAAAGGATTTACTTATTCGTAAGGCTCAATGGGAGAGGACTAATGGGACACTTTGGAGTTGTCAAGGCTTCTTCCATTTTGCAGAAATATTTCTATTGGCCCCGCTTGTGGAGAAATGTCGAATGCAATTGCAAAAGATGCGTGACTTATAAAAAGGCCAAATCTCTTTTGCAACCACACGATATGTGTTTCCTTTTACTTATTCCAATGCATTGTTGACTGACATCTCCATGGACATCATATCAAGAATTCATGTGCCTAAATTTGGTTTTCTTCGTAGTTGATCAGTTTTCAAAGATGATTCATGCCATTGTATTTCATAATACTCATGATGCATCGATATAACTACATAGTCTTCGGGGATATTATATGTTTGCATGGAATTGCTAGGGGACGGTGTTGGATAGAGATGCTCAATTTCTCAATTATTTTTTTGGAACATGTTGTGGACTAAGTTAGGAACTAAACTATTATTGTAAATGCTTGCTCCTACAAACTGGCAATCAAACGAATGTGATCAATTGAATTGAAACTTTTCGACTTTATTGCATGCATTACTTAAGAATATCCTAAAAATGTGAAAAGAGTGTCTACCACATGTTTAGTTTGCATATAATATAACACTTCATAGTGCAACATAAGTTTTGCCTTTTAAAATCATGTATAGATTTAATCCACTTACACCGTTAAATATTGTTAAGAATTAATTCTACATATATAACATTAATCATATATGGATATATTAGTTCTTAATAATCTCCTAAGAATTTAACTAAAACACACACAACTATATTTGGTAGTCAAAGGTGGCCGTTGGAAGGAAGGAAAGGGATGTTGCTATTTTTGAGTAACTAGAATCACATGTGCAACTCAAGAAACCAAGCAACAAGGAGCTGTCCCTTTCTCCTCTTTAACCGTGAAAGATGAGGACAAATTCATTAATTATGTTGTACTTGTAATTGTAGTTTAAATTCAGCTCATGGTCTCTATATATAGAACCACTTATGTAATGCTTAAACTCATGGAATGAATTAAAGTTTATTCCTAATTCTTCTTTCTATTCTCTTAGTTCTACAAACATCTTATTCTCTTCTTAAACACTCAAATTCTAACATGGTATCAGAGCAGTTTTAATTTATTCTCTCATCATTCTCTTGTGTTTCTAAGCTCAAACTCTCGATCTCTCTTCTTCTTCTTCATATCACTAAAATCTCTTTACAAGGAAAATGGATATGGAAGGCACAAAAATGGTTGTTCCCATAATCCTCAAAGGTCCAAACTACCTATTATGGTCAAGATTAATCAAATCAGCCCTAGGAGGCAAAGGACTTTGGAAGCATATTGAAGAAAATGAAGCTCCAAAGGTAACATCTCACGGTGAAGATGGAAAAGAAATTATCACCATGGACTTGGAAAAGTGGACACAAGAAGATCAAGCCGTCTTATCTTTCCTTCAAAACTCCCTTGAGCCATCAATCCTTGAAGCCTATTCCTATTGTGAAAGTGCAAAGGAATTATGGGACATCCTCAAGAAGGTTTTCGGCAACATCTCCAATATAAGCCGGATTTATGAAGTGAAAAGAGAAATCAACAATCTCACACAAGAAGGGATGACCTTCAACAAACATTTTGGGAGGTTTAGGTCCTTATGGGCGGAGCTAGACATCTTAAGGCCGAGCTCCATTGATCCAAAAGTTCTCAATGAGAGGAAAGAACAAGATAAAGTCTTTAGTCTCCTCTTCACCCTAAGTCCCGCCTATAATGATGTTATCAAGCACATCCTTAGGTCCGACACTCTACCAAGCCTAGAGGATGTGTGTGCTCAAATTCAAAAAGAAGAAGGGTCACTTGGCTTATTTGGAGGCAAAGGCGAGATGATTCAACTAGCAAACAAGGGACATTTTCAACAAGGAGGCGTTGGAGGCTTTGGCGGAAAATAAGGATTCAAAAAATGTGTGTATTGCAAAAAGGAAGGACACACTAAAGAGGAATGTTGGATCCTTCATCCCCACCTCAAGCCACCAAGGAACAATAATTTCAAGAACCAAAGAGCTCACTTTTCCAACAAAACACAAGGAGAGCCGACCGGTGCATCTTCTTCTCAAAATCATGGGGATGAATTGAAGACTATGGCCACCTACATGATGAATGCTCAAGCTGAGATGGTCAAGAAGTCAGACCTTGAAGCACTCATCAAAGCCTTGAAGGAGAATTCCGGTAATAAAGAGGGTAAAGGTTTTCTTGCATCTAAAAATACTAAACCGTTGTTAATTGATTCCGGAGCTTCTCATCATATGATTAGTGATGCTAATCTCTTACGAAATATTGAACCGGCCTTAGGTAGTGTCATAGTAGCAAATGGTTACAAGGTTCCAATAGAATGTGAAGGAATTCTTAATTTATTTGAAAAAGATACAAAAGCATTATACTTGCCTAAGTTTACATCAAATTTGTTATCGGTTAAAAGAACCACAAATGATTTAAATTGTAATGTGATTTTTAGTCCTAATGAGGTTTCTTTTCTTTAAATTGTATTTTTAGTGCTAAGGAGGTTTCTTTTTAGGATATTAAGACAAGGAAAATATTTGGCAAAGGAGTCACCAAGGATGATTTATACATGCTTGAAGACACCAAGTCTTTTTCGGATGTTTTTAAAATTTCGGATGTTTCTAATGCTTCTAATATTTTCAAAACTTTTTCAGTCTCTTATGATGATGTTATTTGGCATGCTAGATTAGGACATCCACATGTTCGTGCCTTAACCTTAATGATGTTTCTTTTAAATCGGATGAATGTGAGGCTTGTATTCTAGGAAAACATTGTCGAATTGTTTTTTCTAAATCTCTCACAAACTATGAAAATTGTTTTGATCTTGTGCATTCTGATGTGTGGACAGCCCCATGCCTATCTAGAGAAAACCATAAATATGTTGTCACTTTTATAGATGAAAAATCAAAGTATACATGGATTACTTTGTTACAATCTAAGGATAGGGTGCTAGAAGCATTTATAAATTTTCAAAACTATGTTACTAACCATTTTAATGCAAAGATTAAAATTTTTAGATCGGATAATGGTGGAGAATATATGAGCACAAGAAGGCAATACCGTTGATCATGAAGAAAGAGTCGGACTTGAGGAAGAAAGAGTCGGACTTGAGGAAGAATTATCACAAGAAGGCAATACCGTTGATCATGAAGGGGGAAATGAAAATGGACAGTCCGAGGCTGATATAAATGTCATGGATGAGATGAACTTTCAAGAGGAAGAACATCAAGCTCATGATCAAGGAATTGCCGAGGTACAAGAAGTACAAGATGTAAATGAGGCCGAGGTACAAGAGGAGTCGAGGGTTGAAGCACAAGAAGTGGTACAAGGATTGAGAAGAAGCACAAGGCTAAGGAAGGTAAAAAGAGTGTATGAAAGAAAGCCGTCTCAAGCAAATGGGTGTTCACGATCAAATACAATAGTGATGGGTCCATAGAAAGGCACAAAGCAAGACTCGTGGCAAGAGGATTCAACCAAGTGTATGGAGAAGACTATGTAGATACATTTGCTCCCGTTGCAAAGCTCCATACTATTCGGATCATACTCTCCCTTGCCGTGAACCTTGAGTGGAATCTTTTGCAAATGGATGTTAAAAATGCATTTCTACAAGGGGAACTAGAAGATGAGGTCTACATGTATCCACCTCCGGGGCTAGAACACATAGTGAAACCGGGAAATGTTTTAAGACTTAGAAAGGCGATCTATGGTCTTAAACAATCCCCAAGGGCATGGTACCACAAGCTTAGCACAACACTAAATGGATGTGACTTTAGAAGATCCGAGGCCGATCATACTCTATTCACATTGCCAAGTGATGTGTGTAAAACACGAGTTATAAATTATCCTAGACCACTTCACCGCAAGTATACGGATCGTGTAGTACCAGGGTCGATCTCTGGGGACTAAAGCAGCCAAAAACTAAGAATGAAACTAAACTAAGACCAATAAAGATAGAAGGGGATGTGATCCTAAATACCTAAAACTAACCTAAGTGGTGACAACAATACTAGGTTGGGGATGAAGTCGGATATGACAAACACTACGGGTGTC
>CM071870.1:20351579-20376833 GCA_036759665.1 Gynandropsis gynandra | reverse complement strand
AGTGACGGATTTCATCGTTCGTCCCTAATCCGTGTCTAATCCGTTTCTAAATTTAGAAACGGATATGTCGGTTCCTAAATTCCGTCCCTAATTTCCAATTTTCTAGTAGTGCTTGTTCCCATGATTGCTCCGAGTAATGTGGATGGTATGAGTTAGATAGCATATGACGAAGTTCGTCAATCCGATTTTGTGTTCTAGCTATTTCGGCATACAAAGAGTTCACGTCATACATGTTACCTCGCAAAAGAAACAACATAAAATTCGATTAAGCTCCGAGAGGTAAACAAGATATACAAATTTTTTTATTTTTTTTTTTTACTCTATAAGAAAGAAAACAAAATGAAAAACAAATGAAGACTCCGGAAAGGACTATGTCTTAATTCAAAAGTATCCTAACTCTAAAGTCGTAATCAACTCCCCGGCAACGGCGCCAAAAACTTGATGTGTGTTATATCAAGTAATAAATTACCTAGACTAACGCTTCCGCAAGAATACGAATCGTGTAGCAACTAGGGTCGAACACAAGGAATTGATGCAACTCTAAAGCTATTAGACTAAAGAATAAGACATGTGAAATCAAATAGTGGATGGAATGCAAATGCAAACTAAACTAAACTAATGATAGGAATGACTCAAACACTAAACACCATAGGTATCAAGAGTCGCACAACGATGCAATGAAGTTCTAAATAGATAATTGGTCTTAGATACTATCACGAGTTCAGGGAATTCAAGCTCTCCTATAGGAACTGACTGGCGTAGACTTGTCCCCTATCTAGCATGCATATGCCAATATAGCTATTGCGCATCTTACATACATAGACGCATTACGACCGCTATCCTAATCCCTAGATCCAATCGATTGACCTGGCGTAGATTCTAAACCGATTAAACCCTAAATCATGGCTAAGCTCTACCAAGCCTAGAGGATGTGTGTGCTCAAATTCAAAAAGAAGAAGGGTCACTTGGTTTATTTGGAGGCAAAGGCGAGATGATTCAACTAGCAAACAAGGGACATTTTCAACAAGGAGGCTTTGGCGGCTTTGGCGGCAAACAAGGATTCAAAAAATGTGTGTATTGCAAAAAGGAAGGACACACTAAAGAGGAATGTTGGATCCTTCATCCCCACCTCAAGCCACCAAGGAACAATAATTTCAAGAACCAAAGAGCTCACTTTTCCAACAAAACACAAGGAGAGCCGACCGGTGCATCTTCTTCTCAAAATCATGGGGATGAATTCAAGACTATGGCCGCCTACATGATGAATGCTCAAGCTGAGATGGTCAAGAAGTCCGACATTGAAGCACTCATCAAAGCCTTGAAGGAGAATTCCGGTAATAAAGAGGGTAAAGGTTTTCTTGCATCTAAAAATACTAAACCGTTATTAATTGATTCCGGAGCTTCTCATCATATGATTAGTGATGCTAATCTCTTAAGAAATATTAAACCGGCCTTAGGTAGTGTCATAGTAGCAAATGGTTACAAGGTTCCAATAGAAGGTGAAGGAATTCTTAATTTATTTGAAAAAGATACAAAAGCATTATACTTGCCTAAGTTTACATCAAATTTGTTATCGGTTAAAAGAACCACAAATGATTTAAATTGTAATGTGATTTTTAGTCCTAATGAGGTTTCTTTTCAGGATATTAAGACAAGGAAAATATTTGGCAAAGGAGTCACCAAGGATGATTTATACATGCTTGAAGACACCAAGTCTTTTTCGGATGTTTTTAAAATTTCGGATGTTTCTAATGCTTCTAATATTTTCAAAACTTTTTCAGTCTCTTATGATGATGTTATTTGGCATGCTAGATTAGGACATCCACATGTTCGTGCCTTAAGCTTAATGTTGCCTAATGTTTCTTTTAAATCGGATGAATGTGAGGCTTGTATTCTAGGAAAACATTGTCGAACTGTTTTTTCTAAATCTCTCACAAACTATGAAAATTGTTTTGATCTTGTGCATTCGGATGTGTGGACAGCCCCATGCCTATCTAGAGAAAACCATAAATATTTTGTCACTTTTATAGATGAAAAATCAAAGTATACATGGATTACTTTGTTACAATCTAAGGATAGGGTGCTAGAAGCATTTATAAATTTTCAAAACTATGTTACTAACCATTTTAATGCCAAGATTAAAATTTTTAGATCGGATAATGGTGGAGAATATATGAGCACAACCTTCAAATTACATCTATCTAAGCATGGCATAATCCACCAAACAAGCTGTCCATATACTCCCCAACAAAATGGTGTAGCCGAGAGGAAAAATAGACATCTAATGGAGGTGGCAAGGTCTATGATGTTCCATACAAGTGTACCAAAAAGGTTTTGGGGAGATGCGGTTTTAACCGCATGCTATCTTATAAACCGAACCCCTACAAAAGTCCTACAAGATCTCTCCCCATTTGAGGTATTAAACAAAACTAAACCTCTTATTAACCACTTACGAGTTTTTGGTTGTGTATGTTTTGTATTAGTACCCGGGGAACAAAGAAACAAACTAGAGGCGAGAAGCACAAAGGCTATGTTCATTGGATATTCTACTACCCAAAAGGGGTATAAGTGTTATGAACCCTCTACACGGCGAGTTCTAGTATCCAAAGATGTCAAGTTCATGGAAGACAAAGGGTTCTATGATGAGAAAAATTGGGAAAGTATAAAGGACTTGGCTAGTTCACCTTCGGACCAAGCTAACAATCTGAAGAAAATTTTGGAGACACTTGGGTTAGGAACCGTTGAACTACCAAAAAGGAACGCAACCATCCATCTAACACCAAGAAGCGCCAGACTTGAGGAAGAAAGAGCCGGACTTGAGGAAGAAAGATCACAAGAAGGCAATACAGTTGATCATGAAGGGGGAAATGAAAATGGACAGTCCGAGGCTGATATAAATGCCATGGATTAGATGAACTTTCAAGAGGAAGAACATCAAACTCATGATAAAGGAATTGCCGAGGTACAAGAAGTACAAGATGTAAAATGAGGCCGAGGTACAAGAGGAGCCGAGGGTTGAAACACAAGAAGTGGTACAAGGATTGAGAAGAAGCGCAAGGCTAAGGAAGGTAAAAAGAGTGTATTACAATTGTGAAGCGGTAGCTCATCCAATTCAAGCAACATGTTCTCTAGCCGTGTAACCTCATGAACATCAAGTCTTCATGGCCAACATGGATGAGGAGTACATCCCGAAGATATATGAAGAAGCCAAAGAGTATAAAGTGTGGAGAGATGCCGTGGGGAATGAGCACAAAGCAATGGAGATAAATGGCACTTGGTTTGAGTCGGAATTACCTAAGGGAAAGAAAGTCGTCTCAAGCAAATGGGTGTTCACGATCAAATACAATAGTGATGGGTCCATAGAAAGGCATAAAGCAAGACTCGTGGCAAGAGGATTCACACAAGTGTATGGAGAAGACTATATAGATACATTTGCTCCCGTTGCAAAGCTCCATACTATTCGGATCATACTCTCCCTTGCCGTGAACCTTGAGTGGAATCTTTGGCAAATGGATGTCAAAAATGCATTTCTACAAGGGGAATTAGAAGATGAGGTCTACATGTATCCACCTCCGGGGCTAGAACACATAGTGAAACCGGGAAATGTTTTAAGACTTAGAAAGGCGATCTATGGTCTTTAACAATCTCCAAGGGCGTGGTACCACAAGCTTTGCACAACACTAAATGGACGTGGCTTTAGAAGATCCGAGGCCGATCATACTCTATTCACATTGCCAAGCTCAAAGGGAATCGTGGTGGTGCTTGTCTATGTTGATGATATAATCATCACGGGAAGTGACATAGAAGGCGTGGAAGCCACTAAGGTATATCTTAAAACTATGTTTGATATTAAGGATTTAGGAGAACTAAAGTACTTTCTAGGAATAGAAATATGTCGTTCTAAGGAAGGGCTATTTCTATCCCAAAGAAAGTACACCCTTGATATGTTAAATGAGCTAGGTACAATGGAAGGAAGAATAGCAAGAACTCCACTAGAAGATGGATACAAAGTGATGCGTAAGGGGGAGATAGATGCTGAGCCGTTTGAAGACCCTAAACTCTATAGGAGAATGGTTGGGAAATTGATCTATCTCACCATAACAAGGCCGGACATTTGTTTTGCGGTGAACCAAGTGAGCCAAGATATGCAAGCTCCAACAACTTATCATTGGAAGATGGTTGAACGGATCCTAAGCTTTTTAAGTGGAAAAAAGGATCAAGGAGTATGGATGGGATGCAACAAGAACACGGAGATTATAGGATATTGTGATGCGGATCGGGCCGGGGACCGAGTGGATAGGAAGTCAACCACGGGCTATTGCACATTTATAGGAGCAATCTAGTTACTTGGAAGAGCAAGAAGCAAAAGGTGGTTTCATGTTCAAGTGCGGAAAGCCGAGTACCGAGCAATGAGGAAGTTAACCAATGAGTTAGTATGGACTAGAAATGTACTCACGGACTTGGGCATTGAGACATCATCTCCCATTACAATGCATTGTGATAACCAAGCCGCCATCCACATTGCGTCTAATTCAGTGTTTCATGAGAGGACAAAACACATTGAAGTGGATTATCACAAGGTTAGACAAATGATTGAACAATGAGAAATTCTACCGTGCTATACAAGAAGTGAAGATCAATTGGCCGACATTTTCACCAAGGCTACAAGCAAGAAGATTTGTGAGTCCATATTCCCTCGGCTTGGACTCACAAACATTCGGACATGATATGTCTAACATGGCAATGAATTGTACTCTTTTTCCTAAGTGTTGTTTTGTCCCATTGGGTTTTCCCACTTAGGTTTTAATGAGGCAAAGAGCCATGGGTCAAGCTTATCAATAGTAGTACACTATAGTTAAGCTTGAGGGGGAGTGTTAAGAATTAATTCTACATATATGAGATTAATCATATATGGATAGATTAGTTCTTAATAATCTCCTAAGGATTAAATAAAACACACACAACTATATTTGGTAGTCAAAGGTGGTCGTTGGAAGGAAGGAAAAGGATGTTGCTATTTTTGAGTAATTAGAATCACATGTGCAACTCAAGAAACCAAGCAACAAGGAGTTGTCCATTTCTCCTCTATAACCGTGAAAGATGAGGACAAATTCATTAATTATGTTGTACTTGTAGTTTAAATTCAGCTCATGGTCTCTATATATAGAACCACTTATGTAATGTTTAAACTCATGAAATGAATTAAAGTTTATTCCTAATTCTTCTTTCTATTCTCTTAGTTCTACAAACATCTTATTCTCTTCTTAAACACTCAAATTCTAACAAATATTGCTCATTTACCATCATTAGAGTTTTTTTAAATTTGGTGGCAAAAAAAAGCCTGGTTTGTGAAATATACCAATGAGAAAGCATGTGTGAAATAGAGGAGCGAACAGAGAAATATGTAACATAAGTAAACAAGGGATGAAAGAAGGTTGTCTTCAAATCTAGTGATCTTGTATGGGTACACTTATGCATGAATAATTTTCTCTAGCAGAATAAATCAAATATCATGCTCAGAGGAGATTGACAACTCAAATTCCTTGAATGTATGAATGATAATTTTTACAAATTTAACAACATGGTGAGTACAATATCAGTTCAATTTTCATTATTATTGACATGGCTCATTTCAATGTAGACGACGATTCTGATTTGAGACAAAATTCTTTTGAAAAAGAAAGGATGATGAGGACGAGATTCCGAACGAAAACTAAGTACGCATGGACCGGTCACGAGAATTAGAGGCAAGAAGATTCAGAATATGTTCGCCCGAATGGTTGTAGAAGATCTTGCAATGGCATTATGAGGGAATCAAGAGGCATTATGACAATGATATGTGAACTTTTTAAAATAAACGAATCCGAAAAGAATAAGAAGTTGAAAGAGCTGAAGACATTCGGCCTGAGCGGAAAATTGCTCGACATGAGCGATTTTAATGGACTTGTGTGTGCTTAAAAACAATGGTTGCTTGTTCTGAATGATGGAATGCTTGACCTTAACGATTTTCTTGTACCAGACGAGCACTCGTCGACATGGAAAATTCCGTTAGAGTACACATCGCTCGACCAAGCATCAGTGGCAGAAGTTTTTTTTTTTTTTTGCATCTCGGGCAATGTTTCAACTAAATGAAAATATTTTAAAAAACGTAATAATAAAAAGTAAAATATTTTATATTTATTAATATTCTAAAATCTATTTATAATAAAATAATTTTATGATTTTGATATAATTAATTTTAATAAAATATTTGAAAATTGCCCATTCCCATTCATTTTTCCCTTGGGATGATCTATAATTTCGCACGTGAGGGGTTATTTCTTGATTTCGTCCAGTCATTATTCAAATTTTTTTTGAGTTAACAGCTTCTATTTTTTTTTCTTGTTCTTTCTAGATCCTAAAATAGAAGATAGGGGTGAATCATAAATCCAAAAGAGGTTTCATGGTCAAGGGTAAAAATCTTCGAGTAACAATTATTTTGGAATGTACCAGTTGAGCAAAGGCAACTCTCTCTCGATTAAGGAAAGACGAAGAAGTGTCAATGGATGCGAGGGGTACCCGCCCAAAGCTATAGGGGTAAGGCCGTTCCTAAGGTTTTGCACATATTTTCCCAATACCGGAAAATTGAGCTAACCACCATTCCTTCACCGAAGTGGTTTACGACACAACAGCTAGATTGGCTTCTTTCGTTTATAAGAAGAAAATTAATATATATATTAAATCAAAATATTTTATTTTATTTTAAAATAAGATTATGTTAATATTATAATATCAAAATTAAAATTTAGAAATTAAATCATATTTAATAATATTGAAAACTTAATATATATATATAATATTTAATTTTAAATTGGGAAAATTTAGTGTAAAAAATTAAAAAAAAGTATAGTAAATAAAAAGAAAGAAAAAAAATATAAAGAGAAGGTCTGAGGTGTGAAAAATATAGAGTTTCGAATTTTATGTATAAATTTATATTTTTTTTGTTTTATATAAACAATAAATAATTGTTTCTTTTGTAGATGTAAACAAAAAAAATACAATCTTATATATTGTGATCAAATTAAACGTAAATTATCTTTCATATAACTATAAAATTTGATATTAATTAACTTTTATTCTATATTTTAAATTAAGAAATTAAATATATGTTTTTTAAAAGGAAAAGCATTGGGGGCATTTTACACCAATGTCAACACTATGCATTCGCCTCTGCCGGGTGTCTATCCTGTCTTGACCAAGCAGAAAAGTTGTGCGACCCAACATATTTATTTAGATGGATTTTAGGTTAAAAAGTTTATGCAACGGTTGACTAAGCGGTCATATCAAAGAAATTTTTCATGTTTTTTGCTTAGTTTACTTATTTTACCTAGTTTCATTTAAAGATTTGGTCCTTCAAAATAAGGTACATATGGTATGAAATTAAATTAAATTTTATTAATGAGAATTGTCATTTTCGTTGTTAATTCTTGAGAGATTCAACTATCAAACTTTTGAAGGGATTATAAATTGTTAACCTGACTTACCAACATTTGATCACAAGTGTTGTAGCATCGTTCTTTGTGTCCGAAATTTTCTAGTCGAGTTGTAAGAAAATTTGCCCTTCATCTTCGACAGAACAAATTTCAAGTTTTGCTATTTGCTTGATAGGGGGTTCCTTCTAATTTCTATCCTATCTAACAATAGGCTGTCACATTTGCTACCTCATACTCCTCACAAATACCATCTGAATTGTCACACATGTCATCAGCCTTATGTTCCACTTCGTCGCTAGAGACCATCTCTATCCACCATCCGTGCGTACCATGTTGTAATGATCTTGAACCTGACATTTAAAACACGTAATGTCATGACTATGCGTAAGGATTTCGTTGGTACCTAGCATTTTCGGCATGAATGTCTTGGGTTTTGGCACACTTTTGCTGCTCGTGTGTGGTTTCTCGTTCTTTTGAGTTGATTCTCAATTCTATTGGCTAAATGGAAAAGATCGACCATCTCCACATAGAGATGAGTTTTATGTGGTCATGAATGTCTAAGTTAAGACCAACAAGACAATGATCCATGGTGGCCTCTCGATCCTTATCTCTGTTAGCACGTATCATCAAGAAATTCAACTCCTTGTAATAGTCCTCTAAGTTTCGATTACATTGCACCAAATGTTGTGGCATTGAATCATTTATTGATGATGATGATGATGATGATGATGATGAGGAGTAGGTACGAATTAACGTCTTATCACTGAACGCATATCATCCCACGTCACTATAGCTCGCTCTACATTCATTCGACGTGAAAGAGTGAGCAGATCCCACCTTGCAACTTTGTACTCACTGAAATCACCAAATCCATCTTTAATTTCTTTATCAGAATACTAATTGTAATGAAAAAACATCTCAGTTTTTCTCGCCCATTCCAAGTACACCTATACATTGATCTATCCCATAAAAGTTAGGATCTTCAATTTGGTATTACCGATGTCATCATGATTCTTGACTCGGTGAACATGTCGTGGTGTCCGAATCTAATCATCATCCATTAATTTTTCATACTCTTCTGGATCCATATCTACGTGTGGTAGATTTCTAGCTATGGGTAATCCCGCCTCATTTGTTCTTGATGAACTCCACGAGCAGTGTCTTCCACCCGGTCAAGTTAATGGTTAACAATAGTGAGTTCATCCAACAACATCCTACGAAAGTCTACCATCATGAGTTGCATTTGTATCTGCAATAGATCCGCTCCTTCACCTTGCTTGGGTTCTTCGTGATGATTTCATGAATTAGACATTGAAGATACTACAAAACATAAAAGATGAAAGAAAAATAATATGAACGAATCTCACAATTACTCCAGAAAATGTGTTTCACTAAGTTTCCTTCACCTTGCTTGGGTTATTTTTTCTTTATATTTTTTTCATTGTGGTTGATCCTACAACGCGTAATAAACTTGGATAAATAAAATAGGATAGATATTCTAACACAAGAATGAGCCATAACACAAGAATGAGGTTTTGCAATTGATTCCATTTGATATGAACCTAAATCGACATTCTATTATTAATTAGTAAGGATGGAAAAGGATTGAAACTCAATAAATAACTAGAAAAAATACTATTCTCAATATAAAAACTTAGTTAAATTTAGTAGGATAGTGCTTAATTGAGTGGTGTGATGATAATATTTAGAAGTCAATGTGTGTTGTGTACACATTGGTCTAAGCGAATCTCTCAAGTTGTGCGTCTTCGGCTCATCCAACTTGTTGCTCTTATCAACCTCTATAATGTAGATAAGTCATGTGAGCTTGACTTAGCACCTCTTGACGTAATCTTAGAGTCGTTGTCACTCCTTCAATGTCTATGTGAGCGAACACGTTTGGAACATTCTTTATCTTCGCCCTCGTGATTGGTCCTTATATATTGTGTGTCTTATCCACGATTTCATCAAAATCGGATAAAGATAATCCTAATAGGCAACCTAGACTCTATTATCAAATAAATGTGAGGTGAAAAGATTCGTCGTGAAACCCCTAATCCCTTATAGTAAAACTCAGACTTAATTTCCCATTAAAAAACCCCCTAAATCTTTACCAACCTTAGAAACCTCGAGATCCTGAAGGTGCCATGACTCGTTTAGCGGAACAACGAATCAATACGAAAATTGAACTCCAAACCCGACGTTGACGAGTTCGAAAGTTTTTTTTTTTAATCAAGGACAACTCACTCAAAATAACTCAATCTCAAAGTTGTCTGAATGTTGTACATAACAAACGTAAATAAACTTTCATACCTTGAAATTCACAAAAATACTTAATATAATACAAATATTAATAAGATAAAGATAAAGTGTGTTTCTAAGCACAAAGGTGGGGTTTTAGATGATTTTGTAGCTTTTCACATATAAATCATATAGAAGTTAAATTATTTTTACTTTTCTGACAAGACGTTCGGTTGAGATAAAATTCCGAACATTTCTACAGTGATGGATGCTCGATACGAATGTTTGATGCACGGTTGAATATATTTTCCATCATCGCAAAATTGAATTAACCCATCTTGACCTCCTTAGATTGATCGTTCTTATCCTCATAAAGTGAAATTACACAATCGAGCTTCCATGTTTTGGTTCTTTAGATGCCACATTATCTGAAAATCCACTTGCCAAAGTCTATCGTCATTAATGGTCATCGTGATACCTCATTAATATGTGTTCAAGTTCTTTTGCACTTATCGTGAGCTTTAAATCTATCTTTGAAATCTTGTTGTGCTTACAAAATGAACACCACTTTATTCTCTTTTTGGACAATTGCTATCATATACTTTTCATTTTATTCAAATTTGTTGTATTGTATTCACTAATTTGTTTGTCTTTGTGGACACGATGCCTGAGAAAAAAATGTTTCAGGAATCCAAAGGCATTGCGTTCTGTGTTGACTGTCAAAACGTAGAATCTAACGGGTGAAGGGCCAAACGTGTAATTAGTCAGTACACAAAGCCATAGGCAAACTCAACCAGGGTCACGTGGGTTGATTTCTAACAATGTTTTGCAGTAAAAAAAGTTCATGTGAAGAAGACGAGCAGTTTCTCTTGTAAGGCGTGTCAACGACTACATTAAGAAACTAGTAAAAAAGTAACGACTTCTCTACCTCAAAAAAAACGACCATAAAAAGAAAGAATATGAGAGCAGTATTTTGCTAAAACAGAAGGAAATACCCCAAGTTAGGAGTTTGCAAAAAGCTCCTAATTCTCTAAAACCTTCATCTTTAAATAGAGGTTGATGATTGTGTTAACTTAGGTTGTTTATTTCACCTCCATTTTTCGCGGAGTTCCTTCTTCTCAGACAACACCCATGTGGCATAGATGGCTGCAACGAGAACCACGATCGTGATCAGGAGGAGGGCGTAGCTGAAATCATCGGTAAGCGAGTCATAGGTCCTTGAAGGGGCGAGTCGTGTGTAGAAGAGGTCCACTCCATAGGCAAAGACATGGGTCGTTGATTCTAGTTTGGCCGGGGCTGTTACTATGCCTCGGAGGCCTTCTACTTTGAGGGAGTGGGTGATGTAGGACTGCGAATAGGAGCATTACAAGTTAAGTTCGAATCGGTAAAATCTCACAGAAGTGGAAGATAAAGGAATGTGGAGATGTGTGTGGGTGAACCTGAGGAATGATAGGCAATGAATCCGTTAGAGGGATCATTCCTTCTTCTTTCTCGGCTTGTGTGGGGTTGAGCGTCCTTCCAGGATCCACAAAGCGCTTATCGAGAGCCAAAACCTGAAAATCATTGGAGTAATTTTGACTATAATATTTGTTTCTTTTGTAGTCTCTTTATGCTATAATAATTTTGACTATAATACAGGTTAATCATTCGAGTAACATGTCATGCTTTTGTAGTCTCTTTAATAACATCCTTATGTGGCTTCCATATTTCACGCGAAGTTGATACTCAAAAGACAGAGTTGGGGAGCTTTTTAAGCATTTTTGCCTTCAGCAAATATATGCTGACTAATGAACTAACCTGATCTCCGATGGTACCAATGAGAAGTTGCTTTGAGGTTATACCCTTTGCTGTTAATGTTACCGCCATTGTTTTCACAGAATGAGCAAAGAAGTACGATTGTGACTTCGTTACCACCTCGGGTCGAGAAAATGAAGAGACAGGTGCCGTTAGATTGTGCTTTCCAAGGACAAGTTTGCAGACATTCTTATTCTCCTGTGAACCGAATTTAAAGGATAACATTTAAGTTTCACAATGCAACAAAATGGGCCAATTGACATAAAACCGGAGAATCTTCCACCAAAAGTTTTGCTTACATACCGCCCGAGACTGATCATAAATCTCGACAACTGTAACCTCATATTTGTGAGCTCTAAGATTGAAATAGTGGTAGACAACCCAATTCTCACTAAAAACCTGCAAAACAATTCCAAGGCTAAGCATTTTGTGTTGCATCCATTACCCCAAAAAAGAAGTTAATGTAGTCAGAGAACTTACGGCATGAACTGGCCCCTGACAGCCTTGATGTGACATCCTGTGCAGTATCCGCCCAGTGATGGTATCGATGAGGTATACCACGAGAGTTGACTCCTCTGGTGTTACTGAACCGATCTCACCAGCACCTTTTGGTGAAACAGTAGCCACAAACAGTAGGTTTTTCGATACGTATTTATACATCACATCCTGATCTGCTACCGCTTTCGCTTGGGTGTGCACAACCTGGAAACACAAGCACATGCAAAGTCAAGATTAATACAGTCTTTGATTGGCTTACATTTTAGTTTTCAGGAATATAACATGAAACAGCAGCTATTCACCACCAAATTCTCTGACCACTTGTCAAGTAAATCGCTGACAAACAGGAAACAGAATAATAAGGACAAAAACAGAAACCAGAAACCAAGATCAAACCTCATTTGGCTTCCGTGTAAGTGTTGAAATAATTTTCTCCGACTCTAAGGGGAACACAACTGTCCAAAGTTCCCTGGTAGTAAAGCAGTACACATCTGCAGTCTCACCAGTGCAACTGCTCTTCATTACATGCCCTCTTATAACACCGGTGTCCGCCTCAAACGAATACCAGTACACATTTTGAAATTCGCGCTGAAATAAGCTGAGAGCTTCTGAAGTTTTTGGGTATAAGTGGACATGATGATCGACATCAACCATTAAATGTAATCGCTGTTCCGTTGAGTCTGTAAATGGCAGAGGTATTACTTGAACAACAGAGTGATCAACACCTGATGAGCTAAGTTCCTTCCCTGTGTAGGCATCTATGAATGAAAGTATACCAGGTGCACTTGAACCTGAACTACACCTGCCAACCACAAGAACAGAAGGATTCTCGTCCATTGCATGATGATGAGGGACTTGCCACTGGTACAAGTTAACACCAGTCGGATTTCTGCACGCTTCTGATTTGCGCATAGACGTAAGCAGCACAGACCAGACGATCCGTCCATCTCCAGTGTGCAATGCAAAAAGTTTTCCAGCCCGTGTGAGTGCTATGATTAGTTTCCGAAAGCCATTATGGTCACGTGTCAGTTTGCTCTTCTCAGAACTTTTCAACCTCATTGCCTGGATTGCAGCTACATCATCAGGACTTGCAAGCATCAAGGTCTCCTTGAGCTTCAGCACGTGTCCCTTCCAAAGAAAAACCAACAAAAACAAAATACGTCAAAGATAAATTCACATGACTAATTTGACACCCACAAAAAACATCAAAGTCAAATAGATGTAAAGCAACTCCGGTGATCAAGAAAAACCAGACATTATCAAATATTCCTACCTTAAGCCACTCAAAGAGATTGTGCTCCACTTTTGCCACTGAAACACCATCCTTCTCCACAGGCAGCTCAGACGTTACAACCTCGATTATTGAAGCTAGCCCATCTTCCCTGCTCCAAACAATCTCCCCTTGTTGCAGCAACATGAGAGAATGATCTTCCATCACAATTAGTGCCCTAAATCCATTTGTCCTGTCTGTCCTAATATAGTTGTTCACGAAAACTTTATGGACAAGCCCTCTCTGTTGGTCTAGTTGAATGCTCTCACCAAGCAATACAGTATCCCAGTCATTAACAAGCTTCACCTTAAGGTGAATCTTATTTCCTTCATGTTGAACCAAGGCAAATGCCTCCTGATTGTCCGCGACTGGAAGTGAATCACTGATTGCTGTTTCATCAGATAAAGTGTCTCCGAGCTCCATCTTTCCGTCACTGTTAAATCTTACGAGTATGGTCCATTTATTGACTTTTAGAGCAAGCATATTGCTTAGAACGGATGGTAAAATCTCGGCCTCCCCAGAATTCTCAACAAGATCTGAGATATGCTTCTGCTGGAAGCTAATATCTCCATCTTGAAAGTTCACTGTTACCAATGTCGACCTAGTTGAATCAAGAACAGCAACCTTATCAGTTGAAACTGATGAAACTTTTCCAGCGAATCCGCCAGGGAACACCCTACTTTTGTGCATCACTGTTTCCCCAGTATTTGCATCAATCTGATAGACATCAACCTGTGATGAATCACTAAATCCCAGCACATATATTATACTACTTCCAGGAGGTTGAAGAACCCGCTGCACTTCAAACCTGCAGGGAGCATCATAAAGTGCCACAAAGAGAAGTTATAAGATGTCAACTGAAATTTGTATAATTCATGTTTACGACTGTTTTATATCAAAGCAACAACACCACTCAAATATAGTGAAGGCAGTTCATACCCGTTGGCTGAAAAGTCCTTCTTCCAGAGCATTTCACCATCTATACCAGACACAGCAAAAAGAGACCCTCTACCAAAAACAAGAACTGGGTAGTCCTTGCCAACCTTTAAATTTGTCTGCAAAACAAATCTTGTACATAAACTATAGCAAACAAGTATTGATTTCTTCAGTAACATATGGAAAGTTCTTGTTTTCTTACAAACGTTAAAGGACATAGCAACCATGGGGATTCGTTTGTGAGATGGTGAATACCCTATACTAAAACTTAAACAATACCACAGTATTTTATTCAGCACACGAAAAATTATCAAGCACAAAGCATTAATAATAGTGATAGAACCAATGTGTCTTTTAATACATGCAAATAACAGAGGCTCCAAAGGTTGTAATACTAACCGGCACCAACAACAGGGGCTTCGAATGCTTTACACCATGAAGCGCAGTTTCCCACACCATCTGGCCATCTGGAAGGTTCCAGGCTCTTAAAATACTTCCCTCTGACGAGAGTGTAATGGCATCTGAAATATTTTCACAGTAAATCAATGTGACACTAGTCAAAATGCTCATATAGATTTCTTTTGCAGGTAAAAAAGACAAAAACAAAACTGTTTTGATCATCCAGACATAGTTAATCCACAGGTTCGGAAGATATGAACTCCTACATTTTCCCAAGGCAATATCAATCCCGTCGATAACATCATTTGCCCCAAGAACATGCCGCCAAACTGCAGAAAGCCAAATAAACACAAGAACAAAGATTTCACAACTCCAATGATCATGAAAACTTCACTATTCAAACAGGGTATAAAATATATGACAATTGACTGCTTACATATCTCTCCGAGTCTGAGATCAAGAGAAGCTATAGCATTCTCCTCAGTTGACACAACAACACGCTTTCTCCCAGTTTTCTGAGTATGGAACACTGCGTGCTTTACTTTACCAATGTAACGTTGATGCCTACGCAAAAAAAAAAAAAAAAAATCTCAAACCCTTGATTTTAGACAAATCTTAAAAACTCCAATCCTACTTCCCGAGGGACCAACATCTCACGTTGACAAAGGGCAGTCCTCGCCAATTGTGTTTCGATTACATCGATTTCAATCAAGGTTCTTCCGGAAATCGAATAATCACTAGCTAATAAGATTCCAAATTCAAAGTGTGGAGCATAGATAATACCAGAGGGGTCAAGCCGATCCGAGAAAACAATATTTTGATTCCGAAATCGAACTTTTCAAACGACAAGATTTCCCGATAATCGGATTACCGTAGTAGCTACAGGAATTCTCAACTAATAATCCGGAGAAACAAAGGGAGAGCCGAAGAAAAGAAGAAATCGGATAAAGTGGAGATGAGTTACCAATCCATGAGGCCGACTTGATCTTCATAAAGAGAAAGAGAAACAATTGCGGATGATAAGAAGAGCAGAAGAACGATAAAAACCCTAATCGCCATCGCCTTCGCTATGGCGAATGATGTGACTAATTCTGTGAGTGCTTCAGTAGATCTGGAGAACGAAGAGAGTTGTGATTTGTTAAGAAATCGGAGATTATAAAGAGAGAAAAAAAAAAGAACTGAAAATAGGGAAAGTCGCTGATATATGTAAATGTAATACACACAAACCATTTTGTTTACACTAGGATTTTTTTACGACAAATATTTGTTTTTCCGTAGCTCTATTTTCACTTCTATAGATATGTTTTTTTATTAAAAAACAATTATGAATAAGTTCTATTTATTAGTCGGTGGCACCAATTGGTTCATTACCTTTTGGAAAAAGATTTAGAACTTTTTTAATTACTGAATTTTTACATAAAATCATTTATTTTTTATTTCTCAAATTTTTAATATCGTAATTTTCTCTCGTTTTACATTAGATAAATAATAGTAAACATATGTGTCATTTTTTTATTTTTTAATTATATGATTAGATTATAACAACTAGTACTCAACAAAATATTCGAAACATTCGTATCCGATTCGTATTCGAACCGTATTCGATCCGAAAATATAAATTTTCGAAAGAACAAATACAAATACCACAAATTAGATATTCGAAAAATATAAATACAAATAGTATATTCAATTATTCGTAATTATTCGTATCTGTAATTATTAAATAGATCATTTATTTAATATATAGATATATATAATAAATTAATTTTAAGGATCAAATTACAAATAAAAAATATTTTAAAATCAAATATAAAATATATAAACAAATAGTTATTATACTTAAATTTGAAGAACTAAAATGTAATTTATAAACTTTTTAACCCTAATATTCTAACATAATATTCACTCCAAACTGTTGCTTCAGAATAGGTTTTTAAAACGAGAGGTCGTGTGATTAGTCCATATCGTAGTTGTCTGACTGCTAATATGGTTGAAACTTTAATTTGCACTCAAGATTGTTGGACTCGTAATCCAAGCGGGATTGATAATGTTATGGACACATTGTAAGATATCGAGAAAACAGAATTTTGTAAGTATATAACTTTTATTCTAATTTTATTTTAATGTATTTGATATTTAATATGATAATCTAATAATTTTTTATATTGTTTTAGATTAATTGACGACGCTATTGGAGTCATCGATAAAGTTAACTATACAAACTGATGTGATTGGGGTTTCGTTTATTTACGGATATTCGAATTTACGAATACCCGAATTTACGAATAAGAATAATAAAATCGAATATTCGACGAACACAAATACGAATAATAGGATATTCACGAATATTCGCGTAGCTCATCCCTGATAACAACAAATTTTAAATTAGAAACAAAACATTTCTCTCATCTTTGTTACTTGAGTAGATCCCTCCTTATATAATTCCTCTCCATTGAACCTTCACCTTCACCTCGAGTGGCAGCTCCTCCTTCTGCTTCTGTCTGGCTTCTTCTTCTTACACCACCATTAATGGTGATTCTAAACAAAATCTCTACCTTCTTATCTATTTTTCTTCCATATACATCTCATATCTATAGACGGGACAAGTTCAATCATTCTTCCACGCATTTTGAATGAAACATGTGCTTATATGGCATCTTCATCCTCAAAATCCTCTAGACATAACACGCAATTCTCAATCGCCGATTTCGATGCAGGCCGTCTCCCATGTTTTCCGGCGTGGCGCTGAAGAATAAACACAACAACAGACCTGCCACGTAAATCAATTTGCAGAACAAGCCCTAATTAAGGGAATCTTAAAAGAAAACCCAGAAATATCAGTGAGGATGAAAAAGATACTCACAGCCGTCTGATTTCAAAGAACTCAAGAAGACTATTTGCCATGCAGAGTCAAAAGAGTGCGAACTGTACAATTTAATGATGATATGGATTAAATAAAAGAATGAGCTCCAGTCCGGTGTACAGTGGATTAATTAAAAAATAGTTAATATATATTTTTTTGGATAATTGTGGTTACTTTCAATATTTTTCTATGAGTACAAGCGTTTACCTGTTTTATGATATTCTTCCAGATCTCAACTTCTTCCTCGTTGCACAAATTATTTCTCTCCATCTTTTTTTTAATCTATTCACATTGTTTTTTCACCGTTTTGCAATACTCGATTTCGTATTTCCAATTATAATTATAAAAGATTATTTATAATGTACCTAAATTTAGAAATTGATTAAGTGGGAAATCAATTGTCTTTAATAATTTTACAGCATTACGATTGTTAGAATTTATTTTCAGACCCAAAAAACCAGTAGTTGAAATAGATCCAAAATTTCAATGTCTTACATTATTTAATATATTTTTATTTGTTAGAAATAAATTATGTAACTTTCCAATTAATATTAACATATGTTTTTATATTTAGAAAAGAATTAATGGGATGCGCGAAATTTTCTCAAATTTAAATGATAGAATTGAAATCCATTTATCACAAAAAATCATCATATTAAATATATTAAAAATTGAAGGTGGTGACATATTTTGTATATCATTTTATAAAAAAATGGCAAATATTTTTATTAAAAACATGACTAACATTGTAGTATATATAATTTTTAAAGTTCGATAATTAAATTATGAGAAAATAATTTTGGTATATGTAGTTAATAGAAGTTTAAAAAATAAATAAAAAACTACTCGAACGGGGAACATGAATATTTTTGCTCTAAACAATCTTATGTGTTCTTGTATTTCTTTCATATATAGTAATTGAAATAAATTAAGGTTGTTTGGAATGATATTGTCATTGGAGCCCTTAAATCATAAACATAGTAAAGTTAAATTTGCTTCGATGATATATTTGTAACATGTTTTGATATATTAATGAATAGAGGTGGATAGGTTATAGTAACGATAGACAACAAATGTTGAATTTAGACGGTTGCTCAAGAGCTATACGAGATTTTAAGAAAATCAATGAAAACTCAGGTGAACTACCACTTATAGACACTTATAGAAAAACCGATATTTGAAAAATTACAATTATTTTATAAAAGTTATAAAATTATTATTAAATAAAATTATTTTAGATAATTATACATAAATATTTTTGTAGATGACGAAATGATACTAAAAAGCCAAATATATAATCAAACAAAGGGATTCAATCTTTAGTTGAATATTCCATACTTGCCTCATGAGAAAACATTTCCATATTAACTCTGCAACTTGTAACGAGAAATGCGAAGTACTCAAAGTAGCAAACGATCGAATATTTTAATGTTGGTCAGCCTTGGCAGAAGGCATCTATAAACATAGATGATGTGACAATATATATATATATGCTCAAAACAAAAACGTTTTCTATAAAAGGTGAAACATTCTGATAACAGCTAATCCGTCATAGTATTTTCATAATTCCTAGGTTTAGTTTTGATTACGATTTCTAGACTTTACCGATATATTGAGCACAATTGATGGTTTCTTCTATCATTTCATGTATTGTGCAGGAAAAGACGGCATCACAAGCAAATACACGTAATTATGACAAATCTACCTGAAAACGTGATCAAAGTGACCAAGGTGTGAAAGGAGCACAAACAAGCATCATTACTGCTGCACCACCGAGCATATTGAAATGGAGAACATATAGCACGCCCGAGCATCAGTCCTTTCCCGACCAATCTACCAAGCTGAAGCGGCATGGCCGAGCACCTTCAAAATCACGATTGGGCTGTTGATGCATCCATGCAGCACGACCAGGTAGCTACACAAGCATGACCGGGCACAAGAAGGCCACATGCACGACCGAGCAGCCTCACAAGCATGGTCGAGCAGGAGACATTTCCATGCAGCACGGTCGGGCTCCACTCAATGCACGACCGGGGAGAAGGCATCCTTTGCAGCACGGTCATGTTTCATTCAATGCACGACTGGGTTGGAGGATGAGGCAACATGCACGGCCAGGCTTCAACACCTGTACGGTCAAGCTTTAGAGACAGAATGATCCCCGTAGCTTTAGACATGTTTGAATGAGATTAGAGATTCGTCTAGGCATCGGGGGAGTCAGATTTGACTCTCAGGATTAACCTTCAAATGAATTATATTAATGAGAATATGGCCGATCGGTTAATCTATTTAGGAACGGTAATAATCGGGTAGAACCCTCATTGTTCTTTATGCATTTAGGTTATAGATTTACTGCATCGGGAGGTGAGTACGTTTATATCCTAGATAGAAGATTTAGGCATCGAGAGCGTCATTTACGTTAATAGAGGTCGAGTTCCCATTGTTTTCGACAATAGAGGTAGATTATCTGTCGTTCTTCATGCATCTAGACGTACCGTGCTGCATCGGGAGATGAGTGATGTTGATTCCTTACGTAGAGGACTTAGGCATTGAGAGAGTCATTTCCGACAGTAGAGGTTGAATTCTCCATTCAATCTTCATGCATCTAGATGTTCCGTTGTTGCATCGGGAGATGAGTAATGTTGATTCTCTAGATAGTGGATTTAGATTTTAGTTCCCAATCGATTGATATAAACCAATTTCATGTTTCGTAAAAACATCCATTACATGTCCCGGTATTCCCGAAACCCGTGGTACTCTATCTTGTTGTGTCTAGTCCCATCATTGTTTTATTCTTTATTTTCCAGTTTGATAATAACATATTGATCGATCTTCTTCTCGTGAATTTTTAGTTATAACGTTCGCACCCTGGTACTACACATACCGTATACTTGTGGTAGAGTAGTCTAGAAAATTAAAACCTCTGGTTTCCAACCATCACATTCTACATACAAAGACTTATGTATTGTTCTCCGACTATAACTTTTAACTTAATCTTGACATTTTCGCATACTCAGGGGTCTCAAGCTAATCCAAAAAATTTGTCTTCATCGCTTGTTTTCCTAAGAAAGGCTCTAGAATTAGTTTCACTACAAGCGTTCGGTCTTTTATCTTCATCATCTTTATCTTCCTCGGTGTTGTGAGAAGACAATGTTCTCATTGAGTTGTGGTTTTGAGGATAGTATTTCTTATAATCTAAGTAGTTCAGAGCCGTTTCTATCATTTGATATCATCGGTCTCATGTTAGGCTTCTCCTGAGCGCAACAAGAACTTTATATAATTTAACCATCTAATATTGTTTAACACAAAAAGGGAGATAACATTTCTCAATGCACTATATTTGAATTAAATCAACATCATGAATCTCATGAAAATTCACAAACCTAAAAGGAACAATTGACATATTGCGAAAGGTTGAATATTTGAACCAAGGTTAAGAGGGTAAAACTCATGCTGCAAAAAATAGAAAGATATCCTTGACCTCCTAAGTTGCACGTCTCAAAAGCCTTTAGACACCTACAAATCCAAAGGCAAAACATAAAGATGCACATTCTCATAGTTTAATGTAATTATAATAAAAAAAACATTTCTAAGAGAAGATAATTCAATGATTCAACAACTATAATAAAAAAAAATTCTAAGAGAAGATAATTCAATGATTCAACAACTATGGTGGTTTAGAAACTCACCAGCTCAGAAAAAAGCATGGATCGAAAAATTTGGAAATAAAACAAAATAGAAAACTTAGATAAAAAGCATAATAATAGAACGAAGCAACACATAAATTATATTACCATGTACCTACCCTCCATTTTTTTTCGTTTTTAAACTCCAAATGGGATGCACCAAGAACATGATCAAAGGATGGAATAAACATTATCGCCAAGACAACAACTGATGCTATTAGTTAGAAATCCTTTTGGCTTAAGTTTTTAAAAGAAATCTGAAGGCTAAACTTATTGAACCATGCATAAGCATGGTAATCTAACTATAAGAAATAAAAATAAATCTCAGTCAATTAAGAATAATGAACCATCGACAATTTTTTACCATGCACATCGACCCGTAAAAGTTTTGCATAGAGCATAAAGTGTATTGCAGAAACAAAGAAGTAAAAAATTAAGAGATTCATATTCATATTCAAACATAAAGCTAGATAGTTACGATAATGTGGAAGTAACATAAAAAGGTTCGACACCTAGGCATGAAAGCTCACTAATGAAGTCTTATTGATTATAAGTGATGAAGTCATGCTAACAATTCCCTAAAATTAAAGATAATAGGTAAAAGATCAATACCAAAACTCATATTTTTCATCAAACTATAATATTGAAATCACCATAAACGAAGAAGATAATGGGTGAAATATGAGATATTCACCATATTCTTTTGGATTCGACCTCAAAACACTAAAGAGATGGAGTAGATGAATGTATTGTACAAAACAATAATGTATTCACAAATACTTCCATGCAAGAAACTGATAAGAACCTATATCATTCTATCTCCAAACCAATCCTATAAAGCCTATGGATTTCATTCAAAAAGCTAGCTTGTTGTGTGAGGATGCCCATGGCTTTATAAGGCATTACTTATGAGATTTACTTGTAAAACAGAGAGATATATGCTGAAAGGGTGAGCTTATTCGTTGCTTTATTCCTTGTATTTATAATGTAATGGCATACAGAACGTGACCTTAACTTAATAGACCACTATTTGTGCCAATACTCATGACTTCCTAAGGGCTTGTTCAAGAGCTTGACCAGTTCAAACAAAAGCAAAGAAAAACAAAAGACTTATTTTCAACACAACTCCCCTAAAGGTCTTGTTACATTTGTCTAAACGTTGATCACACCAATCTGATCTCTCAACTCCTGAAATTTGATACGTGCCAATGAAGCCAGCTGTTCTATAGAGCTTGCAAATTTGATGTCGATCTTCCCTTCGTCCACACATTCTAGAATAAAATGATAACGAGTGTCAATGTGCTTATTTCGATCATAGTGAACTGGATTCTTGGCGAGTGCAATGATAGACTTTTTATCCACCTTGAGGACTCGCAACTCCAAGGATTTCTTCGAGTAATCTCTTCAACTAGATGCCTTGACAAGCTGCGGTTGTTACTGCAACATACTCGGATTCACACGACGAGAGCGCCACCACCTTTTGCTTCTGTGGCTGCCAAGTGATAGGGTTGCGATCAAGAAAAAACAGCACACCTGTTGCGCTTTTGCGGTCATTGATGTCTCCGACCATGTGATTGTCACTGTACCCCAACAACCAAGACTTTGAAGTCGTCGCTTTTGAGTATAGTAAAACATGTATTAGAGAATGTGTTTCACAGCCACCATATGGTTTTCTCGCGGCTCAGCCATGAACCGACTCACATAGCTGACAACGAACTCGAGGTCTGATATGTACAAGGTACCGAAGCCCACCAACGATTCTCCTGTACTCAATGGAATCGACCACTTCACAGTTGCTAGCTTGCTTAACTTTAGTCAAGCTTCCATTGGAACATGGCACGGATTGCAGCTTCTCATGCTACTTTTCTCCAATAATTTGTGCACATAAGCTAATTGACAAAGAGAGATACTAGAGAATGATTATAAAAGTCTGATTGCATCGGGCGGTGCACGTACCTCGATGCCTAAATAGTATGTGAGCAAGCCTAAATCGCTCATCCGGAAGCGATCTTGCATGTCCTTCTTGACCTTATTGATGTCGTTGTTGATCGGATCGGTGATAATTAGATCATCGACATAGACAACGACCACCAGACATTTGTGATCTGCTCGGCGTGTGTACACAACATGCTCGTGGTTACTTTGTGTGAAGCCAAGAGAATTCAAGCAGGCATCTAACTTTGTGTACCACGCCTTCGGAGCTTGTCTAAGCCCATACAACGCCTTCCTAAGTTTTAGCACTTGGCCTTACGCTATTAGAAATTTAAAGATTCCAAAGAAAATTTGTAGACTGACCAGACTGTCCCTAAATTTACGGACGGAATACAGACGGAATAGGGACGAGAACAAAAATTCGTTCATAACCTGCCCAGAAATTTACAGA
This sequence comes from Gynandropsis gynandra, assembly GCA_036759665.1. Taxonomy (NCBI): domain Eukaryota; kingdom Viridiplantae; phylum Streptophyta; class Magnoliopsida; order Brassicales; family Cleomaceae; genus Gynandropsis; species Gynandropsis gynandra. The sequence continues at coordinate 20,353,297 of CM071870.1, read as the reverse complement.
CGGAGAAACAATCCCTAAGTCATCCGTATATGCGGACGGATTGGAGACGGATCTGGTGGACATCCTGGACTAGGGACCCCGACCGAGGGGGTCCGCAAATTGCGGACAGCTGGAGTGACCGTCCGCAAATTTGCAGACGGTCACAGTGTTGTTCGCAATTTACAAATGCCCCGGGTCGTGGTCCCTAATCCGTGACATCCACATATCCGTTTAGGGACAACTTCAGGACGACTCATCTACAAATATTTTTCTTAGTCCGTAATCAGTCCAGAAATTATCTATTTAACCCGTCAAACTTTCATCCGTTTCTCATACACAATTCTCATATATTTCATTACATATCTTCTTATTGTTTGTGATTATAATGGCATCATTGTCGAGATCGAATATTATGTGACTAAAAGCATTAAGCTACGTTCCAAAATCTAATCCACCGCCCGATGCAATCAGACTTTTATAATCATTCATTCAAGTGACCAACAATAATAAAAGCATTAAGAATAACCAATCATTCTAAAATATGATCCAATACTATAACCAAACATTAAACATAACCTTCGTTACATGTTGGCAAAACTCTAACCCATGGCAACAAATCTACTCGGACATGAGAAGACCGCAAACAACATGAGATGTGTCATCCCTCAGATGGTGAGGCATGGAAACACTTTAAGAAGATATATCCTTATTTTCCAGCTCAGAGTCAAAATGTTTATTTAGACCTTTTGTACTGATGGTTGTACCAGCTTATGGTATGTTATCTAGATCGATAACACATGGTCGTTTGGCTTGTCCATATTGAATGTCCAATAATCGATCGCAAAATAAGAGGAAAAAAATTAGGCATTGTAAAAGTTAACTCCACACGGACGGACGGTGTCGAGTCACGGATGAGGACGGCTCGGGACGGACGGACAATGTCGGGTCACGGATGGAGAAGGCTCCAGACTGATGGACAGTGTAGGGTCACGGATGGAGAAGGCTCGAGACTGATGGACGGTGTCGGGTCACAGATGGAAAATGCTTAGGACGGACAGATGATATCGTGTCACGGATGAAGAAGGCTCGCGTCGTTGCATTTCGCAGTTGCGGACGCCCGGGTGCAGTCCCTAATGACGAACGCCCGTGTAGTCCCTAATTGCGGACACTCGTGCAGTCCGGAATTGCGGAAGACCGTTTGCTTTCCATTCATAATTGTGGACGCCCCGTTTTCTTTCCGTCTGCAATTACGGATGACCATGTTCTTTCAGTCTGTGATGGGTTTCTTAGGCTTCTACCTTTCCTTTGGTTCTTGTTTCTCCGTTCTGCTTGGTTCTTTTAAAATAATTTTCAGAAGTAAGTTTGTTCCGGGTGGCGCGTTCCTTTCTCTAGCTTTCGCTGGTATTAGCACAAAGGACATAAATGTAATTTACTCCATTAGGGTTTCATATTATCTTGTATATATATATCATAACTGATGTAATTCATGTTGGAATCAATATACAAAATCCCTTTCTTCATGGTATCAGAGCGCTGATCCGAACCCTAACCCTAGCTATCACCACCGCCGCCGGCCACCTCTCTTCTCCTTTCTCCTCACTGCCGCCGGCCACCTCTCTTCTCCTTTCTCCTCACCGCCGCCGGCCCTTACAACCTAACTCTGAGGGTTGATTTTGCTTCGGAGAAGTGAGCTTTGTTGAGGATATCCGTAACATATTTGCGTTGAGTGAAGATCGGAA
>CM071870.1:20334734-20351258 GCA_036759665.1 Gynandropsis gynandra | reverse complement strand
TGATGCAACTCCGGCTTTCAACGTCAATGATCCTCATGCAACACTCCTCACCGTCAACATGACAAACGTGACGAAGCTCACCTCCTCCAACTATATGATCTGGAGTATTCAGATCCGTGCACTCCTTGAAGGTCATCGGTTGGAGTGTTTTCTCCAAACCGATTCACTTGTTCCCGATGCCACTATCACTGTTAATGGCATCTCAACACCGAATCCAGCGTTTGCGCCCTTCAAACAGCAAGATCGCCTCCTATTCTCGGCCATTCTAGGAGCGATCTCACCACCACTCCAACCGATGATTGCTAGGGTTTCCTCTGTGCGAGAGGCGTGGCTTCTTCTTGCTCGCACATATGGTAAGGCATCAAGGGGGCACATCCTTCAATTGAAGGAACAACTCAAACGAAGCTCCAAAGGATCTCAACCCATCGATGATTATATGCGCACCATCATCAACAAGGCGGATGAATTAGCGCTTCTCGGCAAACCTCTTGATGCGGAAGACTTGTTGCAATATATTCTTGATGGATTGCCGGAGGACTACAAACCAATTGTAGATGCTGTGAATGCCAGAGATAGCATCATTCCTATTGAGGAACTCCATGAGAAACTCCTCAATCATGAAGCAAAGCTACTTCAAGCCGCCCCTTTGCTATTCACGCCGCCCGTAAATGCGCTTGCTGTCAACACTCGTCCGAATCAATCAAATCGTAACCGACAGAATAATCAATGGAATAGAAATGCAAATAGATCGTCATCGGGATATCAAGGTCGCTGTCAACTATGTGGCGTTTTTGGGCATAGTGCTCGCAAGTGTTCACAACTTGCAACTCGGAACTCCACCACCACAACGCCACCACCGTGGGCTTCATCACCACGACCATGGCAACCACGTGCTCACAACACCACTCTCACCAACTATGAACCGGAGTCATGGCTTCTTGACAGCGGCGCCTCTCACCATATCACCTCGGATCTCCAAAATTTATCATTGCATTCCCCGTACAAAGGAGGTGAAGAAGTGGTAATTGGTGATGGATCCTCCTTGCCCATCACACATATTGGTTCACTCTCAATCCCTAACTCAATTGATGATAATTGTTTGCATCTTGATGAAGTTCTATGTGTACCTACTATGAACAAGAATCTTATTTCTATAAGTCAATTGTGTCGGACTAATGAGATTTCCGTGGAATTCTTTGATGATCATTTTCAGGTGAAGGATCTAAAAACGGGGGATCCTATAATTCACGGAAAGGCTAACCATGGTGTCTATGAGTGGCCGAAACCCAACTCCATTCAACCGTCCATTGTGGCTCTTCCCAGTGTCAAGTCCACTTTGTCCGAGTGGCATTCACGTTTAGGTCATCCCTCGCTTTCCATTTTAAAGCGTATTGTTTCTACGCATTCCTTACCATTGTCTAAGTCGAGTTCGTTGTCATTATGTAACTCTTGTTCCAGCAATAAAAGCCACAAATTACCGTTTCATGAATCTACAATCTCTACTTCATTTCCCCTTGAAATCATCTTCTCCGATGTTTGGACATCACCAATCATCTCGGTTGATGGTTTCAAGTACTATGTCATCTTTGTTGATCATTTCACTAGATATACATGGCTGTACCCTCTCAAACAAAAATCCCAAGTTCGAGAAACCTTTATCACGTTCAAAGCCCTAGTGGAAAAACAATTCCAAACCGTCATACGTACTCTCTACACCGATAATGGTGGTGAGTACATTGCCCTAGCCTCATTCCTCTCCACTCACGGCATATCCCATTACACCTCCCCTCCTCACACACCTGAACACAATGGCATATCAGAACGTCGTCACCGTCACATTGTTGAAACCGGCCTTTCTCTTTTGTCTCATGCGTCACTACCTCCTTCGTTCTGGTCCTATGCTTTCCCAACCGCGGTTTATCTCATTAACCGCTTACCCACCCCCATTCTCTCGTACGACAGCCCATTCACTAGACTTCTAGGCACCGAACCGAACTATCTTAAGCTTCGGACTTTCGGTTGCCTATGTTATCCATGGCTTCGTCCGTACTCCACACACAAACTTTCGCCTCGTTCAAAGCCTTGTGTCTTCTTAGGTTACTCCGCCACTCAGAGTGCCTACTTGTGTCTTGATCCCACACGTTCACGTATATATGCATCTCGTCATGTAGAGTTCCATGAAACCATCTTTCTGTACTCCAACTACTCCCACTATTTCCTAACCAACGTCTCCAACCCCAATCCATCCGAATATTCATGGACATCACCCGTTAGTGTTGCACCCTCTTACCCAATGCCACACGTATCACCATCACCTTCTGTCACCCCTGTAATGGATCCTTCACCGGAAGTGCAGACTCATACGACTCCACGGGATGACACCATAATGTCCGAACAATTGCCTCCTGAAGAGGCCGCTCCAATAGCTCGAGGTAACACTCATCCAATGCAAACGAGATCTAAAACAAAACGGTTGCAGGCTTCAAACCCGACCGGGCGACAGGTACATCGCCCGATCGTGCATCACACCCGAGCGGGTGACCCTTCCACCCGAGTCGTGCAAAGTTTCGGGGATGCTTCAACAACAAATACCCGATCGGGCTCTTCATCTTCACCCGATCGGGCACATCATGCCCGACCAGGTGACCCTTCCACCCGAGCCGTGCAGAGTTTCGGGGCTCATTCAGCAGCAACTACCCGATCGGGCTCTCCATCTTCACTCGATCGGGCACATTATGCCCGAGCATGTGACACTAATACCCGAGTCGTGCAAAGTTACGGGGATCATTCTACAATGGTAACCCGATCGGGCCCGTCCTCTTCACCCGATCGGGCACTTCTCTCTGACACCGAACCTACAACCGTCTGTCAAGCCCTTAAAGATCCGAGTTGGAGGAAGGCCATGAGTGAGGAATTTGATGCACTTGTTCGTAACGGAACATGGGATCTTGTACCGGCTCAACATGCATCAAATGTGGTAATTCATGTTGGAATCAATATACAAAATCCCTTTCTTCAGCTGGTTGTTTTCTTCTATGCGCGATCAGGCACAACAAACAATCCGGTCGTGCACATGTCTTTTAAGGAGTGGTCGGTCAGGCAGTTGACATGCCCATGCCGTGTAAAACATTCGGGGCACAATCTGGTTAGAGAGCTCGATCGGGCATTGTTAGGAGCTCGGTCGTACGCATGGGACTTTGAAGGAATGGTCGGTCGTGATGTTGCACATGCTCAGCTGGGATGTGTTCTTCAAAGGATGCTCGGTCGTGCTGTTACACATGCTTGGTCGGGCTGTGTTCTTCACTTGGGAGCTCGGTCATGCTCAGCATATGCTCGATCGTGTTGTCTTCTTCAGTTAGATGCTCGATCGTGTTGCGTGGTCTGCTCGCCCGTGCATCTCTTCTCCTCCAATTCATTTGTTTGACCAAGTCATTTCTTCATCGATCTTGTCTCGTTTAGCCTCTCTTCCAACCGCGATTGATGTATGTGACCTTTTACTCTATATACTCTTCATTTCTGCGTCTCAATCACAAAAGACACTTGCAAGGAATATATCGCGGAAATATGCACACAAACGCATACAAAACATCGAAATGTCCTCTAAACATGATAAAAACCTATGTGATTACTATGCAATAGGAACGCTCATCATCCGAGTTTTGTCGTCCGTCCAGCGTCTCGCCGACGTCTATCCCTCTCCTCCACGCCATCTCGACAACGTCTGTCCCGTGTTCGGTCTATCCCGACGCCATCTCCACATCGTCCCGACCTTCGACGACTTTGTAATGTATATATTAATTATGTATAAATTTTAATTAATCATTGTTATTTGTAAACATATATAATTTAATGAAAATTAAATTTTTATTTTAATTTTTTTTTATTTTTTTTTCAAATTTGCGGATGGATCGGGCGTCCGTATTTTACTGATGTTGGTATTCCCGGGCTTGCCGACGAAGATGCAGGGGACATGCTCTCGCCTACATTATTGTGAACAGCCCTGACCTCGGTCATAGTTGTGTATTCAACTATGAACGTGTCAAGATTGTTGCATTCTCTACCTCCTTCATCTTTGCTCTAGTTCCATTGAGCGAGCTCATAAAAGACCACATCCCGAGTTATGTGAACCCATTTTGTGATTGGGTTGTATGTGCGATACGCCTTTGAGGCAGGTTCATAGTGAATGAAGATCATCTTCGTACTCTGATCATCAAGCTTTTTCAGATTTGGCATAGGTAGACTACTGTTGTAATAGCTTCTCCCCAAAAATAACCCGACAATCCCTTTGTCTTCATCATGCTTCGCGCAGCTGCCAGCACCGTCTGATTTCGTCGCTCCACCAAACTATTTTGTTGTGGCGAGTAAGGTGCGATGAGCTGTCTCCGAACTCCAGTGTTGATGTAGTGTTCGGTGAAGTCAACTGACATGAATTCTCCCCCTTGATTTATATAGAGAAAATTCATTCTTTGACCACTTTGTGCCTCCGCTACAGCTTGGATGCGTTTGATTGTGACTGGTGCATTGTCCTTGGATGGTAACAACTCAAGCCACATAAATCTGTTGTAATCATCAACAAGCAACAAGAACAGTTTTTTTACCACCGGGAGTCGCTGGCATATCGGCCCACAGAGATCACCTTAGCGGAGTGAAGCGGTTGCGTTTTTGCTGATTTTTTTCTTTTCTTTTCTTTTTTTTCTTTTTGATTAACTTATGTGAATACGCATCGACTCTAACCCTTAGGATGTAGAAAAATGGCCTCGACCCACCACTTAGACCCGAACCATCAATATTGATGCACTCATGTCAATGTAGGGTTGAAAAAAATAAAGAACTTAGTCTATTAACAGCGGAGTGTAAGTGCGTGGAAATATAATGATCGAAACAAAATAAATAATGAAAGGTATGCTCGGAGATATGAGTTCTTGGGATTGAAGCCTAAGGGAAAGAATACAACTATAGGCCATGGAATCATGCACGATCACTAACAAATCGATATCTAAAGGTATGTTTCAGCAAACCTAGACTTTTGTTCCCTATTCGACAAAGTTGCATAAGGTGACTAAAGTTCGAAATTTTTCGTACTAGATATCCGTCCGTCTAATCCTAAAAAAACAAAAAGAAGAACTCAACATCTAAATCCTAATCACAACCATGACGTTCAAAGAATACCCCCCCCAGACTTGAACGAAACACCGTCCCGGTGTTCAATACCTAAGAGAAGGACTAACATGCAAAAACTCGGGGAACAATACTATAAATTGGAACGTGTGCACCTGATGCGTGCTTGCTGTCCTGAGTTGATGCAGCTGGGCATACGCATCTTTCCTTATGTTGTGGATGATTTCGAAGTGAAAAACCTGTAACAAAAGTCACACAATCCAAAGGAGACAGTACGATACATCAGGGTTGTTGGTAAGGAGCATGCTTGTGAAAAGAATAAGAGTCTAATTCTAAAAAAAACAAAAACTAAATAACTAAAGGATATGGGGCTCGAGTTGCCTCCCGAGAAGCGCTTGTTTAAGGTCATGAGCCTGACCACGATGTTACTCATCAGGTGGACATCCTCGACGTCGTCGTGTGCGTAGCGTCTCGCATGTATAGTGTGCACGATAGGGTGTAGCACGCGGATCATTTGAGTTCCTTGCACGATCAGTCATGTCTTCCCTAAGATTGGTCATGATATTCTCTAAGGCGGAGGCTTGATCGTGCTGTCCAAAAATTCTGGTCGAGCTGTCCATAAGTGTGGTTGTGTACTCCATGAAACCGGTTAGGCGTTCGTCGCTTGTTTCCTTCAGCGTCTCTAGAAATTTATGGTGCGTGAGCCTTTGTGGTGAAGGTTTCATCTTCACCTTGGGTGCCTTGTCAATGCTCCAATTGTATGCTGGACGTTTGGTGTAGCTTCTTGGCATCTCGGGGTCGTTTATGTACCGATTTGCACCGCATTTAGCTCGGGTTGTGCGGAAGCCTTGGTCGGGGGATTCCTTCTTCTCTTTGTTGTCAAGCAGCTCGTTTGGTACCTTGTAAAATCCTTCTCCATCTGCTATGAGATTCATATCTAAGGAATCCGTATTCTGAAATTCCTTACAAACTTCCTCGGCTAAATTCTCAAAGATGCCGTCGGGGAACACAAAATCGATAACGCAATGTTGCTCAAGTGTGTCCGTTAAGCTGAACTCTATTTTCATCTCGGCTTTCTTCATATGCTTATCAATGTCCGTAGCCTTATCCGCTGCCGTGTTAGATTCTTTTCCTTTTTCAAATATCGAGGGATTTGGCTGATCTACCGTCTTCCGGCGTTGACGTTGTGGGAATGGCAATGGAGGTGGCCTCGGATCTGGTTTTACGTACTTTGGCTCCTCTTCCTCCTCGAGCTTCTCCTTAAGCTCGTTGACAGCCGTTTTCGCTACTGTGATAGATGCTTCACCCCTTTCAGACATTGAAATAGGCTGATCCACCATTTACAATCCCTTAGGCAAATTTCGTTGACATGCTCACGAGGATCTGTTTCTAAAATTCTCGATAGAACCTCTTGTGGTTGTGATGCCCCTTGTGCAAGTTGTGCAACTTGTATCTCCAATTGTCTAAGAGTAGTTTGAAACTTCTCTAGCTGCTTCTTGGTGTTCTCTTGAACCCTCACCAGATTATCCTGACTTTGTTGTATTTCCGAAATCAAGTTACCTTGATTTTTGTAGGATTGAAGGAGACGAGTGAACATGGCGTTGAAATCGAGGGCTGCGTCGGATTGGTTTGGCTGAAAGTTCCCCAATTGATGTTGTGCATTCAGCATACCATCGGTGTTCCTATACGGGAAATTTGCGTGATCGCTCCATCCGTGATTGTATGTATTCCCGAAAGGCTGATTGTAACTCTCGTAGATCTCTTCTTCATACCCCCAAACTTCTAGTTCCCATGATTGCTCCGAGTAATGTGGATGGTATGAGTTAGACAGCATATGACGAAGTTCGACAAGTTGATATTTTACTCCAGCTATATTGGCATCCAAGTTGTTCATGTTACCTTGAAAAATAAAAAACACAAAATTCGATTAAGCTCCGAGAGGTAAAAAAAAATAGAGTCTGTAAGAAAGAAAAAAACAAAAGCAAAAATACGAAAAAAAAACGAATGAAGACTCCGGAAAGGACTATGTCTTAATTCAAAAGTATTCTAACTCTAAAGCCGTAATCCAGTCCCCGGCAACGGCGCCAAAAACTTGATGCGGTTAATCTCAAGTAATAATTTACCTAGACTAACGCTTCCACAAGAATACGGATCGTATAGTACCAGGGTCGAACACGAGGAATCGATACAACTCTAAAGCTAGTAAACTAATGAATAAGACGTGTGAAATCAATAAGTGATGGGAATGCGAACGAAAACGAAACTAACTAATTAACGGGATAAACTCAATAACTAAATGCCACAGGTGTCGAGAGATGCACAATGATGCAACGAAGTTCTAACAAGATCATGATCTCAGATATTATCACGAGTTCAGGGAATTCAAGCTCTAATATAAGAACTGAATGGCGTAGACTTGTCCACTATCTAGCATGCGTATACCAATCTCCCAATTGTGTATCTCACCTACTAGACGCATTAAGACCGCTATCCTAATCCCTAGATTCAATTGATCGACGTGGCGAAGATTATAAACGATTAAATCCTAAATCATGGCTAAGTTCCAAAGTCTAATATCCCTCCCTATTCAATACCGACGACTTCAATAGCTCCTCCGCGCTCCGGCTTCCTCGCTCCGTCCTTCGCCCTTGTGTGTGCGTTCGGCTCTCCTTCTCTCTCTCTACGTGTGCTCCCTCTCTAATTTTCTGTCTCCCTTCCGTCCCTCAAGCTCTCTCCTCTTTAGTTACAGCACCCGCCTCTCGTTGTTGCCTTTTCTTGAGTTTTCCAAATCTTCATTAAGTTGGCAACGTTTCTTTTACTTCTTCCAGCGAAATATGAATTTATTCCTCTTCTCTAAGGGCATTTTCCTTATTGTATAAGTCCCCCACGAACTCCCCCTTGTTTTAAGTTAAATTACCTTATTTGAAGTTGCAGGTGACGGCCGCGACCCGCTCGAGCAAGGAAAGTGACCCGCTCGGGTACGGTGCAGACGATCGCGCAAAAACGCGATGAAAAAGGGCAGCCCGGTCGGGCTGAGGTGCTGCCTACTCGGGCTGAGGTGCTGCCCGCTCGGGCTGGCTTGCTGCCCGCTCGGGCTGAGGGCCCGAGCGTGGATTTTCTTGCGTGGCTTTTCTTGCCCGAATCGTGCATAAATTGCTGGACAAAATCGTCGTAACTTTTGCCCGCTCGGGCTAGGGAAGAACCCGCGCGGGTAGTGGCTTTTCCATGCCGATTCTCGTCCCGTTTGTCTCGTGATGATCCTTGATGTTTGCACCTTGTCTTGGCACGTCCTTTAGCTCCAAAATGACTGAAAACAGGATGATAATGATGCTTAATGCTTGGTAAAATCGAATGAATGATGAAACTAACTATGAAAATAGATGAAAATACTAGAACAAAATAGACATTATCAGATAGTAACAACTCAAGCCACATGAATCTGTTGTAATCATCAACAAGCAACAAGAACAGTTTTTTTTACCACCAGGAGTCGCTGGCACATCGGCCCACAGAGATCACCGTGTACAAGCTCAAGGGCGCACTTAGCTCGCCACTCCGCCTGATCTAGGAAAGGAGTGCGACGAAGCTTACCGACAAGATATCCGTCACATACCTGATCCACTTGCTCCACTTGAGGCAGCCATCGAACAAGCCCGTCTGGTGCCAATTTTCGCAACGCTGGGAAATTGAGATGACAAAACGCGCATGCCATCTCCAAGAGTCCTTTGCTCCTCGTGATGATAGACATATTGGTTGTGCGATGTCGAGATCAAGAACGTAGAGTCGATTCGAGAAACGAGTGATCTTGGCGAGGATATGTTACTCTTGGCCTCAAATCCTCATGATGCCATTTCGATGAGAACTTGGTAGCCGATCTCATCAGGTTTTCTGAAACTGAGGATGTTGATCGTCAATGTGGGTATGTAATAGACACCTATTAGGGACCATTTTGCTCTGATCTTGCATTGGAAAAACACAGTCCCGCAACCCTTGATCTGCACCACTGATCCATCGACAAATCTCACAGTGCCTGAGATTCCTGTGTCAAGATCGGAGAAGGCGGTCTTGTTTTCCGTATGTGATGGGTGGCACCTGTATGGACGACCCATCGTCAATTCTATTTTTTTCTGCGATAAGTGCGAAGACATCCCATGGCAATGGAGAGAACAAAGTTCTCGATAGAGAAGATAAGGTTGCATTGGGAATTGTGTTTGTCTCCACTAAAAGAAGAGAAGGTTCATCCGCTTGGGCTAAATGGGCTTGTGCATTTTTCTTGGGCGTAGACTTGCATTCTTTGGCCCAAAGGCCAGATTTACCACAATTGTGGCGGACCCCATCATATTGTGTGGTGTTTTCGCCGTTATCGCCATGTCCTTTGCCTCTGACGTGATGTTTATTAGGTCCGCCACTACTGGACCCACCACTCGAGCCATTTTGCTCACGAATTTTTAAACGCGAGGACCATTCTTCTTAGGTGAGAAGAAGACGTCCACTACTGTCCTTTTGTGAGGTTGATTTATTCCTCTGCTTGACAGCCCACAAACGACCTGTAGCCTCCTCAATTGAGATTGTGTTCAGATCGAGAAAGAGTCTGGATGAAGATGGCGATCTGCTCGAGATACTCCGGCATAAGGTGCAATCTTCTTCACAACATCCTTGTCGAAGATGTCGTCTCCGAGCACACGCAGTTCGTTTGCAAGGGTGGTGTGATGCAGAGAGAAAAATCATCGACACTCTCACCAGCCTTGAATGAGATCTCAGCGAAATCCTGTCAAAGCTTCCTATGTTTACCTCCTTCACGTGTTCGACGCCAACTCTGATGGTCTTAATCGCATCCCACACTTCCCTTGCGGAAGCCTTTATGGCTAATCTCGTCTGCATCTCATGCGACACTGATCGAATGAGTGCAGCGAGTGCGTTTCGATCATCGCGATAGTTGACTTGACCGGGTTTGATGGCCACCCATAGTCCTTGAGCTTGAGGTTCACGCGCATGACAAGAGACCACTCGGTGTAGTTGGTGCCCGTCAGCATGAGATAGACGATCAAGGCGATTCGTTCGGCGGCGTGTTCGTGGACACCATCGTCACGATGCCGAGGGCGACGTGGAGGAGGGGACAGAGAAAGACGATGATGAGATCTATCAGTTGGGGTCGATATTACTCTTTGAATCGTTAAATCGCTCTAGTACCAAGTGTGAGATTTACTTGTAAAACTAAGAGAGATATATGCTCAAAGTTTTAGCTTATTCGTTGCTTTATTCCTTGTATTTATAATGAAATGAAATAGAGAACGTGGCCTAAACTTACGAACCATTATTTGTGCCAATACGGGCTAGGTCAAGAGCTTGAATAGTTCAAACAAAAGCAAAGAAAAAACAAAGAGTTATTTTCAACATTACTATTCCCATTTATGAGCAATATGAGATTCTAACAATAACACTCGTTTAAGCACCAATGTCCACGTCGACCCAACCGGTAACCCGCTCTAGGCGGCTCACTTTGTCGTCCTTAGGTTGCCCCTTCCTAGTTCGCTCCTTCCGAGTCGCCCCTTTCGCGGTGTTAAGCTAACAATGTGGACAGACTCTAATACCGATTAATAAGAACCTATCCTATTTTATGTCTAAATCAATCCCATAAAGCCCATGGATCTCATCCAAAAGGTAGCTTGTGGGGTGAAGGTGCCCATGGTCCAATAAGGGCTTTACTCATTTCCTGAGCAATGTAGTATCCTACCAAAAACCAAAAATCCTTTTTAAACCCTCAACTATATATTCCGGTTATCATCTCAACGAATCCATAACACTAAAGAAGTTTAAAACTAACTTTTCCCCACTCATGAATTCCCCAGGGTACCTTATGGATCGTCCATGCTTATAGGAGTCTGAGCATGACCAAGAATTTTCCCACCGTCTCTTTCGTCACCTCTCTTCATCACCCTTTTTCAAATTGGAATCACCCATTTCACAATCTTGATACAAAAAACTAATTTTACAAACAACTCAAATACAAAATCAATCACATGGTCCAACGAAGTTAATCGATGGATCTTTGGTACATCTAAGAGCTGCAATCAAAATCAGAAGCCCTGAGCCTCTTCGCCTTGCTTCCCACCCTCACTGTCCACATCTTCTTCACTCCTTCTAAATCCTTAACTTCCTCAAACCGCAATCATCAATTTCCACCAACTCCTCGCGTTTACTCATATTCTCTTACAAAACCATCGGCAACGCGCTCGCTCGGTTAACCATCGTTACCGCCCGCTTTTTCTCGTCTAACCACTCACCTGTGGTTATTGACCTCGTCAAAATCAACGACTCCACCTTCTCTGTAAATTGATCATCGAGTGAAGTGTCCCGAATTTCAACTATAAGGCGTCTTCAATGAAAGCATTCGATTTAAAAAAAAAAATGAAAGCACTTAAGATTACCAAGGTTCAAAGCTTGAAAACTCTTTGCTTGCCTCGCTTAATTCATTCGAAACCAATTCGTACTCGTGAGCTTGTATGTTTCAAGTGCAAGGGAATAGGTCATATGGTATGAGATAACTCTAATCCATGTGTCATGATCATTGCCTATTTAGAGAATATGAGTTTGCAAATGAGAAAGGACTGGACAAAGATGAAAGTGACAAGATCGAGTAACCATAAAGTAGATAACTACTGATAACATGGTGTATTTTGAGTATGATGGTCAACCCTCAAGAGATGAATCAACATGAGGCGATCTTCCACACGAAATGTCTCATTAAATATAAGGTATATGGATTTATCATACTTAGTTGTCATGTACCAATGTTGCAATCACCTGTATGGTGAGATTGTTTCAATGATGAGATTGTTTTCCTAGTTCGCAGGGGCTACGCGTAGATGAGAAAAAAAAGAGGCATTACAAGAATGGCCAACACCAACAACTATTACACACATTCAAAGCTTTCATGGGCTAACAAGTTTCTATCACCGGTTCGTGAAGGAATTGAGTAGCATAACCACACCCTCACTGTAGTTATAAAAAAGGATACAAATTAAGGCATAAAGCATTTAAGATAAGTCTCACCATTGCGCCTATCCTAGCACTGTCGAACTTTGACAATATGTTTGAAGTGGAGCGTGACGCCTCGGGATTAGCATTTGAGCGGTCCTTGTTCAAAAACGACGACATCTGGCGTATTTCAGCGAGAAGTTAAGTGGAGCCACATTTAACTACCTCATTTACGACAAGGAGCTCTATGCCCGTGTATGACCTTTGGAAATATGGTAGCACTACCTATTGCAAAGGAGTTTGTCATCTACACCAATCATGAGACTTTCAAACATCTCAAGGGTTAGACTACTCTCAAGCGAATGCATGCCAGATGGATGGAGTTTGTCGAGTCTTTTTCATATATAATCAAGTATAAGAAAGATAAAGAAAACAAGGTAGTCGATGCCCTATCATGGAGACACTCCCTTATCATCACAATGATGGCTAGAAACTTGGAGTTCGGGGTACATTAATGAGCTATATGAACAAGATTTGGAGTTTGGCGAGATCTTCCGAATGTGGAAGGTAGGAGCTAGCAGACTATTCTACATACACGGTGTATATCTCTTTCACGATAGAATACTGTTCATTCTGCAAAGTTCAAATAGGGAGTTGGTACTTAAAGAAGCACATGGAGGAGCTGTCATTGGACTCTTTGGCATGGAGAAAACCTTGGCCACCATAAAGGAGTATTTCTTTTGGCCACGCCTCAAACGAGATGTTGAATGAATTTTTGTACGATGTATCATGTGCCACCAAGCCAAGTCCTCATCCACCCCCACGGTTTGTATCTTTCTCTATCCATCCAAACTCATCCGTTGACTAACTTGTCGATGGATTTTATTTTCGGACTTCCAAAGATCCGAAACAAAGATTTTGTCTTTGTTGTTGCTGACAAATTTCCGTAATGGCATAGTTTATACCCTGCACAACGACCAACGATACAACCAATATTGCGGATCTGTTCTTTAATGAAATCATACGCATCCACGGTCTACCCAAGACAATCGTATCAGATCATGATAAAATTTCTTGAGTCATTTTTGGTGGACACATTTGGCGGTAGCTAGAGACAAAGCTTGTGTTCTCCACTACGTGCCATCTATACGCTGGCGGTCAGACAAAGGTGGTCGACCGTATACTAGATGCCATACTACGATCATTCATTGGACAACACACGAAGAAACGACAATGCCTACCGCCTTGAACTACTAGGTTAGTATAACATGTCTACATCTTAAAACATTGCGTATCTATCCCTTTACGATATAGGTGATAACATTTCGAGGATGGAACGCTCGTAAGAGGGATGGAATGATGAAGAAATCGACAAGGGGGCAGAACCAAAGGAGGGTCACACGAGCACTTGGAGCTACACGAGCAAGTATTTAAGCTGAGGATTCGAGCAAAGCAGAATCATCCCACGACCTATGCACACGTGCATGAGAAAGGAATTTGCGAGGTAAAATAACTAAGATAATGAAGGAAGCGTGTAAGAGTCTTGATACCGTATTTGGGCCCATCACAAGGATGAATCTCAACAGTCTTCCATGTTACACCATGCCTCGACCGCACCTCTAAACCCTCGGCCTCAGCCCGCACTCACAAAGCCGAGGGCTCGAGTCTAGAACCTTCCCAACGGCTAGGAGCGAAGATCTTCAACTGCTAGAAAACCTTCCGTAACGACTAGTAGATCGTTATTATTGCATTTTTCTTATTTAAAACATGGATTGTTTCCTATATAAAATTTGTATGAGAACATTGAAATTTGAAGAAGTTAACCAGTTTTTGTATTCTTGATCAGTGTCAAGAACGCGGTGACTTCAACTTGTTCTGGGAACAATTAAAGCCATTATCCGACTGTATCAAGAGGCTTTTGCACCTCTTATGTTGTCCATCACTCCACCATAAATACTTTGACAACCACCATCAACCTCCATATTCCACCATCGCCGGACGAAGTTTGAAGAGTTTCCATAGGCCAGTCAAGAGATGCTCCTTAACATGTCGAATCCTACTCGAGCTATCGAGGTTAACGGAGTTTTGTATGCATCCCAAATTCTGACCCCAAGGTGTGTATCACGCTGTACACAACGTTCATGGACAACTTAGCGGGAAAGTTCTATGCAAAGTGTGTGTAAAATGTTTGTGTTAGTACAAAGTTTTACACAACGTTGTTCCATGGTTTTTGAATCAATCTCCTGTTCTTGATTACAAATAAAAATTAGTAAATTTATTAGTAACAAATAAAGTAAAAAAATTACAAAAATATAAATGACCTTGCCATTTTGAAATAAGTCGTTGGCAAGTATTATTCGAAGGTAAGTGATGTTGTCATCACATATTTCATTCAGTGACCTCGCGAACAAATGGCTTGACTACCTACCCCATGCCGAGCTCGCTTACAAAAGAACACAACACTCAGCAACAAAGCACTCACCATTTGAGGTTATATATGGGTTCAATCACATCACTCCCTAGGACCTCTCGGCTATACCAAACAAAAAGGTCGCCAACTGATAATTTGAATTATGATTAAATTCATTAGAATGAGCCTAAACGACTATATGTACAAAAGAGAACATTAGACCTAATTACAAGATTAGACCTAACTACAAAAATTACTTTTATGCCCTTGTACATGTATATCCTTTACACACCCCCTCAAGATGGAGCACCCGTGGTGAGTCCAATCTTGGAGCATAAGATCTCGAATGGTAGTCTCGGGAGAGGCTTCGTGAGAATGTCTGCAAGCTGATCAGCAGCTCGAACATAAGTGACCCGAAGAGTGTTCTACTCAACCAGGCCGCGAACGAAGAGATAGTCGAGAGCCAAGTGTTTCATCTGAGAGTGGAAAACCGACTTATCACTTAGATATGTTGCTCCAATGTTGTCGCAGTAGATGGTGGGTGGTGATGATGGCGTGATTCCAAGCTAAGATAGTAAGGCAATGACCCAGAGGACCTCTACGGTGGTGAACGCAATAGATCGGTATTCTGCCTCGGTAGACGAACGGGAGAGTCCGATTTGCTTCTTAGACGACCAGGAAATAGGATGCGCACCAAGGAAGAGAAGATATGCTCCGGTGGACTTGAGATCATGAGAGTCTCTAGCCTAGTCTGCATCGGTAAAGGCATGTAAGGAGAGGGTGTTGTGCGCGGATAAGAAGATACCTCGATCCTTCGTGCCAGCAAGATAACGTAAGACTCTTTTAACATCAGATGACCGCGTTGCTTCTACCCCGAGAAAGAATGATAGGTGGCCCAAGTCTTTGATGGAGAAACGTGCGGCTAGGGCATCAATGAACTGCTGTACCCGTGATGTGGAATTGCCTGTAACAACAATATCATCAACATAGACCAGCACATACAATTGTAGCGCGATTGTGTTGAGAATAAAAAAGGAGGTGTCCGCCAGAGAGTTTGTGAAACCGCGAGCTAGGAGGAATGTGCGAAGCTACGAATACCATGCTCGAGGGGCTTGTTTAAGCCCGTAGATTGCTCGTTGAAGTCTGCACACATGATGAGGTTGAGTTTGATCAATGAAACCGGGGGTTGAGACATGTATACCTCCTCCGAAAGATGGCCTTGAAGAAAGGCATTATTGACATCAAGTTGTCGTAGAGATCATCTGTGGGAGACAGCAATACTCAAGATGACACGAATGGTGGTAGGCTTTACAACCGGGCTGAATGTCTCATGATAGTCTATGCCCGGTCCTTGATGAAACCCCTTTGCAACAAGTCGAGCTTTGAATCTTTCCACAGATCCGTGTTGTTTTCGGTTGATGCGAAACACCCATCGGCAACCAACAATATTCTTTGCTTGAGTGGCTGGAACAAGCTGCGTTGATATTCTGAATTTCAAGGTGCAACGGATGCCCATTGATATTCTGAATTTCGAGGTTCAACTGTCGAATTAAATTACCACGCAGGAGCAACGGGCATCCGTTGCTATTTCCAACGGATGTCCATTGGAATATTTTCTATTTATATCGGAACCTAGGGTTACCCCAAATCATCAATTACATTTGAACGCGTAATCATCGGGCGAGAGTTGGTTCTAGGACGTTGTGGTGGCACGTCCAAGATGATAAGCTCAGGAGACTGTGATGATGTTGGTGGCGTAACATCTGGAGGAGTCAAAGACCGAGAGACAATATCCGAGGGTTGCGGCGGCGAAGGATCCGAGCTTAGGGGCTGAGACGACAATGGAGCAAGGAGCGGCGGCGAGAAGGATGGTGTAGGACTGACGCAAGGGTGGGGGTTGAAAACGGTGTTTGGACAATGGAGCAATGAGCGGCAGCGAGAAGGATGGTGTGGATTGACGCAAGGTTGGGGGTTGACAACGGTGTTTGGCATTTTGGTTTGTGGGAAGAATTTGGTAG
>CM071870.1:20313526-20323822 GCA_036759665.1 Gynandropsis gynandra | reverse complement strand
ATTAGAATGAAAGAAGGAGATGAGTGGAAAACTGCATTTAAAACTAAGCATGGTTTATACGAATGGTTAGTCATGCCCTTTGGGTTATCAAATGCACCTAGTACGTTTATGAGGCTAATGAACCATGTGCTTAGGGAATTCATAGGTAGATTCGTTGTAGTCTACTTTGATGATATTCTGGTCTATAGTAAGAATTTGAATGAACACCTAGGACATCTAGAATCAGTCATGAGGGTACTTAGAAAGGAGGAGTTATATGCCAATCTTAAAAAGTTGTACCTTTTTACGGATAACATTGTTTTCCTAGGATTTGTAGTAAGTGCAGATGGTGTTAAGGTCGACGAGGAGAAAGTCAAAGCCATTCGGGAATGGCCGAGCCCAAAGATCGTCGGGGAAGTCCAAAATTTCCATGGACTCGCGGGTTTTTACCGGCGATTCGTAAAGGACTTCAACACCATCGCTGCCCCTCTTACGAAAGTTATTAAGAAAAACGTGGGATTCAAATGGGAAGAAGCTCAAGAAGCAGCGTTTCAAATGCTAAAGGATAAGTTGACTAACGCCCCGTTGCTTATATTACCCGACTTTCTTAAAACTTTCGAGATTGAGTGTGATGCATCAGGAATAGGCATTGGAGCAGTCTTAATGCAGGATCGGAAGCCGATCGCCTCTTTCAGTGAGAAACTCGGAGGAGCCACTCTTAACTACGCTACTTACGACAAGGAGTTGTATGCACTTGTTCGGGCATTACAGACTTGGCAACATTATCTATGGCCGAAGGAGTTTGTAATCCATACCGACCATGAATCACTCAAGTATCTAAAGGGTCAGAACAAGCTGAGCAAGAGACACGCGAGGTGGGTAGAATTTATTGAGAGATTTCCTTACGTCATCAAGTACAAGCAAGGTAAGGAAAACGTCGTGGCTGATGCGTTGTCCCGAAGGTATGTTTTACTGAGTACCTTAGATGCGAAATTACTAGGTTTTGAACACATCAAAGAATTATATGCAACTGACCTAGAATTTGGAGAAACCTATAAAAATTGTGAGAAATTTGCATCTGGACATTTCTATAGGCATGAAGATTATTTATTTTACGATAGTCGTTTATGCGTGCCTAACTGCTCTTTGAGGGAGTTATTTGTTAGAGAAGCCCACAGTGGTGGACTCATGGGCCATTTCGGAGTCGTCAAGACTTTGAAAACATTGCAGGACCATTTTTACTGGCCACACATGAAAAGAGATGTGGAACGTATCTGCGAGCGATGCGTCGCTTGTAAACAGGCTAAGTCCAAAAGTCAGCCTAACGGTTTGTACACTCCACTCCCTATCCCAACTCATCCTTGAACAGACATATCAATGGATTTCGTGATTGGGTTGCCTAGGTCTAAAACCGGAAAGGATTCCATTTTCATGGTAGTAAATAGGTTTTCTAAAATGGCACATTTTATACCATGTCATAAATCGGATGATGCATTGCATGTAGCCGAATTGTTCTTCAAAAAAGTAGTACGTTTGCATGGCATGCCTAGCACCATAGTTTCCGATAGGGATACCAAATTCCTTAGTTATTTCTGGAAAACTTTGTGGTCCAAGTTAGGAACCAAACTGTTATTTTCTACAACTTGTCATCCACAAACCGATGGCCAAACCGAAGTAGTAAACCGAACCCTAGGTACCTTACTACGTGCATTAGTTAGGAAGAATTTAAAAACATGGGAAGATTGTTTACCGCATGCTGAGTTCGCATATAACCATGCCGTACATTCTGCATCAAAATTCTCTCCTTTCGAGATTGTGTATGGGTTCAATCCTGCTTCACCCCTGGATCTATTGCCTTTACCATCAAGTGACCGAGTCAGCCTGGACGGAAAACAAAAGGCCCGATTGGTCAAGCAAATTCACGAAAAGGCAAGGAAAAACATCGAGGACAAGACCAAGCTTTATATTAAGCAGGCGAACAAAGGACGGAAGAAGATGACTTTCAAGCCCGGTGATCAAGTCTGGATTCATCTGAGGGAGGAGCGTTTCCCAAATGAGCGCAAGTCAAAGCTCATGCCCCGGATCGACGATCCATTTACCATGACCAGAAAGATCAGCAACAACGCCTACCGGCTGGATCTGCGAGGTAAGTATAACGTGAGTTCTAGTTTCAACGTTTCTGACTTAATGCCTTATGTTGCACACCAAGCGGATTTGAGGGCAAATCCTTTTGAAGAAGGGGGGGCATGATATGATCCCGGAGGACGCTGAAGATGCGAACATCAACAGTGAGGAGGACGTGACCCGCGGAAAGGAAGAAGAGGGAATCTCTGCGACCCGAGACGCCGCGACCCGAGATGCCGACGCCATTAGGTCAAAATACGTCGGTCCCGTGACCCGAGCCCGAGCTCTAGAAGAGGATGCCTTGATCATATCCGCTGGTCCCATGACCCGAGCCAAGGCCGCAAAGCTCAAGGAAGCTATTATCGGGATTCTCACGACCGTCCACGCCCACGAGGAGTATGCTAGTTCACGCGATGTCACGAATTTCAAGAATATCATCAAAGTCGAAGCTCGACCCGCTACGGTCATTGATTAGGTTAAGTGACCCGCGTGTACTCTTTTCCCCTCGTCGGTTTTGTCCCACCGGGTTTTCCGACAACGTGTTTTTAACGAGGCCGCGAGTCACTTATTTTCCTGCAACCTAATTAATGATCGGACGCAAGACACGAGTCGGACGCAAAACAAGGTGCACGGCCAACAAGAATCTTATCTATTTGTTTGAAGATTTCAAGACCATTATGAAGGCCCTTGCATGAAGAGTAGCATTTAATGAACTTGAAGTTTGAATTTTCTTGTTTTTGCCTAAATATGGCCGCCCCCCTTGTAGCAAAGAACATCCAACTTTTATCAACTTTGAAAATTATCTTTGAATTGATCTTTGATCATTCTTGAATTCCCTTTGTGAATTCTTTGGGTTGTTGGTGCATAATATCCAACCTCCTACTCGTTGGTGCGTCATATCCATCGAACCGTTCGTCCTTCTTTGGTGCGTCACATCCATCGAAGACGAACACGGTAAATCGAGAGCCTTCCGTAACTCTCGTGCGACCATTCGTTCCACACACCCTTGTGCAATTCGTTGCAGAAAGGCACATCCGTCACTTACCAAGTCTAAAGCGTCGATTCAGTCGGGATCGCGTCACAACCCTTGTACCTCTGCGACCCTTGTACCCCTTTGCGACTCTGTTACCCCTGCGACCCTTATACCCCTCTACGACCCCCTTACCTCTGCGACTCTTGTACCCCTGCGACCCTTGTACCTCTGCCACCCTTGTGACTGTTGTGACCTTTGTGGCCATTTTTGGCCTTTGCGCAGGTATCCTAATGTTGCAAAGTATTTGGAGAAAGAGGAACTTGATCCCGTTAAGTGGACAAGATGCAAATTTAAGGGGAAAGGTACAAGTATTAACAACTAACGGCACCGAGTCAATAAATTCAACGTTGAAAAAGTAAAAAAAATTTATGATCCTAGGGCTTTTAGATATTTGTTTGGAAAAGACAGTGGAATAGTTCAATAGGTATAGGTTGGAAGCAGTTCCTAGGGCTTTTGATCACAAAGAGCTGTTTTTTGCGTCAACAGTTCTTGCGTACGGATGTCCTCCCAACAAATACCTTTCAAATTTCTACGAAGATGTTTCATCCATATCTCAACATCGGTATCGTGGCATCTCCCGTAATCCTAAAAAAAAAAAGTAAAGCTTCCTCTTTATGTTCAGCACGAAGAATACTTTGAATATCCTAAAA
Organism: Gynandropsis gynandra; assembly: GCA_036759665.1. NCBI lineage: Eukaryota > Viridiplantae > Streptophyta > Magnoliopsida > Brassicales > Cleomaceae > Gynandropsis > Gynandropsis gynandra. The sequence goes on along the minus strand of CM071870.1, from coordinate 20,320,036 downwards.
AAAAATAACCATTATTACCCTCTCTGTAATTGGTACCCTTGTGTAATTGTCATCTTAGAATCTCCATTCAGCCTTATCACATCTACATACTTCGGGTTAAAACTGGATTTAACCATCTTCTTGCACATTCTTGGACATGATGGATCCACATCCATAACATCAACATACCATCCCTTTACGCCCAAACTAAGGATGGTTTCAAATGGAAGTAACTGAAACATTAAAACAAAATGATAAAAATGAAAAAGTACGAAAACATTCAAGTTATTCGAGTAATATATACAACTTACTGATGAGGGAAATATCAAGCTATACAAATGCCTAATATCCACTTACCGCAAGTATACGGTTCGTGTAGTACTAGGGTCAAACTTTGGGGACCAGTGCGGCGTTAGAACTAAGATATCACGAGAAGAAGATCGATCAATAGATGGATATCGAACTAGAAAATAAAGATAAAGAAAGGTAACAAAGCTAGACTCGGCAAGATGCAGTATCATGGGTTTCTGGAATACCAGAACATGCAATGGATGTTTCTATGGATCTGAAATCGGTTTGTATCAATCGATGGGGAACTAATATCTAATCCTCTACCTAGGAAATCAACACCATTCATTTTCCGATGTAGCGCGGAACGTCTAGATGCATTAAGAACAATAGGGAATTCTACCTCTAATGCTAGAAATGACTCTTCCAAACCTAAATCTTCTACCTAGGAAATCAATGTCACTCATATTCCTATGTAGCGCGAAACGTCTAGATGCATGAAGAACAATAGGGAATTCGACCTCTAATGTCGGATGGGAACTCGACCTCTATAAACGGAAATGACTTTTCCAAGCCTAAACCATGTATCTAAGGTATAAACGTACTCACCTTCCGATGCCGTAAATCTACACTTAGATGCATGAAGAACAATGGGAATTCTACGTCGATTATTACCCGTTTCTAAATAGATTAACCGACCGGTCAGATTCTCATTAATCTAATTCATTTGAAGGTTGATTCACGAGACTCAAGTCTGACTCTTCCAAGCCTAGACGATCTCTAATCTCCCTCAAACGTGCCTAATCTCAGTTGAATAGATCTAGTCTTACTCAAGCATGAAATCAACAACGTATGAAGGCATTACGCACATATCTATAACCTATCGAACAATTCAATTGAACAAAACCGAAATCAAGCATTAATGAATCAAACTATCCATTACAATGGCATCCCTAACTCATGACAACAAATCTACTCAGAATACATAGGGAAACAAACAAAAACGAAGCAAGTGTTCATCTCCCCTATCATCCCGAGCTTTGGCTTCAGATGAATCCTTTGGATGGCCAAAGTCTTCAACTGTGTTCTCTCCTCTTTCTGGTGTGTCTTTTGGGTGTCTCCTCTCGTCTGTTCTTTGTCCCCTTGCCCTAGATCGCTTATTTCCTCTTTAATTGCCCGTTCAAACATTCAAACTAGGTTGTTCCGAGAATGGCGGCCCGCGCGGGCACATGTTCCACCCGGTCGTGTAGCCTTCAGGCCGAGCGTTTGGAGGTCTCAGCCCGAGCGGGCAAGGTTACCCGACCGTGTGCTCTTCATGCCCGAGTCGTGTTTCATCTCCTGGTACTTGCGGTTCAATGTGCAGCCCGAGTGGGCTCCTTACACAACCCAAGCGGGCAAGGTTTCTTCATCCAATCCGGGCGTGTTCCAAGCCTCCCCGAGTCGTGCAAACTTTGCTGGACATTTTGCTGGAGTTGCAGCCCGTGCGGGGCCTCTTCCAAGCCCGAGCGGGCTATGTTCACTTGCTGTTTCCGCTCCTTTCGCTCGATGCTTGGGTGTTCCATTTGGATCCATGGCCGTGCACATGTTGTATCTTGTCACTTAATCACGTTTTCGGGCTGGATTTTCCGTACTCACTCGTGTTTTGCTTCATGTCTTCGTTTCCTACACAAAACACAAAATGGTAGATGAAATCCTCGAATAAACTCAATAAGTCGGTAAAGTCCAAGAAATCTAATCAAAACTAAACCTAAGAATCATGAAAATACTATGACGGATTACATGTTATCAAACTCCCCCAGACTTAACCTTTGCTCGTCCTCGAGCAAATCTAGAATCGAGTACAAGAAGAGTTAAAAAACAATGGACACTAGCATAAATACTTCAAAGGATTAGCCATCATGCAAAGTAACGCCTCACATGAACGTAAGCCTAAGCGTACCTAGTTCAGACTTTTATCAACCAAAAGTCATGAGCCATGCTATCCTACCAATCCAAAAATTTGTGCGTACTCCCCTATAGAGTACCGGATGGGAACCACGTTTAAGACGAACCACAATTCCTTCTTGTCCCGTACAATCCAGGAGTGATTTAGTAGGATAGACATTTGAACCTTTGTCAATGTGGAGTCACATTGGAAATGAAATAAATGCCTAAATTGTGACTTCTTCTCGAAGTAATGCAACTCGTATTCATCTAAGATTCCTCTCAGCTTCATTATTGTCTCGTGAGGATAACACTTGGTGGTGATCTTTGGTATTCTGTCCATGTGCTTGAATTCATACACAAACTTCGGCTTTTGCGCCACCTGCAACATGACCAATTAAGAATACATTATACTTCTACCGACTCAAGTGACCCATGCGGCTCAACCGACCCTTTGCGACCCATGCGACTCAAACGACCCTCGAACCCTCTAGGACACTCAACCGACTCATTGAGAGTGATGCGACCCATGCGACTCAGTTGACCCATGCGACTCAAGCGACCCACGGGCGTAATATCAAGCAACCCACAAGGCATAATATCAAGTGACCTATGCGACTCAAACGACTCTTGCGACTCAATGAGACAAGCGATCCATGTGACTCAAACGACCCTTGCGACTCAATGACACAAGCGACCCATGCGACTCAAATGACCCTTGGACCCCCTGCGACTCTCAAGCGACTATTGCGACCCAACCAACTCACTGAGACTCAACCGAGTCACTAAGTCGAAGATGGTCATGCAACTCCTGCGACCCTTGCGACTCAACTGACTCACTGAGACTCAACCGACTCAGTGACACTCACACCCATTTCAAATCAATAAACCATTTTCCACTCGAAAGCTTGTAAAGCCCTAGAAATCAATCTACTTATACTTATTGATGCCATTGAACATTGATTCGTGCTCTCTTCTTCACTACTGCTGCTGATTCTAGCAATTTCCTTCTTGCCAACTTTAAATCGATCCCTCTCAAGTTTGAAATCATTTCTTCTTTCTTGCTATAAACTTTGAAACAGGTTTTTACGTTGACAAACTATTCGTCTTTCGTGCTTTTGACACGATTTGACAATTTTTCATGTCGAAAAACTGAAGAACGTGTGTTTTTTCACGTTCGAAAATTAAGGGCAATTTTTTTTAAAGTTTTTTATCCTATTTAATAATTATTTTCACGAGGGTATTTTTGAAGCACTTTAGCTCTACGAGGATATATATGATATTCTCCCTAATGATCCCTAAAATTTAATTTTTTCTGTTGAACCTAACTTTGTTGATTTGACCATATAGGTTTAATTATAAATTTCAGATTAATTCGTAGTTGAACATTCATATGGTTCAGAGCATTTCTTTGTAAACTTCGGTTATTTGCCTATCATAAAATTGGTTTATAATCCAGCAGATTTTCTATATACATTACAAGGTATATTGCATAGAAATGTTAGGCGAATTGTGTTGTTATTTTTTTCTTGGTAAATGGGTATGGGTTTGTGATTGATGCACTTTGTGTCAACCTGTTTTCCAAATTGTATAATCATTTCTCATAATATAAGAAAAAGAATATATATGTACAAAAGATGTATCAGACTTGAAATCTATGTGTTGTCTAAAATTTGGTCATATAAATAAGATGGTTATGAAAAAATACAAATGGATTTGTAAAGATATAGCAAAAAATTAGAGACAAAGTAGTTCTATGAGTTTCAGACATGCCTAAACAACCATTTCTCTAAATGAAAAATCGGTTTTAAAATAACCTAGAAGGAAGTAGTTGGTAGATGCGTTATCAAAGGTAATCAAATATTTAACCTAAACTACCCGCAAGTGCACGTCACGTGTGTAGTACTTTAGGTGTCGATCCCACAGGGACTACGAACCACAACCTAAACTCAAACTGTGAATCAAACTTGCTAACGAACGAATATGGAATTTGAGAATGAAATACTAAAAACAAATAAACAAACGAGTTCCTAACAATGAGACAAACGTTCCACGAATCCGGATTCACCACAAGACTACCGAAACCAACAGCCAACCTATCTATCATGCAATCCCAGTCAAGATATCTAAGACAGACGATCCTTATATGATATCTACCCTCTCTCAAGGCATAGACACGTGATCTAGTCAAGTTATCCCCTACTTTCGTGGCTGACACCTTGAACTAAACCCATAAGATCTGTGATTCATCCGTTTTACCCTCAACCGCTGTTACCCTACTTTCGTGGCCTAAAATTCTCCTTTTGGTCATTCTCCTAATCCCTAACACAAGCATCTACTTGGCCTTCGTAAATACAAGTCATTTAAGCTCTCAGAAACAGAATAGATAAACAAAAACGGGAAGATGCATTCAAAGATAAATCAAAGTGGTCCTGGGATAGCCATGGGCTAATCCCTTCTCATAGAACAAAACAAACTACTCGCTCATGCATCCGTAAACAAACATAATTGAAGTAGAAAGTCTAAGGAACATGAAAACCAAACGAACACAAAGTCTTGGGTTGATCTCCAATGCTCCTTGTATGTCTCCTTCGCAAGAATCTCCTTCTTCTCTCTACTCTCTCTCCTCGTGTGAATTCTCCAAAACTCCCTATCTAACTGAAGCTCTTCTCGACCCCTAGCTCCTGTTCTTCCTTTTCCTTCTTCTTTTCTCCTCCTTTTTCCTTCTGGCCATTCGATCTTTTCCGTTTGTCGCTGCAGCCACCGATTTTGCTTTTTCATGAGTTTTCCATTCTTGATTAAGTTGGGCAACGTTTCCATTACTTTCTCCAACAAAATATCACTTATTCCTCTTCTCTAAAGTCATTTTCCTTATTGTATAAGTCACCAACAAGTTCCTTTTCGTTTTAAGATAAATTAACTTATTTGTAAGTTGCATGTGACGGATGCGACCCGCACAGTCTGAGTGTGTGAACTGCACGGGTGCGGCGCTCATGATCCCGCATGATCGCGATGGAAAACAAGGCGACCCGCACGTGCTAGGGAGTGCCCGCTCCGGCTGATGCGTGCCTCGGTCGAGCTAGGCTGTGCCCCGCTCGGGCTAGTGCCTCGACCGTGTGTAGTACTTGCCCGACTCGTGCTCAAGTTGCTGGACCAGTGGCTCGTAGCATTGAAGAACTAAATGCCCGCACGGGCAAGGGTGTCCCCCGCACGGGCTGAGCTTGTTCATTGCCGATTCTTGTCCCGTTTGTTCCGTGATGATCTTCGATGTTGGCACTTTGTTCCGTGATGTTCCGTGATGTTCATTGCCGATTCTAGTAACCTCGTCTAAACCCCCCACAAGCAACACTAGGATTCCCAAAGAATTTCGACCTATTGTTTTTCAGCCGACTAATAAGCTCTAACGCTTAAGAAAATTCTAGCTCAAACATGCAAAATATCACAAAAAATGCCAACTTCTTAAGTATCTTAGGTTCAGGTTCATCTCAAAATGTGGCACCGGAAAAGTGCCTGGGACGACCCTGACTCATCAAAGCAAAAACAAACTAAAACTACAAAAATCAAAGAGAAAATGGAAGAAAATGAAACGAGATCACCTGACAAACGTGAGCTGCTCCCCCAGACTTGAATTGAACGAGTCCTCGACGTGAAGCTCCGATGGAGGGTAAGGGAAGTAAAGTCACGTTTGTGTTGGTATTTTTTGTTTTTCTTAACGATTAACCGAGTCTTAAACTAAAAACTAAGAAAAATAGAAACAAACATTTTGGTTGCCTCCCAGAAAGCGCTTATTTAACGTCTTTAAGCTTTAACGTCTCCATTCCTCATGCATGCGTGACGGGTGGATCGGAAAGGGAAATGGAGTTTCCACTTTCGATCGGTTGAGTGGCTTGGTAAAGTTTTAGTCGTTGTCCATTACCTTTGAATGTCCCACTGGAATCGCTTCATAGTTCCACTTCTCCATGTGTGAAGACTTCTCGTACCTGAAAAGGAGCAGACCAACGAGACCGTATGTTGCCTGATAAAGGCTTAGGACGAGAATTTGATGCGTATCAGAGTTAAATATAACCTAATCTACCCGCAAGTGCACGACACGTGTGTAGTATTTTAGGTGTCGATCCCACAGAGACTACGCAACACTACATAAACCCGAACTACGAATCAAACTTGCTAACGAAAGAAGGTGAATAAGGAATGAAATACTGAAAGTAACTAAACTACTTGGGTTCTAACGATGAGACAAACGTCCTAGGAATCCGGTTTCGCCACAAGACTACCGAAACCAACGATCAACCTATCTATCATGCAATCCCAGTTAAAGCT
>CM071870.1:20278814-20289122 GCA_036759665.1 Gynandropsis gynandra | reverse complement strand
TTATCCATCTTTTTTCGACCTGAAAGTTCTGCAAAGGACAAATAAAGAACAATTTACGTAGAAGGAACGAATGAAAAGAAAACAAAAATAAAAACAAAAACAAAAACAAAGCAAGAAGGACTTCTAGGTTCGAATCTAAGACGCGTTGACAATAGTCCCCGGCAACGGCGCCAAAAACTTGATGCGTATCAGAGTTAAATATAACCTAATCTACCCGCAAGTGCACGGCACGTGTGTAGTATTTTAGGTGTCGATCCCACAGAGACTATGCAACGCTACCTAAGCCCGAACTATGAATCAAACTTGCTAACGAAAGAATGTGGATAAGGAATGAAATACTGAAATTAACTAAACTACTTGGGTTCTAACGTTGAGACAAACGTCCTAGGAATCCGGTTTCACCACAAGACTACTGAAACCGGCGATCAACCTATCTATCATGCAATCCCTGTTAAAGCTATCTAAGGCGGACGATCCTAACATGATATCTACCCTCTCTCAACGCATAGGCACGTGGTCTAGACAAGCTGCCCCCTACTTTCGTGGCTGACACCATGAACTAAACCCATAAACTCTGTGATTCGCCCGTTCTCCCTCAACCGTTGCTACCCTACTTTCGTGGCCTACCTCGGTTGTTCTAAACCTGATCTTCTAGGACTAGAATTCTCCTTTCGGTCCTTCTCCTAACCCCTAACACATGCATCTACGTGATCAGCGCAAACACAAGTAAATTTAAGCATTCAAATATAGAATAGATAAACTAAAACGGGAAAATGCATTCAAAATAGATCAAAAGCGGTCTCGGGATAGCCAAGGGCTAATCCCTTCTCCTAGAACAAACAAACTACTCGCTCATGCGTCTGTAAAGAAACATAAACATAGTAGAAAGTCTAAGGAACATGAAAACCAAACAAAACCGAAGTGGTGGTGCTCGATCTCCAATGCTCCTCGCTTGTCTCCTCGCAAGAATCTCCTTATCTTCTACTGAACTAATCTCCAATGTAAGCTTGCTGTAATGACATCTTTTTGCCTCCTTTTAAGCCTCCTAAGTCGGTCCAATTGTTCCTTAATTGCCCCACCTACTTGCCTTTGTTTTAAGTTAAGTTTACTTAACTTAATATGCAGATATGGGCCGCGACCCGCTCGGGTAGTGAGTGTGCCCGCTCGGGTGCGGCTAGGGCAAGTCGTGCGTGCTGTTTGGCTGGAATGATGCCCGATCGGGCATGGTGCGTGTGCCCGCTCGGGCACAAGGCAAATGGTCGGGCAAGACATGCCCGAATCGTGCAAAAGTGTCCACACAATTGGCCGTAGGTTTTGCCCGATCGTGCAAGGGTTGTGCCCGACCGGGTGGAGGCTTTTCCATGCTCAATCTCGTCCCGTTTGTCCCGTGATGATCCTCGAAGTTGCTCCTTAGCTCCGTGCATGTCCTTTTAGCTCCAAAATGATCCAAATACGCGTAAAAACCTGTAAGAACACGAAAAGCACGAAAGCAAGTAAAACGGAAAGGGAATCATGCGTAAAACATCACATATGTAAAGAATGTGGATGAGGAATGAAATACTGAAAGTAAATAAACTACTTGGGTTCTAACGATAAGACAAATGTCCTAGGAAACCGGTTTCACCACAAGACTATCGAAACCAATGATCAACCTATCTATCATGCAATCCCAATTAAAGCTATCTAAGGCGGACGATCCTAACATGATATCTACCCTCTCTCAAGGCATAGACACGTTATCTAGACAAGCTGCCCCCTACTTTCTTGGCTGACACCTTGAACTAAACCCATAGACTCTATGATTCACCCGTTCACCCTCAACCGTTGCTACCCTACTTTCGTGGCCTAACCTCGGTTGTTCTAAACCTGATCTTCTAGGACTAGAATTCTCCTTTTGGTCCTTCTCCTAATCCCTAACACATGCATCTACGTGGCCTTTGTAAACAAAAGTCAATTAAGCGCTCAGATAAAGAATAGATGAACTAAAACGGGAAGATGCATTCAAATTAAATCAAAGTGGTTCCGGGATAGCCAAGGGCTAATCCCTTCTCCTCGAACAAACAAACTACTCGCTCATGCATCTGTAAAGAAACATAAACATAGTAGAAAGTCCAAGGAACATGAAAACCAAACAAAACCGAAGTGGTGGTGCTCGATCTCCAATGCTCCTCGCTTGTCTCCTCGCAAGAATCTCCTTATCTTCTACTGAACTAATCTCCAATGTAAGCTTGCTGTAATGACGTCTTTTTACCTCCTTTTAAGCCTCCTAAGTGGGTCCAATTGTTCCTTAATTGCCCCACCGACTTCCCTTTGTTTTAAGTTAAGTTTACTTAACTTAATATGCAGATATGGGCCGCGACCCGCTCGGGTAGTGTGTGTGCCCGCTCGGGTGCGGCTAGGGCAAGTCGTGCGTGCTGTGTGGCTGGAATGATGCCTGATCGGGCATGGTGTGTGTGCCCGCTCAGGCACAAGGCAAATGGTCGGGCAAGACATGCCCGAGTCGTGCAAAAGTGTCCACACAATTGGCCATAGGTTTTGCCCGATCGTGCAAGGGTTGTGCCCGACTGGGTGGAGGCTTTTCCATGCTCAATCTCGTCCCGTTTGTCCCGTGATGATCCTCGAAGTTGCTCCTTAGCTCCGTGCATGTCCTTTTAGCTCCAAAATGATCCAAATACGCGTAAAAATCTGTAAGAACATGAAAAGCACGAAAGCAAGTAAAACGGATACGGAATCACACGTAAAGCGACACATATATATCGAAAATGTCTCTTAAATCATGCAAGAAATACCTATGAAAACGAGATGATCATACCTCTTTGATGAGTTTGGCATGATTAGGCATCTTTTGGAAGGCTTCCACGAATGGGATGTTGATGTCAAGCTTTTTTGGACCCTCTACAAATCTGCTCACTCTCTCTTCGTTCTTATTGCTCACCAACCGTTGAGGAAACAATATTGGAGGTTTGTACGCCGGTGGAGAAACGTATGGTTTGTCTAAATCAGGTTCAACTCCTTCCATAATCGCAATCGTACATGTGCCTGTTTTCATGGACGTACCAGCAGCTTGCTCTTGCTCTTTGGAGGGCGAATGCTCAATCACATCATTGCTGCACATAGAAATAGTGTTCAGGTACTCTCTCGGGTTTAATTCGGGTTTACCGGGAAGCTGTCCAGAATTGCGAGAGGATGAGGCAGCTTGCTGTGCTACGGAGTTCTCTAAACTCTTCACATAGTTGCTCAAGGATTCCATCTGAGTTTTGAGCTCGTTGATCACTGTCCCTACATCCACATTGAATTTGGTTTGAGTTGAATGCTTATGCCTTTGCTCCTTGATAAATTCGAGCAACACTCCCTCAAGGTTAGACAAAGGGGCTTGAGGAGGTTGAGGAGTTTGCGGAACTTGCTGAGCATGCTGAACTTGCTGGTTATTTTGCTGGTATGGCTGCTGTGATTGCTGAAATCCCGAATACTTCATTGGTTGAGTCGTTCGGTATGACAAGTTCGGGTGATTCCTCCAATTCGAGTTGTAGGTATTCCCGAATTGTGTGTTTCCTTGCTGCTAGGCATAATTCATGTATTCCACGTTCTCTTGCAGCGTGCATTGATAAGCCAAATGTTCTGTATCTCTGCAATTCACGCAGTACATGGCGTTCGCTGCATTATCCGTTGCTCTGCCCTGATTCGGCTCATATAGGCATCGAGTGCTGTTAGGCATAGCTCTCGGTGTTGACCACATGGTGTGGTTCATGGCGAGGTTATCGATCAGTTCGTATGCCTCCTTGACGCTCAGATCCATAAACGATCCTCTAGCAGCATTATCCAACGTCGTTCGATTCATTTGAAATTCCGTTGTAAAAGGTTTGGATAACGTACCACTGTTCGAGACCATGGTGTGGACACATATGTAGAAGATCCTTAAATCTACCCCACGCTTCAAACAAGGTTTCTCCATCTCTGCATCTAAACGTTGTGATTACCCCCCTCATCTGAATCGTCTTGTTCGGAGGAAAGAGCGTGATAAGAACAATGTGCAGAGCTGATCCCAAGTCGTGATTGAACCATCGGGAAGCGATTGCAGCCATGTTTTTGCTCATCCCCCAATTGAGAAGGGGAAGAGATGCAGTAAGATCACATCCTCTGAGACTCCGTGTATCTTGAATATACCGTAAAACTCAAGGAAGTCTCTGAGGTGCTGATGGGAATCCTCTTGATTTCCACCCATGAATTGCTTCTGATAAAGCATGTTGATCATCGCCGGTTTAATCTCAAACTATTCTCTAGTAAGAGCAGGCATCCTTATGGTTGTTTGCACGTTGTTCATGTTCGGCACCACGTAATCCTCGAGACGACGTGGTGGAGGAGCCTGTGGCTCTCGCGGTTGAGGAGCGAGTTGCTGTTGCTGCATATGCCCCAAATTACCGATAGGTAATAGTGGCTGTTCGTGGCCGTTTTGATTATCCATATTCTCGTTGATCTGACGGCTCTACAAAGGACAAATAAAAATGATTTACGTAGAAAGAACGAAAGAAAAGAAAACAAAAACAAAACAAGAAAGACTCTAGGCTCGAATCTAAGACGTGTTGACAATAGTCCCCGGCAACGGCGCCAAAAACTTGATGGGTTATAAAAATTAAACAAATATTTAACCTAAGCTACCCGTAAGTGCACAACACGTGTGTAGTACTTTAGGTGACGATCCCACAGGGACTACGCAACACAACCTAAACTCAAACTGTAAATCAAACTTGCTAACGAAGGAATATAGAATTTGAGAATGAAATACAAAAAACAAATAAACAAACGAGTTCCTTACAATGAGACAAACGTTCCAGGAATCCGGTTTCACCATAAGACTACCAAAACCAATAGTCAACCTATCTATCATGCAATCCCAGTCAAGATATCTAAGGCAGACGATCCTAATATGATATCTACCCTCTCTCAAGGCATAGACCCGTGATCTAGTCAAGTTATCCCCTACTTTCGTGGCTGACACCTTGAACTAAACCCATAAGATCTGTGATTCATCCGTTTTACCCTCAACCGCTGCTACCCTACTTTCATGGCCTAACCTCGGTTGTTCTAAACCTGATCTTCTAGGACTAGGACTAGCCTTTTAGTCCTTCTCCTAATCCCTAACACCTGCATCTACTTGGCCTTCATAAACACAAGTCATTTAAGCTCTCAGAAAAAGAATAGATAAACAAAAACGGGAAGATGCATTCAAAGATAAATCAAAGTGGTTCCGGGATAGCCATGGGCTAATCCATTCTCCTAGAACAAAACAAACTACTCGCTCATGCGTTCGTAAACAAACATAATAGCAGTAGAAAGTCTGAGGAACATGAAAACCAAATGAAACCGAAGTCTTGGGTTGATCTCCAATGCTCCTTGTATGTCTCCTTCGCAAGAATCTACTCTTCTCTCTACTCTCTCTCCTCGTGTGAATTCTCCAAAACTCCCTCTCTAACTGGAGCTCTCCTCGACCCCTAGCTCCTGTTCTTCCTTTTCCTTTTTCTTTTCTTTCCTTTTCTCCTCCTTTTTCTTTCGGGTCGTTTGTTCTTTTTGTTTTGTCCCAGCAACCATTGATTTTGCCTTTTAATGAGTTTTCCATTCTTGATTAAGTTGGGCAACGTTTCCATTACTTTCTCTAGCAAAATCTCACTTATTCCTCTTATCTAAAGTCGTTTTTCTTATCGTATAAGTCACCAACAAGTTCCTTTTCATTTTAAGAGAAATTAACTTATCTGTATGTTGTAGGTGACGCACGCGACCCACGCGGGCTGAGTGTGTGACCTGCGCTGGTGCGGCGCGTATGATCGCGCATGATCGCGGTGATAAACAAGGCGACCCACACGGGCTAGGGAGTGCCCGCTCGGGCTGATGCGTGCCCCGGTCGGGCTGGGGTGTGCCCCGCTCGGGTTGGTGCCTCGATTGTGTGTAGTACTTACCCGCCTCGTGCTCAAGTTGCGGGACCAGAGCCCGTAGCATTGCCGAACTAAATGCCCGCGCGGGCAAGAGTGTATCCCGTGCAGGCTGAGCTTGTTCTTCGCTGATTCTCGTCCCGTTTGTTCCGTGATGATCCTAGGTGTTGGCACTTTGTCTCGTGTACGTCCTTTAGCTCCAAAATGAACCGAATACACATTAAAACCTGTAAGAACATGAAAACACAAAAACAAGTAAAACCGATATAGAATCATACGTAAACATCGCATCTATATCGTAAACATCTCTAAAATCATGCAAGAAATACGTATGAAAACGAGATGATCATTGGTAAAGATGAGGGTTGGTGGACTTAATATCAGCTGAAGAATTTCCTATTCTGAAGGGTTGTGGTCTTTGTATCCAATAAAGGCCACGTCTTGAAGCATCAGAAGGCTACAGATTCTTCTCCTCCAACCAAGCCTTTAGAAACTACATGCAAGAAATATGTCAGAATTACATAAAAACCCATAAAAGAAAATCCAAGAATAGTTCAACCTTAAGAAACAAATCAAAGATTGTTGAGTTCACTGCTAAAGCTAAATATGTTAATTAACACCGTTATAAAATCTGGTAACGTCTATTTTGTTCTAGTATTTTCATCTATTTTCATAGTTAGTTTCATCATTCATTTGATTTTACCAAGCATTAAGCATCATGATCATCCCGTTTTCAGTCATTTTGAAGCTAAAGGACGTGCACAAGACAAAGTACAAACATCAAGGATCATCACGGGACAAACTGGACGAGAATCGGCAAGGAATATCCATTACCCGCGCGGGTACTTCCCTAGCCCGAACGGGCATTTGTTACGACGATTTTTTCCAGCAAATTGTGCACGAGTCAGGCAAGAAAAACCACGCTCGGGGCCTCAGCCCGAGCGGGCAGCAAGCCAGCCTGAGCGGGCAGCAGCTCAGCCCGAGCGGGCTGCCTCTTTCCATCGCGTTCTTGCGCGATCGTCTGCGTCGTTCCAGAGCAGGTCACTTACCTTGCCCGCTCGGGTCGCGTCCGTCACCTGCAACTCTAAATAAGTTAATTTGACTTAAAACAAGTGGGAGTTCGTGGGGGACTTATACAATAAGGAAAACGCCTTTAGAGAAGGGAAATAAGTCATATTTCGCTGGAGAAAGTAAGGGAAACGTGGCCAACTTAATCAAGATTTGGAAAACTCAAGAAAAGGAAACAAAGAGATGTGGCTGCTGGAAGGAACGAAGGGAGACCTAGAGGGACGAATGGAGACAGAAAGTTAGAGAGAAGAGAGAGCACACGGAGAGAGAGAAGGAGACCAGCACGCACTTACAAGGGCGAAGGACAGCGCGAGGAATCCTGAGCGTGGAGGAGCTATTGACATCGGTAATAGAATAGGGAGGGATCTCATTCTTTATCCATGTTGAATATAATTATCTTTTGTGTTTCTTTTGCTAAGTTCATGTCCGAGTAGGTCCATAGCCATGGGTTAGAGAGCTTTGCCGATATGTAATGAAGTTTTGTTTTTAATGCTTGGTTATAATATTTGTTTGTTTCGGATTGATTGGTTGTTCGTAATGCTTTTATTTTTGTTGGTCGCTTGAATGAATGATTATAAAAATCTAATTGCATTGGGAGATGAATTGGATTTTGGAACGTAACCATGATAGGAAGTCTCAATTTATTTAGAACCTTGTCCAGCCGGTTGATTGAATATAGGAATTAGGATAGTGATCTTAATTCATCTAGTAGGTGAGATTACAAAATTTGGAGATTGGTAGTAAGCATGCTAGGTAATGGGTTTAAGCATCGAGAGAGTCATTCCCTAGAAAAGAGCTTGAAATCCCTGAATACGTAACGATATCTATAACCATGATCTTGTTAGAATTTCGTTGCATCATCGTGCATCTCTCGAAACCTGTGATATTTAGTTCATTGAGTTTAATCCGATAGTTAATTAGTTTAGTTTAGTTTCATTCGAATTCCCATCACTTATTTATTTCACACGTCTTATTCATTAGTTTACTAGCTTTAGAGTTGCATCGATTCTTCGTGTTCGACCCTGGTACTATACGATCCGTATTCTTGCGAAAGCGTTAGTCTAGGTAAATTATTACTTGGGATTAACCACATCAAGTTTTTGGAGCCGTTGCCAGGGAATTGATTACGGCTTTAGAGTTATGATACTTTTAGATTAGGACGCAGTCCTTTCCGGAGTCTTATTTGTTTTTCGTGTTTTTGCTTTAAGTTTTTTTTTTTCTTGAGTCAAATCTTTTTACCTCTCGGAGCCTAACCGATTCTTGTGTTTCTATTTTGTAAGGTACATTATCACGCAAGACCGAAGAAGAACAAATGGCAGAACGTCGCATTCTAAACGCGCCGCAAATTCCAGCCGCGTTTGAAGGAGCATACTTACCGCAAGCTCACAGCAGAATTCTTCGCCACATTCACAGCCTTTTTTGCTGAATCCGAGGATAGAGAGAAGACGTTTATGGAATTCCGCCTGCTAGGGCAGAGTTACCGGATCACAGCGAGGCAGTTTGCGTCGATACTCAAGGTTCCGCACGGCACATATGTGAGATTACCCGACATCAACCGGAACCACCAAGGGGAGTTTTGGTCGCAGATCGCGCTTGGTGAGTACTCGTTCAGATGCTCGGTAATGCAACATTCAGAGGGAGATCCACCGAGGATCCAAATCAGCATCTTACTGATTTTAATATGCTTTGCCAAACCATCAGAAACGGAGAAGGAATCTCGGATGAGGACGTCATGCTCGCTGCCTTCCCATTCTCAGTGAAGGATAAAGCACAAGAATGGTTGTATTCCCAACCGGCAAACTCTATAGGATCATGGGGGCAACTAGAGGAAAAGTTCATGATGCGATTCTTCCCTCAGAGTAAAGCTCAGCTTGCCAAGAATCAAATCAACAGGTTCGTTCAAGGGGCAGCTAAGAGTCTATACGAATCGTGGGAACGTTTCAAAAGCTATCAACGCCTTTGCCCACACCACGACATGGATCAGAGCTATCTTATACACAACTTTATGCAAGGACTCATGGATAACACGAGAACTTTGATCATAGCCGCCGCTGGAGGTTCTTTGAGCAACCTCACTTTTCCACAAATCGAAAACTTGATTGATCGTATGGCCGATGAGGGCAGCAACACCGCTGGAGAATACAATTGATCATATCGTTATCATACGTATTTCTTGCACGATTTAGGAGACGTTTTTGATACATATGTGATGTTTTACGTATGATTCCGTTTCCGTTTTACTTGTTTTCGTGTTTTCATGTTCTTATAGGTCTTTACGCGTATTTGGATCATTTTGGAGCTAAAAGGACATTCACGGAGCTAAGGAGTAACTTCGAGGATCATCACGGGACAAACGGGACGAGATTGAGCATGGAAAGCCTCCACCCGGTCGGGCACAACTCTTGCACGACCGGGCAAAACCTACGGCCAATCTTGTGCACATTCATGCACGACTCGGGCAAGAATACCCGACCTACTGGCTTGTGCCCGAGCGGGCTCACATACCATGCCCGATCGGGCATGTATTCCAGCCACACAACTCATCCAGCCACACAACTCACGCGTTCCACCCTAGCCGCACCCGAGCGCGAGCGGGCACCGCCCGAGCGGGTCACGGCCCGTAACTGCCTATTAAGTTAAGTAAACTTAACTTAAAACAAAGGGAACTCGTGGGGGAAATTTAGGCAATAATTGGACTGACTTAGGAGGCTTAAAAGGAGGTAGAAGATTAAGGAGATTCTTGCCAGGAGCATTGGAGATCAAGCCCCGACAATTCGGTTTTGTTTGGTTTTCATGTTCCTTAGATTTCCTACTTTGTTTATGTTTCTTTACAGACGCATGAGCGAGTAGTTTGTTTATTCTAGAAGAAGGGATTAGCCCTTGGCTATCCCGGAACCACTTTTGATCTATTTTGAATGCATCTTCCCGTTTTAGTTCATCTATTCTTTATCTAAGTGCTTAATTTACTTGTGTTTGCAAACGGCCGCGTAGATGCATGTGTTAGAGATTAGGAGAAGGACCGAAAGGAGAATTCTAGTCTTGGAAGATCAGGTTTAGAACAATCGAGGTTAGGCCACGAAAGTAGGGTAGCAACGGTTGAGGGTGAAACGGGCGAATCATAGAGCTTATGGGTTTAGTTCAGGGTGTCGGCCACAAAAGTAGGGGGCAACTTGTCTAGATCACGTGTCTATGCCTTGAGAGAGGGTAGATATCATATTAGGATCATCCGACTTAGATAGCTTTAACAGGGATTGCATGATAGATAGGTTGATCATTGGTTTCGGTAGTCTTGTGGTGAAACCGGTTTCCTAGGACG
>CM071870.1:20250896-20266716 GCA_036759665.1 Gynandropsis gynandra | reverse complement strand
AAAAGAAAAGAAAAAGAAGAAAGAAGCTCGGAAAGAAAGAAACAAGTATCCTCGGTTGACCTAGGTTTAGCATTGTCTGAAGTCTTGTCTGGTGGAGGGAGTTACGGTAGCGTGTCTAGTTTCGTTTGATTTACTTTCTCATGGGTAACCGTGGTGGACCTAGGATTAAGACTGAAAACTCGATTAAACCGAATTTGCTCTCGACATGCTAGTTAATCGGTTAGGTTCGCTTAGCGGTATTTCTAGGAGAAGGGGAATTCTCGTGTTTTTCATACCCCATGTGTTCCACGTTTACGTTTGCTTAGGGACAAGCAAACATTCAAGTCTGGGGGATTTTGATCATCTCGTTTTCATACGTATTTCTTGCACGATTTAGGAGACGTTTTTGATACATATGTGATGTTTTACGTATGATTCCGTTTCCGTTTTACTAGTTTTCGGGCTTTTCATGTTCTTACAGGTTTTGACGCGTATTTGGACCATTTTGGAGCTAAAGGAACAAGCACGGAGCTAAGAAGCAACTTTGGGGATCATCACGGGACAAACGGGACGAGATTGAGCATGGAAAAGCCTCACCCGGTCGGGCACAACACTTGCACGATCGGGCAATTGCCTTGTGCCCGAGAGGGCTCACATACCATGCCCGATTGGGCATGTATTCCAGCCACACAACTCACGCGTTCCACCCTAGCCGCACCCGAGCGGACACAATGACCGCCCGAGCGGGTCGCGGCCCGTAACTGACTATTAAGTTAAGTAAACTTAACTTAAAACAAAGGGAACTCGTGGGGGCAATTTAGGCAACAATTGGACCGACTTAGGAAGCTTAAAAGGAGGCAGAAGACGTCATTGAAGCAAGCTTACATGGGATATTAATTCAGTAGAAGATTAAGGAGATTCTTGCGAGGAGACAAGCGAGGAGCATTGGAGATCAAGCACCAACACTTCGGTTTTGTTTGGTTTTCATGTTCCTTAGACTTTCTACTTTGTTTATGTTTCTTTACAGACGCATGAGCGAGTAGTTTGTTTGTTCTAGGAGAAGGGATTAGCCCTTGGCTATCCCGAGACCGCTTTTGATCTATTTTGAATGCATCTTCCCGTTTTAGTTCATCTATTCTTTATCTAAGTGCTTGAATTTACTTGTGTTTACAAAGGCCAAGTAGATTCATGTGTTAGGGATTAGGAGAAGGACCGAAAGGAGAATTCTAATCCTAGAAAGTCAGGTTTAGAACAACCGAGGTTAGACCACGAAAGTAGGGTAGCAACGGTTCAGGGTGAACGGGTGAATCACAGAGTCTATGGGTTTAGTTCAAGGTGTCAGCCACGAAAGTAGGGGGCAACTTGCCTATGTGGTAGGGTATGTGATTCGCTTCATGGAGAAGCCACATGAAGATCATATGACGGCAGTGAAGCACGTGTTATGCTGCCTTTCTGGGACACGTAGTTATGGGGTGTTATACGAAAAGCAGTGTGATGGTCAACCATGGAGAAATCACCCAAATTTCTCCTACAAGAATTCAGACGATGCATTGAACGCACAACAACTATCGGGAAACTTTCAGCCACGAGTAATGCAAAGGAATCAGAATTTTCAGCCAAGGATGCATCCCCAAAACCAGAATTACCAGCCGCGTGCGCCTCCTCCTCCGCAACAAGAAGCTATCGCCGATATTACGTCTATGCTAGCTCAACTCTTACAAGGACAAAAAGATCTATACAACGAGTCTAGAGGGATGAGAGCAGAACATGAAGATGCAAAGAAACAATTTGTGGAGATCAAGACGCACCTAAAGATCTTGGATACTCAAGTTGCACAACTCGCTGCAAACTCCTCTCAACCGCAAGGAGTTCTACAGGGGAGGCCGCAAGCAAATCCCCGTGGGCATGTCAATGCCATATATCTACGGAGTGGTAAGACGGTAGATCAGCCCGCTGCTTTGATGTTTGAAAGGGATGAAGCACCTCGTACAACAGTGGAGAAGGGCAGAAACGATGAAAATCATGAGAAGAAAGCTGATGAGGAAGAATAGCCACAATACGTGAAACCCGAACCAAGACCGCCTCCTTTGCCATTCCCACAACATCAACGTAAGAGATTGATGGATCAGGCCAATCCCTCGACATTTGACATAGGTGAACCGTCCGGTACAGTAATGGAAAAGGGCAGTAGTGTCGAAGAGCACAAAAAGAAACCCGAGGAGGAGGAAGAGATGAAATACGTAAAACCCGATCCAAGACCGCCTCCTTTGACGTTTCCCCAACGTCAAAGCAAAAAGAACGAGGATGCTCAATTTGTTAATTTTGCTGAGATGTTAAAGAAGATGCATATTACAATTCCATTCCAGGAGGCGTTGAAGAAGATGTCTTCATACGCTAAGTTCTTAAAGGAGTTGCTTGCGAACAAACGAGACGTAGCGATGGAAACCGTCATGGTGACTAACTCGATGCTGCAGCCAAACCTACCCAAGAAAATGCCCAATCCAGGTATATTCATGATCCCTTGTAAAATAGGTGCTTATGAAATTATCCATGCATTAATTGATGTCGGAGCAAGCGTGAGCGTGCTACCGTTGTCGTTATACGAAAAACTGAATCTTAGGGACATGTTGGATCTTAAACCTACAGGAATGGCACTCACCATGGCTGATCAAAGTGTTAGGATACCCAAGGGCATGCTGGAAGACGTGCCATTACAAGTTGGGAAGTTCTTCATCCCGGTCGATTTCGTCGTCTTGGATATGGAGGAGGACAAGAAAATCCCAGATATTCTCGGTAGGCCGTTTCTCAGTACGGCAAAGACGATCATACATTGTGCTGAAGGTAGACTCACACTTAAATTCGGGGATGAAGAAGTGGAATTCAATCTGAACGACACGCTCAAGCAACCTTGTATGGTGGATTCGGTATTCCACATCGACGTCCTAGAGAGACTAGCCGAAGAAGTCTTTGACGAGATCCGGAATATGGATTCTGTTGAGTTAGCTCTTTTAGCAGCTGAAAAACAAGTGTAAAAAGACCCAAACGATGCAACATACTGTACTAAGCTGATGCACGGAGAAAAGACAAAGGAGATCCCAAACACCGAGCTAGACGCACTCCGAGCAGATTTCTGTGCGATCCGAGCACAGCAGTTCATAAGCAAAGCAAAAGGTGAAATTTCGGACAATCCTTATCAAGACGAGTGCTCAACCCACAAACACATAAGTACAGATCGATTGGACATCAATTTGAATCATGAAAACGACCTAAATCAGTGCGCAAATCTCCGCGCATCCAAGGCAGATTCCAGCGCGCATCAAACAGCAGGTAGCGCGAGTTCAACCACTCCCGAGACGCCTAACAGCCACGCCAAACGTCCAGCACCTAATTGGGACATTGGTAAGGCACCCAAGGTTAAGATGAAGCCTTCACCGCAAGGGCTCATGCACCGAAAAATTCCGGAAACATTGAAGGGAACCAAAAGACGAACGCCTAACCGGTTTCATGGAGTTCATAACCGAACTTATGGATAGCTCAAATAAATTCTTTGGACAGTATGATCTAGCCGCCAACATAGGTAACAACACGACTAAGCTTAGGGAGGATATGACTGATTGTGCAAGGAATCCAACTTATCTGCGTGCTATACCCATTCGAGCACACTATGCACGCGAGACGCTACGCACACGACGACGTCGAGGACGTCCATCTAATGAGTAGCACGTTTTGGTCAGGCTCCGACCTTAAACTAGCGCTTCTCGGGAGGCAACCCGAGCCCCATATCGTTTAGTTATTTCGTTTCAGTTTTTTTAGAATTCGACTCTTATTCTTTTCACAAGCATGTTCCTTACCAACAACCCCGATGTATCGTACTGTCTCCTTTGGATTTTGTGACTTTTGTTACAGGTTTTCCACTTTGAAAGCATCCACAACATAAGGAAAGACGCGTACAGCTACATCAACTCGGGACATCCAGAACGCATCAGGTGCACACGTTCCTATTTATAGTATTTTTCCCCGAGTTTTTACGTGTTAGTCCTTCTCTTAGGTATTGAACACCGGGACGATGTTCCGTTCAAGTCTGGGGGGTATTCTTTAAATTTCATGATTGTGATTAGGATTTAGATGTTGAGTTCTTCGTTTTGTTTTTTTTAGGATTAGACGGACGGATATCTAGTACGAAAAATTCGAACTTTAGTCACCTTGTGCAACTTTGTCGAATCGGGAACAAAAGTCTAGGTTTGCTGAAACATACCTTTAGATATCGATTTGTTAGTGATCGTGCATGAATCCATGGCCTATAGTTGTATTCCTTCCCTTAGGCTTCAATCCCAAGCACTTATATCTCCGAGCGTACCTTTCATTCCTTGTTTTGTTTCGATCATTATATTTCCACGCACTTAAACTCTGCTGTCAATAGACTAAGTTCTTTAACTTTTCAGCCCTACATTGACATGAGTGCATCAATATTGATGGTTCGCGTCTAAGTGGTGTGTCGAGGCGGTTTTCTACGTCCTAAGGGTTGGAGTCGATGCGTATTCACACTAGTTAATCAAAAAGAAGAAAAAAAGAGAAAAGAAAAAAGAAAAAGAAAAAAATCAGCAAAAACAAAACCTCTTCACTCCGCTAAGGTTATGAGACCTTATGAGTGTGCCAATTGGCAACCTGGGTCTAAGTAGAAGGCTGTCCTCTTCAACTCCGACGTCCTAGAAACCGAGTGCGAATTTTCAAATAAAACAATTGTGTGAAAACCGAAAAAAAAAGAAGAAGAAACATAGAACCTAAAATGAAGAAAAATAGTTGTCTTAAGAATGGTATCGAATTGTTTGCGCATTAGAATAGGTATGGAGATTGCTTGGATGTTGTCTAGGGGTTAGTGAAATGAACTCGAGACATGTGTAGGATTGCACGGTTAGTGTTTTTCGGTAGATAGGGGTCTAAATTTGGTGCGCTTAGATCTATGTTCGTGTGACGCGTTGTTGTGTAGGGTGGCTGACTTTTCGAGTCGATTGTGCTAGTTTCCGGTTGTTGTCTAACTCCTCTCCTGCTTCTTTCTAGTCTTGCTCGAGGACGAGCAAAGGTTCAAGTCTGGGGGAGTTTACCAAGCATTTTGTTCTAGTATTTTCATCTATTTTCATAGTTAGATTCAACATTCATTTGATTTTACCAAGCATTAAGCATCATGATCATCCCGTTTTCAGTCATTTGGAGCTAAAGGATGTGAACGAGACAAAGTACAAACATCGAGGATCATCACGGGACGAGAATCTAGCCATTACCCGCGCCAGTACTTCCCTAGCCCGAGCAGACAGCACCTCAGCCCGAGTGAGCTGCCTCTTTTCCATCGCGTTCTTGCGCGATCGTCTGCGCCGTACCCGAGTGGGTCACTTACCTTGCCCGCTTGGGTCGCGTCCGTCACCTGCAACTGCAAATAAGTTAATTTGACTTAAAACAAGTGGGAGTTCGTGGGGGACTTATACAATAAGGTAAATGCCTTTAGAGAAGAGGAATAAGTCATATTTCCCTAGAGAAAGTAAAGAAAACGTGGCCAACTTAATCAAGATTTGAAAAACTCAAGAAAATGAAACAAAGAGAGGTGGCTGCTGGAAGGAAGGAAGGGAGAGCTTGAGGGACGAATTCAGACAGAAAGTTAGAGAGAAAAGAGAGCACACAGAGAGAGAGAACGAGAGCAGCACGCACACACAAGGGCGAAGGACGGAGCGAGGAAGCCGGAGCGTGGAGGAGCTATTGAAGACATCGGTAATAGAATAGAGAGGGATCTCATTTTTTATCCATGTCGAATATAGTTATCTTTTGTGTTTCTTTTGCTAAGTTCATGTCCGAGTAGGTCCATAGCCATGGGTTAGAGATCTTTGCCGATATGTAATGAAGTTTTGTTCTTAATGAATAATATTTTTTCATTTCAGATTGATTGGGTGTTCGTAATTCTTTTATTCTTGTTGGTAGCTTGAATGAATGATTATAAAAATCTAATTGCATTGGGAGATGAATTGGATAAAAATCTATTGCATTGGGAGATGAATTGGATTTTGGAACATAGCCATAATATGAAGTCTCAATTGATTTAGAACCTTGGCCGGTCGGTTGATTGAACTTAGGAATTAGGATAGCGATCTTAATGCATCTAGTAGATGAGATTACACAATTGGGAGATTGGTATTACGCATGCTAGATAGTGGGTTTAGGCATCGATAGAGTCATTCCCTAGAAAAGAGCTTGAATTCCCCGAATACGTAACGATATCTATAACCATGATCTTGTTAGAATTTAGTTGCATCATCGTGCATCTCTCGAAACCTGTGGTGTTTAGTTCATTGAGTTTAATCCGATAGTTAATTAGTTTAGTTTAGTTTCATTCTCATTTGATAACACGTAAAGTGTATCAGTTTTAGACTAGGTATTTGCATCATTTTCGCATATATTTCTTAGTTAGAGTTACATTTCCGATACGATTCTTCTTTATATACGCCCTATTTGTTGGTTTTCAGGTTTTAAGGCGAGAAGGCCTAAACGAGCGTAAAAAGGCGAATTCCTGAATCAAACCACTCAAATTGAAGATACAATTCACTCGGAGCCAAAATCAAGCCACGGAACTCAATGGAACACTCGAACATCGAGCGGAAAAGAGCAAAATCATGAATTGAAGAGTGCCCGCTCGGGCACTAAGGTCTACCCGCTCGGGGAAAACCTACGGGGTTTAATTGCAACACCTTGCACGACCCGGGCACGAAGACAACATGATCGGGTGACCATACCTGATCGGGCGCAACATGGTATCCGCTCGAGCGTTAATTAGTCCTGAAAATCCCCGAGAGTTTACATGACTCGGGCTGTTCAACCACGCAATCGGGAAGCAATGCCCGATCGAGCTCAGCACTCTACACGATCGGGCGTGCCTCTGCACGACCGGGTAATCCACGTACCCGAGCGGGCCGCCTTTCTCGAAATAACCTAGATCTAGAGTTTGAACGAGCAAATAAAAAGAACAGAACAGATCCAGACGTAAGGGGCGACGCCTAGGGCAAGGAAAGGCTTGGAGATCATCTGGAAAGGCTCGGGAGACGCTGGAGAAAGGGAGAAGCATCAATCCACACATCGGTAACACAATAGGGAAGATCGATGCATCAAGTTTCCTAGGGTTTATCATGTCTAGGGTTATGTCATCTTCTTTGTTAGCAAACTTCATGAGTGAGTAGATTCCCAACTATGGGTTAGGGATATCGGTTTTCTAACGGATGTACAAGTTTTGCGTTAATGCTTAGATCTATTGTATTTGTCTTGATATTTGGTCCTATAATCAACATCGTAACGCCTATACTAGTGTTGCCCGCTCAGTAACATAGGAATTCATATTTTTCTAGGAAGGTTAAAGTATGAACACGAAACTGTTGAATTTTAGGTTAAGTTCGATTAATGAGAATCTGACCGGTCGGTTAATCGACTTAGGAATTAGGATTGCGCTCATAACACTGCCATAGTACGGGTTAATCGCTGCTGTAAGGTAGGGCTGCACGTACTTATGGTTAGGAGGTTTAGGCTCGGCAGAATCACTCTTCACAATAGAGCATGAATTTCCCGTTATCAAGATAATTCGATAGGTTTATGATCTTTAGTTGTTACATCCATACGATTCCCGGTATCCCGACACCTGTAGTGTTCGTCATCGTCAAGTCCTCCGAATCCTTCTATCGTTGCTACCATTTAGTTTAGTGTTTTAGGTATTTCACACTACGCCATCACCTACTTCTCACCTTCTTAGTTTAGTGACATTCTTAGGATTGGCTCCATTAGTCCTTAGAGTTCGACCCTTGTACTACACGAACCGTATAATTGCGGTGAAGTGGTCTACGAAATTATTACTTGAATTTCACCACATCAAGTTTTTGGCGCCGTTGCCGGAGACTAATAACGGCCTAGAATATGGATTAGCTAGATTAAGATCTAGTCCTTTCCGGAGTCTTCTTTTGTTTTTCGTAATTTTGTTTTTGCTTTTGTTTTCTTATGGAGTCAAATTTTTCTTTACCTCACAGAGCTTAATCGAGTTTGGTGTCCTTTATCTTGCGAGGTAACATGGACAACTTCAACTCTTCGGGCGCCGACATAGCTGAATTGAGATATCAACTTCTCGAGATTCGTTGTATGCTCTCTTACTTATACCATCCGCAATACTCAGAGCAATCATGGAAACAAAACGCTTGGGGTATGGAGAAGAGATCTACAACAGTTACTATCGGCCTTACGGGAATACATACAATCACGGATGGAGCGATCACACATACTTCCCGTACAGAAACACTGAGAGTATGGTGAATGCACATCAATCGTTTGGGAATTTCCAGCCATGGACGGAACCCCAAACTGAGAGCTATCAATCATATGTGCCTCAGCCATACCCAACCCAATCCGTGGTAGCCGCCGATTGTTCCGCCACATACACCCGCCTCCTTGAACTAATTGAGAATCGAAACAACTTGTTTATGGGAGTGAGAGCGGAACAAGAAAGCGCCAATGAGCAAATAGGCAACTTATTTAGACAATTGGAGATGCAAGCTTCAGAACTTGCACAAGGGGCATTGCAACCACAAGAGGTTCTATCGGAAAGTTCAGAAATAAATCCTCATGAACATGTCCGCGAAATCTACCCAAGGGATTGTGAGACAGTAGATCAGCCAAGTCCATCGTTGATTGAAAAAGAATATGAATCTAACACGACAGTGGATGAGGCTACGGACATTGATGAGCACATGAAGAAACCCGAGGTAGAAGTAGAAATCAGCTTAGTGGACACAATTGAGCAACCGTGCACTATCGATTTCGTGTTCCCTGAAGGAATCTTTGAGGATTTAGCCGAGGAAGGTTGTGAGAAATTTCAGAATAAGGATTCCTTAGATATGAACCGCATAGCAGTTCGGGAAGGAAATTACAAGGTATCAAATGCGCTGCTTAACAATGAAAAGAAAGAGGAATCCCCCGATAGAGACTTCCGCACAACCCGAGCTAAATGCGGTGCAAGTCAGTACACAAATGACCCCGAGATGCCGAGAAGCCACACAAAACGTCCAGCCCACAGTTGGGACATCGATAAAGCACCCAAGGTAAAGATGAAGCCTTCACCCCAAAGGCTCACACACACAACATCTCTGGAGACGCTGAAGGAAACAAGCGACAAACGCCTAATCGGTTTCATGGAGTACACAACCGGACTTAAGAATAACTCGACAAGATTGTTTTAACAGCACGATCTAGCACCCAACTTAGAGAGCCTCATGACCGATCTTAGGGACGACAACACCGATCGTATAAGGAATTCAATTGATTCGCGTGCCACACCTTATCGAGCACATATTGCACGCGAGACGCTACGTACGAGACGACGTCAAGGACATCCACCTAATGAGTAGCACGCTTTGGTCAGGCTTGCGACCTTAAACAAGCGCTTCTCGGGAGGCAACCCAAGCCTTGTATCCTTTTCGTCGTTTTCGTTTTATTTCTATATTTTTTAACTCTTTTTCTCTTTTTAGAACTTAGGGAATATTTTAGGATTTAGGAATTTAATGGTCTTATTGATTTTGCTGCATGGTTTTCCTCGTATAATTTTTTCAGTTTTTGCAGCACTGCGCGATCGGGCAGATGTCTCCACCCGAGCGGGTAGATCAATTCAAAGACGCCCGATCGGGTGACGCAGACTACCCGAGTGGGCACCGTAAATTCTGCATAGGTAAGTTTTATTTCGAGTAACCCGAGCGGCCATCCTCATTTCAGAAATCACTACCCGAGCGTGCTCCACAAATTGCAAACCTTCACGCCGCAACTCATTTGCCGGAGTCGTTTGTACGCCACCGTCGTTCCGTCGTCTCCGGTCAACCCTCGGTTACTCGAAATACCTCCCCCTCCTCTCTCGCTAAATACCCAAAAATCTCTCAATTCCTCTCGAATTCCAGGCATATTTATGCAATATTGAGTGATTTTGGACTGCTATGGGTTAGATTTAGGTCTGATTAGAAAGGATCTAGGGCAAATTTGAGGATTGAACCATGAATTCGAACGGGTGGGTCACGATTTCGCGAATCAACCCGATCGGGATAGGGTTAGAACCCGATCGGGCAGTTTGAATTTGTACCCGATCGGGCAGTAGTTTCGTCTGAGTCGGGCAGTACCTACGGGGCACTTTGATTGAATTTGAGCCCAAGCGGGCAAGACCCTTATACCTGATCGGGCATCTTGCAAACAGTGACTAAAATTCGATTTTTCTTCTCCGATTGTTTTGCAGATGGCCCCGAAGATCTTCTAGAGCTCGAAGAAACACCGATCTGACGCCTACGATCCAGAACACGAATGGACAGCAAAGTCGGATGACATCACAGAACTAACGCCATACACGCCGATCACAACGTCCCACAAGCAATACAACTACCGGACAATAGCCTTCTTGTCCGGTCAGAAATCGAGATTCACCGAACTGCAGCCGCGGATATTCCCATCCCGGTTCCTATCCTCGAAAGCTATGAGTGCCCTCCACATCGAGGAGCACATTGACGCAATCTTCAACACCTTAGGATGGACGGGATTGCGGGACACACAGGAGTACACATACCGCAACCTCACAATGGAATTCTTCGCGTCATACACGGCATTCTTTCCCGAGTCCGGAGATCGGGAGATAGCATTCATGGAGTTTCGTCTGCTGGGACAGAACTACCGGCTCAGCGCGAGACAGTTCGCGATCATACTTGACGCTCCGCATTGCAACTTCACGAAGATGCCCGAGCAGAACTGGCGCTGTCAAGCGCAATTCTGGACCCAGATAGCGTATGGTGAATACTCGACAAGATCGAAAGCCAGCTATATACGCCACCCACCCCTAAGGTATTTTCACTACTTCCTAGTCTCTTCCATACTAGGAAAAAGAGCACAAGGCGGAGTCAACCATACGGAGTTGGCGTACCTTAGGCGGGTGGTACAGTCAGGTTTCGCCGTGGACGAGTGGGACATTCTAGACGTCGACTTGGCATTTCTAGTCATGCGGCATTTGATGTGCGTAGACTCAAGTAATAAATTACCTAGACTAACGCTTCCGCAAGAATACAGATCGTGTAGCAACTAGGGTCGAACACAAGGAATTGATGCAACTCTAAAGCTATTAAACTAACGAATAAGACGTGTGAAATCAATAGTAGATGGAATGCAAATGCAAACTAAACTAAACTAATGATAGGAATGACTCGAAGACTAACCACCATAGGTATCGAGAGTTGCACAACGATGTAACGAAGTTCTAACAAGATCATTGGTCTTAGATACTATCACGAGTTCAGGGAATTCAAGCTCTCCTATAGGAACTGACTGGCGTAGACTTGTCCACTATCTAGCATGCATATACCAATATATCTATTGTGCATCTTACATACATAGACGCATTACAACCGCTATCCTAATCCCTAGATCCAATCGATTGACCTGGCATAGATTCTAAACCGATTAAACCCTAAATCATGGCTAAGTTCCAAAGTCTAATGCCCTGGCGTAGAATTATTAGACTTCTAACATCTTCAATCAAGTGGCGTACAAGTATTGAAGCATTAAGATCAACCATGAAATCTGAAAACATGATCAAATACCAAATTCATTCATATCGAGTGGCGTACAAGTATGAAAGCATTAAGATCCACCATTCATTAAGCACAAGACTTCATTACATGTTGGCAATACTCTCTATCCTATGGCAATAGATCTACTTGGACATGAACTCAGAAAACGAAACATAAAAGAAATCTAAATTCAACATAGAAAGAGAATAAGAATGCTCCCTATTCATCAACCGATGTCTTCAATAGATCCTCCATGCTTCGGATCCCTTGTTTCGTCCTTCTCGATCTCTCCACGTGTCTTCAATGTCTCTGAATCGTCCCTGAGTCGTCCCCCTTCTTCTGGTTCGAAAACTCCTTTATTTAGATCGGATCTCTCTTAGTTTGGCCGTTCTAAATAGATCAGATCTCTCTTAGTTTGGCCGATCTAAAACTTAGGAGTTAGTTGAGAATAACAAGGACCCGATCGGGCACAGCCTTTACCCGCTCGTGCAGGCCTTGTGCCCGACCCTGTACAACCATTTTAGCCCGAGCGGGCACCTATGCCCGAGCATGCTCCTTTTCAGCCCAAGTCGTGTAAACCTACTGGGGTGTTTGGTGACAATTAGCCCGAGCGGGCACTCCAATTCCACCCGAGTGGGCACACATGCCCGAACATGTTCCTTGAGCACCCGAGTCGTGCAAAGCTACGGGGTTGTCTTGGCATCAATTACCCGAGCGGGCACACTTCCAATGCCCGAGCGTGCATGTCCTAAAATGTTGTTTCCGCTCCTTCGCTCGGTGTTTGAATGTTCACTTCAATCTATGGCCTTGCACAAGTTGAACCCTGTCACTCAACTACGTTTTTGGGGTTAAATTGCCATCATCTCTCTTGTTTCTCCTCATGTCTTCGTTTCCTATGCAAAACACGAAATGTAGATAAAGTCCTCGAATAAAACTACTACGGATTACGTGTTATCAAACTCCCCCGGATTTAACCTTTTGCTCGTCCTCGAGCAAACTTAGAGTCGAGTACTAGAAGAGCTAAACAACAATGGATACTAACACAAATACATCAAAGGATTAGCCATCATGCAAAACAATGCGTCACATGAACGCAAGCCTAAGCGTACCAAGTTCAGACTTCTATCAACCGAAAGTCTTAAACCATGCAATCCTACCAATGACCTAAGTCTAATCCATACTCCTTAACAACGTCCAAGCGATCTCCTTACCAATTCTCCTAAGCTTGAGATATCATTGAACCCATATTCTCGTTCTTATTCTTTTTTTTTTAATCTGATTTTTTATAGATCCACGTTTGGTTCCTAGGACGTCGAAGTCGAAGAGGGCGGCTTTCTACTTAGACCCAGGCTGCCTATGGCACACTCATAAGGTCTAGTAACCTTAGCGGAGTGAAGAGATGCGTCATTGAAGCTTATTTTTCTGATTTTTTACTTCTTCTTTTTTTATGAAAAAATGCATAACTCTAACCCTTAAGACGTAGAATAGCGCCTCAACCCACCACTTAGACCCGAACCATCGATCTCGATGTACTCATGTCAATGAAAACCTAAAATAGTTAAGACTTATCCAAGGAGAGAACATTGACAGCGGAGTATAAGCGTATGGAATCTTATGAACGCTAAAAATCTATCAAACAAGCATCGATTAATCGGTATACACGGAGATATGATACTTGGTACCGAAACCTAGGAGGTGAATGTAACTATAAGTCATGGTTTCAAGCACAATTACTCAACTAATCGGAATCAAGAAATATTCTAAACACTCCTAGACTATAGTTCACGATTCGACAAAGTCGCACAATAATGACTAAAACTTGAAAATTTATGCTAAGTATCCATCCGTTTATTCCTAAAAACAAAAATCTACATCTAATCCTAATCATCTAATCCTAATCACATGCAAAATACTCGACGAGTACTCCCCCCAGACTTAAATGAAACACCGTCCCGGAGATCCATCTTATTCCTAACCTAATCCTAAGTCTAATCATGTCGCTCTAAATGTACATCCGTATCGTATCACAAAATGTAAGAATACCCCCCAAACTTAAATGAAACACATTCCCTGTGTTCTAGACCTATAAGGGACCTCTAAATGACAAAACAAATTCGAGAAAGCATGAAAAAGTAGTGAATACACCTGATGTGTGCGTGTGGCGTTCTCAATGATTCGTCTGGCATGTAGTGACCCTTGTGCTCTAATGCATGTGCTAATGTGAGACACCTGTGATATGACCATACAATGCAAAAGAGTAGAACAAAGAGCACTAAATAAGTCTGAAGAGCGTACAAAATAGCTATTTAAAATAAGAAAATGATAAAAAGGTCCATAAAGATAAAAATAAAAGAAAAAGAAATAGGAAAAAGGAAAAAGATGATCTAATCCTCATCCGCTCCATCGCGGGTAATCGATATGTCCGCTGGCTCCGCTGATGCTCCTTCCCCAGGTGGGAAGTAGAATCCCTCCAGCTCGTACGGGATATGAGGACGGTAAGGGATGGCTCCGGTGTGATAGTCCTATGGGATCGGGATATAAGGCTCCAGGTAATGTGTCATGCTGAGCTGCTGGAACCGCCGGACGGACTCGGTGAGGTAGTAGGTATGCTAAATAGATTGCTCCTGGAACTGCTGCTGCTCCGCATACCTCGCAGCCTCTAAGTCATACCTCTGCTCTGCCAGGAACGACTGGTACCTGGTCTCCTCCGCTACATACCTGAGGGCGTCCGAGACATCGTCCATCGATGGAAAGTCAGAGCGGCTGTGGGGGTACTCTGGATGCGCGCGTGAGTGTGTGGTGCGTCGGCTGCGCTGCCTCGAGGTGGACGGTCTAGATGCGGCCATGGGAGGTGGATCCATCTCTGCTACCCTCGGGCCGATGTGCCCGATGTTCGGATCAATCCTAAATCGGGATCCCTCCTCGTCTAAACTCGGTACCTCGATCTCACTGATATCAACCTCTAAGTTCCGACTGTGCTCGTCCTTGTAACACCAAATGACGTTGTACCTCTCCAATGTGATGGCTCTTTGGTTGCGCAAAGTTTGGAGATTCAACTCTGGTTCCTCAGCTATCTTGTCCTCGGCCAGGATCCCAAGGTTGATCCCGACCCTCCGTGCAATCATGGTGACAATACCACCGCACATGATCTTCGTATCTGTGCAAACCTTCTCGGTGGATATGTCGAGGAAAGTGCCCAAAACCAGCGATGCTAGGTCGACGGTCATGATGTCCAAATCATCATCCGCAATCTCCGTCTGCACAACTCGCCTCAAGAAGCCTAGCTCGGTGTGGTTAACACCGCCTTGTGCTCCTTTCCCTAGTATCGAGGAGACTAGGAAATAGTGAAAATACCTGAGGGCGGGATGGCGTATGTGACACGCCTTTGATCTCGTCGAGTACTCGCCAAATGCAATCTGCGACCAAAACTCCACTTGACGATTCCGGTTGATCTCTGGTAGCCTCGCATATATGCTATGCGGAACGTCAAGAATCGTCGTAAATTGACGTGCAGTGAGCCGGTAGTTCTGCCCCAGCAGGCGGAACTCCATAAATGTCTTCCCTCGGTCTCCAGACTCGGCGAAGAAGGCGGTGAAGGTCACGAAGAACTCCGCTGTGAGTTTGCGGTATGTGTATTCTTTCGCTGTCCACAATCTCGTCCATCCTAAGGTGCGAAAGATGGTGTTGATGTGCTCCGTGATGCCGAGAGCACTCATCGCCTCGGAAGATAAGAACCGGGACGGGAAGATTCGTGACTGAAGTTCTGCGAACCTCGACTTGTGGCGGGGCAAGAAGTTCGTCGTCCTATAACTGTACTGCTGATGGGAGTCGGTGATTGGCGTGTACGGCGTCAGCTCCATAATCGTGTCTGATCTCACAGGCCATCCGTGCTCTGGGTCATGCGCGTCGGATCGGCGTTTCTTAGAGCTTTAAGAAGATCTAGAGGCCATCTGGACTTTGCGATTAAATGAGGGAATTTCAGATTTTTTGGAGAAAGGGAGTAATTTTTCGAGCAACCGAGCGTTTCTACCGGTGGTGGTGAAACGGCGGTGACACCAAAGCGGCTCCGGCGACTAGATCGGCGTGAGGATGTTGTCAACTGATAGAGCATGATCGGGTGCGGCTTTTTGAAGTGAGTGGCCGCTCGGGTTACTCGAATTTTAAACTTTCCGTGTAAAAGTTACGATGCCCGATCGGGCACACTGAAGACGCCCGATCGGGTGCTCCCATTT
>CM071870.1:20236052-20249667 GCA_036759665.1 Gynandropsis gynandra | reverse complement strand
ATCAGTATTCCTATACGGGAAATTCGCATGATCGCTCCATCCATGATTGTATGTATTCCCGAAAGGCTGATTGTAACTCTCGTAGATCTCTTCTTCATACCCCCAAACGTCTTGTTCCCATGATTGCTCCGAGTAATGTGGATGGTATGAGTTAGATAGCATATGATGAAGTTCGTCAATCTGATTTTTTGCTCTAGCTATTTCGGCATATATAGAGTTCACGTTATACATGTTACCTCGCAAAAGAAACAACAAAAATTCAATTAAGCTCCGAGAGGTAAAAATTCCTTTTATTTATTTTTTTTTTTACTCTTTAAGAAAGAAAACAAAAACGAAAAACAAATAAAGACTCCGGAAAGGACTATGTCTTAATTCAAAAGTATCCTAACTCTAAAGCCGTAATCAATTCCCCGGCAACGGCGCCAAAAACTTGATGACTCAAGTAATAAATTACCTAGACTAACGCTTCCGCAAGAATACGGATCGTGTAGCAACTAGGGTCGAACACAAGGAATTGATGCAACTCTAAAGCTATTAGACTAATGAATAAGACGTGTCAAATCAAATAATAGATGGAATGCAAATGCAATCTAAACTAAACTAATGATAGGAATGACTCAAAAATAAAAAATAAAAAAAAAGAGAAATTTTACCTCTCGGAGCTTAATCGAATTTTGTTCGTTATTTTTGCGAGGTAATATGAACAACATCAACTTTTGGAGTGCCGATATAGCTGAGATGAATTATAAATTTTCAGAACCTCGTCGTATCATGGCTAAGTTCCAAAGTCTAATGCCCTGGCGTAGATTTATTAGACTTCTAACATCATCAATCAAGTGGCGTACAAGTATTGAAGCATTAAGATCAACCATGAAATCTGAAAACATGATCAAATACCGAATTCATTCATATCGAGTGGCGTACAAGTATGAAAGCATTAAGATCCACCATTCATTAAGCACAAGACTTCATTACATGTTGGCAATACTCTCTAACCTATGGCAATAGATCTACTTGGACATGAACTCAGAAAACGAAACATAAAAGAAATCTAAATTCAACATAGAAAGAGAATAAGAATGATCCCTATTCATCAACCGATGTCTTCAATAGATCCTCCATGCTTCATATCCCTTGTTCCGTCCTTCTCGATCTCTCCAAGTGTCTTCAATGTCTCTGAATCGTCCCCGAGTCGTCCCTCTTCTTCTGGTTCGAAAACTCCTTTATTTAGATCAGATCTCTCTTAGTTTGGCCGTTCTAAATCTTAGGAGTTAGTTGAGATAAACAAGGACCCGATCGGGCACAGCTTCTACCCGCTCGTGCCGGCCTTGTGGCCGACCGTGTACACCCATTTTAGCCCGAGCGGGCACCTATGCCCGAGCATGCTCCTTTTCAGTCCGAGTCGTGTAAACCTATGGGGGTGTTTGGTGCCAAGTAGCCCGAGCGGGCACTCCAATTCCACCCGAGCGGGCACACATGCCCGAACATGTTCCTTGAGCACCCGAGTCGTGCAAAGCTACGGGGTTGTCTTGGCATCAATTACCCGAGCGGGCACACTTCCAATGCCCGAGCGTGCATGTCCTAAAATGTTGTTTCCGCTCCTTTCGCTCGGTGTTTGAATGTTCACTTCAATCTATGGCGTTGCACAAGTTGAACCTTGTCACTCAACTACGTTTTCGGGGTTAAATTGCCATCATCTCTCGTGTTTCTCCTCATGTCTTCGTTCCTATGCAAAACACGAAATGTAGATAAAGTCCTCGAATAAACTCGATAAATGAATGAAATCTAAGTAAACTACTCAAAACTAATCCTAAGAATGATATAAAAACTACAACGGATTACGTGTTATCAGCATTTCCACGACATCGCCACCGAGAAATGTAGCACGGACCCGAAGATCATGTGCGGTGGGATTGTCACCATGATAGCACGAAGGGGATCAACCTTGGCATCCTGATTGAGGACAAGATCAATGAGGAACCTGAACTAAACCTTTAGAACTTGCGCAACCGAAGGGCGATAACGATCGAGAGGTATAATGTCATATGGAGCTACAAAGACGAGCACGGTCGAAACTTGGAAGTCGACCTATCTAAGATTCAGATGCCGGGTTTAGACGAGGAGGGCTCTCGATTCAGGATTGACCCAGCCATCGGAAACATTGGCCTGGGATAATGTGAGGTAGATCCACCTCCAGCCGCTGCACCAGGACCGTCGATGTCTCGATGATAACACGCAATCCGTAGTAGTTTTTATGTCATTCTTAGGTCTAGTTTTAGGTAGATTTATTAGATTTCATTCATTTATCGAGACTATTCGAGGATTTTATCTACATTTCGTGTTTGGTGTAGGAAACGAAGACATTACGAGAAACACGAGAGAAATCGGCAATTAACCCCAAAATGACAAGATTCAGCTTATACAAGACCGTGGATTGAAGTGAGCGCGCAAACACCGAGCGAAAGGAGCGAAAACGCCATTTTAGGACATGCCCGCTCGGGTAATGAAAGATGCCCGCTCGGGTAATTTGTGCCTTGACAACCCCGTAGCCTTACACGACTCAGGTGCCAAAGGGACATGATCGGGTATGAGTGCCCGATCGGGTGGAAATATTGCGCCCGCTCGGGTTGATGGTCATCAAAACATGCCGTAACTTTGCACGACTCGGGCTGAAGAAGAACACGATCGGGCAAAGGTGCCCACTCGGGCGAATATGGATGCACACGGTCGGGTAAATAGCTTGCACGATCGGGTACAAGATGTGCCCGATCGGGTCCCTAGATCTCAACAACTTTCCTAAGTTTTGGTTCGGCCAAATCAAGGGAAATCAGATCTATTTAAAGGGGAATCGAGCAGAATTAAAGAAGGGGGGACTCAAGGACGATTCAGTGCCATAGAAGACACACTTTGAAGGGTCGAGAAGGACGGATCTACGGATCCGAGGCATGGAGGATCTAATGAAGACATAGGGAGTCATCTCTTTCTCTATCTATGTTGAATTTAGATTTCTTTTGTGTTTCGTTTCCTTAGTTCATGTTCGAGTAGATCTATTGCCATAGGTTAGAGAGTATTGCCAATATGTAGAGAAGTCTTGTGCTTAACGAATGGTGGATCTTAATGCTTTCATTACCTGTACGCCACTTGAATGAATGAAATCGGTATTTATCATGTTTTCAGATCTCATGGTTGTACTTAATGCTTTCTCTACCTGTACGCCACTTGATTGAATGATCTTAGAAGCCTAATAAACCAACGCCAGGGCATTAGACTTCGGAACTTAGCCATGATTTAGGGTTTAGCCGGTTTAGAATCTACGCCAGGTCAAACGGTTAAATCTAGGGATTAGGATAGCAGACGTAATGCGTCTATGCATGTAAGATGCACAATGGATACATTGGTATATGCATGCTAGATAGCGGACAAGTCTACGCCAGTCATGGTTGTTCTTAAAACTTTTCCCGAACTCCCTATAGGAGAGCTTGAATTCCCTGAACTCATGATAGTACCTTAGACCAATTATCTTGTTAGAACTTCGATACATTGTTGTGCAACTCTTGATACCTATGGTGATTTGTCGCTGAGTTATTCCCATCTTTAGGTTTAGTTTGCATTTAGATTAGTTTGCATTCCCCTACGATTTGATTCATCACGTCTTATTCAATTGGTCTAATAGCTTTAGAATTGCATCAATTCCTTGTGTTCGACCCTAGTTGCTACACGATCCGTATCCTTGCGGAAGCGTTAGTCTAGGTAATTTATTACTTGATTAAACGCACATCAAGTTTTTGGCGCCGTTGCCGGGGAGTTGATTACGATTTTAGGGTTATTACTACTTTTGATTAAGACATAGTCCTTTCCGGAGTCTTCATTTATTTTTCGTTTTGTTTTGTCTAGAGTCATAAAAAAAAAATAAAAAAAAAGAGAATTATTACCTCTCAAAGCTTAATTGAATTTTATTCTTTATTTTGCGAGGTAATATGAACAACAACAACTTTTGGAGTGCCGATATAGCTGAAACGAACTATCAATTTTCAGAACCTCGTCATATGCCATATAATTCATACCGTCCATCGAAACAATCATGGGAACAAGACGTTTGGGGAAATACCGATGGTGTGCTGAATAGTCAATATGGATTTGGGAATTTTCAGCCATGGATGCAACCCCAAATTCAGAATTATCCATCATATACACCCCCATGTCCGCAACAAGAGGCCAACTCCGATATTATGTCCATGCTTGCCCAAATCTTACAAGTGCAAAAAGATCAATCCGATGAGATTAGAGCATTGAAAACGCAACAAGAAGAGATGCGAGCAAGTTGTAGAGACATGAATAATGAGTTTAAGGAGATAATAAGGCACGTAAAGATCTTGGACGATCAAGTTGCACAACTCGCTGCAAGTTCCTTTGAACCACAAGAGGTTCTAACGGAAAATTTAGAAACGGATCTTCATGAGCACGACAATGAAATTTTCCTAAGGGATTATTTGACGATGTATCGACCCATTGCAATATTTGAAAGGAATGATACATCTATCACAGTAGCGGAATTAGATAAGCTTAAGGAGAAGCTTAAGGAAGAGGAGGAACCCAAATATGTAAAACCGGAACCTAGACCACCTCCCTTACCGTTCCCAAAACGTAGACGCACAAAGACGGTAGATAAGCCAAATCCCTCAATGAGTGACAAAGGAGATGAACCTAATATAGGAGTGGATAAGGCTATGGGCATTGATAAGGCTATGACGAAACCCGAGATGGAAGAAGAGTTCAGCTTGGTGAACACACATGAGCAACCATGCGTTATCGATTTTGTGTTCCCCAATGGCATCTTTGAGAGTTTAGCCGTGGAAGTTTGTGACGAATTTGAGAACACGAATTCCCTAGATATGAATCTCTTAGCAGCTGGAGAAGATTCATACAAGGTACAAAATGAGCTATTTGATAATGAGAAGAAAAGGGAATCCACAGAACGAGACTTCCACGCGACACTAGCCAAACGCGGCTCAAATCAGTACACGAACGATCCCGTAATGCCGCGAAGCTACATCCAACGTCCAGCACACAATTGGGACGTTGACAAGAAGCCCAAGGTGAAGATGAAGCCTTCACCACAAAGGAGCTCCACTAATCCGCGTGCCGCGCCCTATCGAACATACTATGCACGCAAGAAGCTACGAACGCGACGACGTCGAGGACGTCCATCTAATGGGTAGCATTTGGTCAGGCTCGAGACCTTAAACAAGCGCTTATCGGGAGGCAACCCGACTTTTCCACTTTTGCATTTTTCATTTCATTTTTCTTTTGGACTATTTCTTTTTCTTTTCATATTGATGTACTTGGTGGAATCGTATTCCTTCCTCTGGATTGTGTGATTCTTTTCACAGGCTTTTCAACGTTGATATCATCCTTGAGGAGGAGACGCATACAACGTCCGGACACAAACACGGGATTGCAAGATACACAAGGTGCACACGTTCTAACCCTTATTCTTCCCGTTGTTTGGTATGCGAGTTTCTTCTAGGTTTTGAACACCGGGACGGTGTCTCATTTAAGTCTGGGGGGAGTACTCGTCGAGTATTGTCATGTGATTAGGATTGGATTATTAAGGTTAGATTTTGAGTTTTGTTTTTAGGAATATACGGATGGATACCTAGCATGAATTGTCGAGCTTTAGTCATTATTGTGCGACTTTGTCGAATCATGAACTAAAAAGTCTAGGTGTGTTTAGAAGTCTTCTTGATTTCCGATTAGTTGAAGTAATTGTGCTTGAAACCATGACTTATAGTTACATTCACCTCCTAGGTTTCAGTACCAAGTATCATATCTCCGTGTATACCGATTATTTATTGCTTGTTTGATAGATTTTTATCGTTCATTAGATTCCACACGCTTATACTCCGCTGTCAATTTTCGCCTTGGATAAGTCTTGACTATTTTAGGTTTTCATTGACATGAGTACATCGAGATCGATGGTTCGGGTCTAAGTGGTGGGTTGAGGCGCTATTCTACGTCCTAAGGGTTAGAGTTATGCGTATTCTTCATAAAAAAATAAAAAATCAGAAAATAAGTTTCAATGACGCATCTCTTCACTCCTCTAAGGCCGCGCGACCTTATGAGTGTGCCATAG
Organism: Gynandropsis gynandra; assembly: GCA_036759665.1. Lineage (NCBI taxonomy): Eukaryota > Viridiplantae > Streptophyta > Magnoliopsida > Brassicales > Cleomaceae > Gynandropsis > Gynandropsis gynandra. Next base: position 20,243,534 of record CM071870.1, on the reverse strand, counting down.
GCAGCCTGGGTCTAAGTAGAAAGCCACCCTCTTCGACTTCGACGTCCTAGGAACAAAGCGTGGATCTATAAAAAAAAAGAATAAAGAAAGAAATAAAAAAAAAAGAAGAATAAGAACGAGAATTTGAGCTTAATGATATCTCAAGCTTAGAAGAGTTTGGTATGGAGATCGCTTGGACGTTGTTAGGAGTACGGATTAGACTTAGGTCATTGGTAGGATTGCATGGTTCGAGACTTTTCGGATTGATAGAAGTCTGAACTTGGTACGCTTAGGCTTGCGTTCATGTGACGCATTGTTTTGCATGATGGCTAATCCTTTGATGTATTTGTGTTAGTATCCATTGTTGTTTAGCTCTTCTAGTACTCGACTCTAGGTTTTGCTCGAGGACGAGCAAAAGGTTAAGTCTGGGGGAGTTTGATAACACGCAATCCGTAGTAGTTTTTATGTCATTCTTAGGTCTAGTTTTAGGTAGATTTATTAGATTTCATTCATTTATCGAGACTATTCGAGGATTTTATCTACATTTCTTTGCTGAATCCGGAGACCGAGAGAAGACATTCATGGAGTTCCGCCTGCTGGGGCAGAACTATAGGATCACCGCACGGCAATTCGCAGACATTCTTGACGTTCCGCATAGCGTTTATGCGAAGCTTCCAGAGATCAACCGGAACCGTCAAGCCGAGTTTTGGTCGCAGATTGCCTTTGGCGAGTTCTCGACGAGAGCGAAAGCGAGTCACATACGCCACCCCGCCCTCAGGTATTTTCACTACTTCCTAGTCTCTTCGATACTAGGGAAGGGAGCACAAGGCGGTGTTAACCACACCGAACTAGGCATCCTGAGGCGGGTTGTGCAGACGAACATTCCTGATGATGAGTGGGACGTCGACTTAGCATCGTTGATCATCGGACACTTCCTAGACATTTCCACCTCGAGGCAGCGCAGCCGACGTGCGACTCACTCACACGCGCGTCCGGAGTACCCCCATAGCCGCTCTGATTTTCCATCGATGGATGGAGTCTCCGACACCCTCAGGTATGTAGCAGAGGAGACTAGGTATCAGTCCTTTCTAGCAGAGCAGCGGTACGACTTAGAGGCTGCGAGGGATGCGGGGCAGCAGCAGTTCCAGGAGCAATCTATTCAGCATACCTACTACCTCACCGAGTCCGTCCGACGGTTCCAGCAGCTGAGCATGACACATTACCAGGAGCCGTATATCCCGATCCCGCAGGACTACCATTCCGGAGCTATACCCTACCGTCCTCATATCCCATACGAGCTGGAGGCGTTCTATTTCCCACCTGGGGAAGGAGCATCAGCGGATCCAGCGGACATGCCGACTACCCGCGATGGAGCGGATGAGGATTAGACGATCTCTTTCCTTTGTCCTATTTCTTTTCTTTTCTTTTTATTTTATTTTCATGGACTATTTTTATCGTTTTCTTGTTTTTAGATAGATATCTTGTACGCTCTTCAGACTTATTTAGTGCTCTTTGTTCTACTCTCTTGCATTGTATGGTCTTGTCACAGGTATTTCACATTAGCATATGCATTAGAGCGCAGGAGTCACTACATCCAGACATATCATCGAGAAAGTCACACGCATGTCACACGCACACATCAGGTGTATTCGCATCTTTTTCATGCTTTCTCGCATTTTTATGTTTTGGAGGTCCCTTATAGGTTTAGAACACAGGGACTGTGTTTCATTTAAGTCTGGGGGAGGGTACTCGTTGAGTATTTTTTGTTTTTGTTTTAGATTAGATGTAGATTTTTGTTTTTAGGAATAAACGGATGGGTATCTAGCATGAATTTTCAAGTTTTAGTCATTATTGTGTGACTTTGTCGAATCGTGAATAAAAGTGTAGGTGTGTTTAGAAGTCTTCTTGATTTCCGATTAGTTGAAGTAATTGTGCTTGAAACCATGACTTATAGTTACATTCACCTCCTAGGTTTCAGTACCAAGTATTATATCTCCGTGTATACCGATTAATCGATGCTTGTTTGATAGATTTTTTAGCGTTCATTAAACTCTACACGCTTATACTCCGCTGTCAATTTTTTCGCCTTGGATAAGTCTTGACTATTTTAGGTTTTCATTGACATGAGTACATCGAGATCGATGGTTCGGGTCTAAGTGGTGGGTTGAGGCGCTATTCTACGTCCTAAGGGTTAGAGTTATGCGTATTCTTCATAAAAAATAAAAAATCAGAAAATAAGTTTCAATGACGCATCTCTTCACTCCTCTAAGGCCGTGCGACCTTATGAGTGTGCCATAGGCAGCCTGGGTCTAAGTAGAAAGCCACCCTCTTCGACTTCGACGTCCTAGGAACAAAGCGTGGATCTATAAAAAAGAATAAAGAAAGAAATAAAAAAAAAAGAAGAATAAGAACGAGAATTTGAGCTTAATGATATCTCAAGCTTAGAAGAGTTTGGTATGGAGATCGCTTGGACGTTGTTAGGAGTACGGATTAGACTTAGGTCATTGGTAGGATTGCATGGTTCGAGACTTTTCGGATTGATAGAAGTCTGAACTTGGTACGCTTAGGCTTGCGTTCATGTGACGCGTTGTTTTGCATGATGGCTATTCCTTTGATGTATTTGTGCTAGTATCCGATGTTGTTTAGCTTTTCTAGTACTCGACTCTAGGTTTGCTCGAGGACGAGCAAAAGGTTAAGTCTGGGGGAGTTTGATAACACGCAATCCGTAGTAGTTTTTATGTCATTCTTAGGTCTAGTTTTAGGTAGATTTATTAGATTTCATTCATTTATCGAGACTATTCGAGGATTTTATCTACATTTCGTGTTTGGTGTAGGAAACGAAGACATTACGAGAAACACGAGAGAAATCGGCAATTAACCCCAAAATGACAAGATTCAGCTTATACAAGACCGTGGATTGAAGTGAGCGTGCAAACACCGAGCGAAAGGAGCGAAAACGCCATTTTAGGACATGCCCGCTCGGGTAATGGAAGATGCCCGCTCGGGTAATTTGTGCCTTGACAACCCCGTAGCCTTACACGACTCGGGTGCCAAAGGGACATGATCGGGTATGAGTGCCCGATCGGGTGGAAATATTGCGCCCGCTCGGGTTGATGGTCATCAAAACATGCCGTAACTTTGCACGACTCGGGCTGAAGAAGAACACGATCGGGCAAAGGTGCCCGCTCGGGCGAATATGGATGCACACGGTCGGGTAAATGGCCTGCACGATCGGGTACACTATGTGCCCGATCGGGTCCCTAGATCTCAACAACTTTCCTAAGTTTTGGTTCGGCCAAATCAAGGGAAATCAGATCTATTTAAAGGGGAATCGAGCAGAATTGAAAGGGGGGGGACTCAAGGACGATTCAGTGCCATAGAAGACACACTTTGAAGGGTCGAGAAGGACGGATCTACGGATCCGAGGCATGGAGGATCTAATGAAGACATAGGGAGTCATCTCTTTCTCTATCTATGTTGAATTTAGATTTCTTTTGTGTTTCGTTTCCTTAGTTCATGTTCGAGTAGATCTATTGCCATAGGTTAGAGAGTATTGCCAATATGTAGAGAAGTCTTGTGCTTAACGAATGGTGGATCTTAATGCTTTCATTACCTGTACGCCACTTGAATGAATGAATTTGGTTTCTATCATGTTTTCGGATTTCATGGTTGTTCTTAATGCTTTCTCTACCTGTACGCCACTTGATTGAATGATCTTAGAAATCTAATAAACCAACGCCAGGGCATTAGACTTCGGAACTTAGCCATGATTTAGGGTTTAGCCGGTTTAGAATCTACGCCAGGTCAATCGGTTAAATCTAGGGATTAGGATAGCGGTCGTAATGCGTCTATGCATGTAAGATGCGCAATGGATACATTGGCATATGCATGCTAGATAGTGGACAAGTCTACGCCAGTCATGGTTGTTCTTAAAACTTTTTCCCTGAACTCCCTATAGGAGAGCTTGAATTCCCTGAACTCATGATAGTACTTTAGACCAATTATCTTGTTAGAACTTCGATACATTGTTGTGCAACTCTTGATACCTATGGTGATTTGTCGCTGAGTTATTCCCATCTTTAGGTTTAGTTTGCATTTAGATTAGTTTGCATTCCCCTACGATTTGATTCATCACGTCTTATTCATTGGTCTAATAGCTTTAGAATCGCATCAATTCCTTGTGTTCGACCCTAGTTGCTACACGATCCGTATCCTTGCGGAAGCGTTAGTCTAGGTAATTTATTACTTGATTAAACGCACATCACTCGACAGCGCAGCCGACGCGTCACTCACTCTTGTACCCGCCCAGAGTACCCTCACCACCGCTCCGACTTTCCTTCCGTGGAAGGTGTCTCCGACGTCCTTAGGTATGTTGCGGAGGAGAGTAGGTATCAGTCTTTTATGGTAGATCAGAGGTACGACATTGAGATTGCGAGGTATGCGGAGTAGCAGCAGTTTCAGGAGCAGTCTATCCAGCACACGTACTACCTCACGGAGTCCGTTCATAGATCCCAATAGCTCATCATGCAGCATTACCAGGAGCCGTACGTGCCGATCCCACAGGACTACCACACTGGCGCCATCCCGTACCGCCCGCACATCTCGTACGAGCTGCAGTCCTTCTACTTCTCACCTGGGGAAGGGGAACCTGCGGAGCCAGCGGACCTTCCGGCCACTCGCGGTGGACAGGAAGAGGATTAGACCACCTTTCTTCCTTTTTCCTTTTCTTTCTTTTTCTTTTTCCTGTTTTATGAACCTATTTTTCTTATTTTCTTTCTTTTTAGTTTTCGCGCATGTGTACGCTCTTTGGAAATTATTGATTTAGTACTCTTTTCTCTATCTTTTGCGTTGCATGATTCACATCACAGGTCCTTCACGATAGCACCCGCATTAGAGCAAAATAGTATCACAAATTCGGAAGTATCACAATTCGAGAAACCTAAACACCCCAGGTGTATTCGCTCTTATTACTTCTTATATTTTCTCGAATTCTTTTTGGCATGCGAGTATCCCTCATAGATCTCGAACACCGGGACTGTGTTCCGTTCAGGTCTGGGGGGGTACTCTTCGTTTAGAGTGATACGATTTCTTTTTATGAGTGAAATATTTGCAATTAAGATTAGGATTAGGATTAGGATTAGGAATAATAGATGGATACTTAGTATAAATTTTCAAGCTTTAGTCATTTTTTGCGATATTGTCGAATTGTGAACAATAGTCTAGGTTTGCTTAGAAGCCTATTGGATACTGATTAGTTGAGTAGTTGTGTTTGAAGCCTTTTATCTATAGTTGAATTCACCCCTTAGATTTCAGTACCAAGCAGTCATATCTCCGTGTATACTGTCTAGCCTTTGCTTATTTGATATATCTATACCGTTCACAGTCATTAGATTCCACACGCTTATACTCCGATGTCATCTAGGATAAGTTTATGACTATTCCGAGTTAGGATTGACATGAGTACATCGAGATCGATGGTTCGGGTCTAAGTGGTGGGTAGAGACGATGTTCTACGTCCTAAGGTTAGAGTGATGCGTAATCTAGAAAAAATAAAAAGCGAAAAAAATAATAATAATAATAATAAGTTCTTCAATAATGCACCTCTTCACTCCGCTAAGGTCACATGACCTTATGAGTGTGCCATAGGCAGCCTGGGTCTAAGTAGAAAGCCATCCCTCTTCGACTTCGACGTCCTAGGAACAAAGCGTGGATCTAAGTATCGAAATGAAAAAAGAATAAGAACGAGAAAATCGAGTTGAATGATACCTAAAGCCTAGGGTTGTGGTATGGAGATCGCTTGGACGTTATCTAGGGTTGTGAAATAGACTTAGATTTTTTGTAGGATTTCATGGCTCAGAACTTTCGGTAGATATAAGGCTATACTCGATACGTTTACGCTTTTGTTCATGTGACGCGTTGATTTGCGGAATGACTAACTCTTCGAATATTTTTCGTGCTAGTATCCATCGTTATTAGATTCTTCCTACACTTGTCTCTAGTTTTGTTTGAGGACAAACAAAGGTTCAGGTCTGGGGGAGTTTGATAACACGTAAAGTGTATCAGTTTTAGGCTAGGTATTAGTATCATTTTCGCATATATTTCTTAGTCAAAGTTATATTTCCGATATGAGTATTCTTTACATACGTCCGTTTTGTTGGTTTTCAGGTTTTAAGGCGACAAGGCCTAAACGAGCATAAAAAGACGAATTCCTGAGTAATACCACACATTCTGAAGATAAATTCACTCGGAGCCGAAATCAAGCCTCGAAACTCAAAGGAACACCCGGGCAACGAGCGGAAAAGAGCAAAAACAAGAATAGAAGAGTGCCCGATCGGGCACTGAGGTCTACCCGCTCGGGCAAAACCTACAGGGTTTAATTGCAACACCTTGCACGACCCGGGCACGAAGACAACATGATCGGGTAGTAATACCCGATCGGGGGCAACAAGGTACCCGCTCGGGCGTTTATTGTTCCTGAAAATCCCCGAGAGTTTACACGACTCGAGCAGTTAAACCACGCGATCGGGTGCTGATGCCCGATCGGGCAAAACGGAGTACACGGTCGGGCGCGCCTCTACACCACCGGGTAAAAGGTGTACCCGAGCGGACCGCCTTTCTCGCAACAACCTTGATTTTGAATTCGAACGAGCAAATTAATAGACCAGAACAGATCCAGACGCAAGGGGGCGACGCCTAGGGCAAGAAAAGGCTTGGAAATCATCAGGAAAGGCTCGGGAGACGCTGGAGAAGGAAAGAAGCATCAATCCACACATCAGGAACACAATAGGGAAGATCGAGGCATCGGGTTTCCTAGGGTTTATCATGTTTAGGATTATGTCATCTTCTTTGATANTACCCGCTCGGGCAAAACCTACGGGGTTTAATTGCAACACCTTGCACGACCCGAGCACGAAGAAAATATAATCGGGTGAGCATACCCGATCGGGCGCAACATGGTACCCGCTCGGGCGTTAATTAGTCCTCAAAAAATCCCCGAGAATTTACACGACTCGGGCTGTTCAACCACGCGATCGAGAAGCAATGCCCGATCGGGCTCAGCACTCTACACGATCAGGCGCGCCTCTGCACGACCGGGTAACACATGTACCCGAGTGGGCCGCCTTTCTCGCAACAACCTAGATCTAGAGTTTGAACGAGCAAATAGAAAAATAGAACAGATCCAGACGCAAGGGGGCGACGCCTAGGGCAAGGAAAGGCTTGGAGATCATCAGGAAAGGCTCGGGAGACGCTGGAGAAAGGGAGAAGCATCAATCCACACATCGGTAACACAATAGGGAAGATCGAGACATCGAGTTTCCTAGGGTTTATCATGTCTAGGGTTATGTCATCTTCTTTGTTAGCAAACTCCATGAGTGAGTAGGTTCCCAACTATGGGTTAGGGATATCGGTTTTGTAATGGATGTACAATTTATGCGTTAATGCTTAGATCTATCGTAATTGTTTTGATATTCGGTCCTACAATCAACATCGTAACTCTTATAC
>CM071870.1:20223211-20236011 GCA_036759665.1 Gynandropsis gynandra | reverse complement strand
GAGTTGTAGGTTAAGTTCGATTAATGAGAATCTGACCGGTCGGTTAATCGACTTAGGAATTAGAATTACGCTCGTAACACTGCCATAGTACGGGTTAATCGCTGTTGGAAGGTAGGGTTGCACGTACTTATGGTTAGGAGGTTTAGGCTCGGCAGAATCATTCCTCACAATAGAGCATGAATTTCCCGTTATCAAGATAATTCGATACGTTTATGATCTTTAGTTGTTACATCCATACGATTCCCGGTATCCCGACACCCGTAGTGTTCATCATCGTCAAGTCTTCTGAATCCTTCTATCGTTGCTACCATTTAGTTTAGTGTTTTAGGTATTTCACCCTACGCCATCACCTACTTCTCACCTTCTTAGTTTAGTGACATTCTTAGGATTGGTTGCATTAGTCCCTAGAGTTCGACCCTGGTACTACACGAACCGTATACTTGCGGTGAAGTGGTCTAGGAAATTATTACTTGAATTTCACCACATCAGCATTCCCATCACTTATTGATTTCACACGTCTTATTCATTAGTTTACTAGCTTTAGAGTTGCATCAATTTCTCGTGTTCGACCCTGGTACTATACGATCCGTATTCTTGCGGAAGCGTTAGTCTAGGTAAATTATTACTTGAGATTAACCAAATCAAACTCAATTATCTACCTTTTATGCACTCCTCCATTACACACCATAAATTCTACAAGAATAACCACTAATCTGTTAATTAACCTGATGAGGTCATCGGCTACGCCACCAAACAAAAGAAGGGTCACACCGATGAGGCACCAAACCAAGGAATTGAAAGGATAAAACTTCCTCAAGGCCTACTTGCATATGACCAAATCAAAAGCTCGCAGGAGAAGCCATCAAGGGTAGAATTGAAAATATGAAAGCCATTGTACTATAGTGAGAATTTACCGAAGCGCTTAGGCTACACATATATGGAACGATTAGAGATAAAGATCTCAGCTTACCTCATCCAATGGATAGGAAATCGTCCAAGCATATGAATATCCTTTCAAATCCTCTATTTTTCTCCAAGAAAGATCTACAATGTCTAGAAAATCTTTCCAAGCCAATTATATTCCACCATATCATCTATTTTCCTGTTTTGATTATCTCAAATGGTTAAGAAATCTTCCCGAGTAATTCTTATCCTACCAGATCATCTACTTTCCTCATTCAAAGATCTCTAACAACTTGGAAATCTTCTCAAAATGGCTAGTATATCACTCTTCGATATTTCATTTATGTATTTTCTTTATTTCAACGTGGAACATCTCCTATATAAAGGAATCCATCCCATTTTTAAAAAGAAGATTAGAATTTAGAGAATAAAATGTTTTGTTTTCTTTATCATTGTCTTCAGATTGTTCCGAGAACAAGTGAAGTCATGGTGTCTTTAGATTGTTCCGGAAAAAACTGAAGTCACTTCGGACTGTATCAAGAGGCTTCTACACCTCTTGTGGTGTTCTTTTCTTCTTCTAGAAACACCTTTTATCCACCTTCCTTCCCCTCACAAAGCACTTTTCTCATGAGATCATAGCCCCCACCATCAACCCTTATCATTGACCATCAACGGACGAATCTTTCTTAAAGAGTGCCCTTAGACCAGTCAAGAGATCCTCCACCTTCCACCTCTATCAGCCACCGGTTAATGGACGGATTCTAGAAGAGCGCCCTTAGGCCAGTCAAGAGATCCTCGTTGACACAATGGACAAACTCTCTTGAAGAGTGCCCTTATGCTAGACAAGAGATCCTCCACCGTCAGCCACTATCATCCATTATCAATGGACGAATTGCTGAAAGAGTACCATTAGGCATGTCAAGAGATCCTCCTTGATACATTGAATCCTACTTGAGAGATTGAGATCAAATGGATTCCCCATGTTCATCTTGATATCCCACCACGAGGCATGTATGATTATGGTATCAGAGCCCGATTTAAGGACTAAAGGTACGCCTTTATCTTTAAAAATGAGAAACAGAAATTGCCCATTGATGAGGACATCGGGCTCGTAACGAAACAAAAATGAGGATAACACAGACAAAGAGCTATCGCAAGGTAACGAGCAGACCGAATCTTCCCATAGCCTACTCACAATTGGACGAGCTTGCAGCTTGCGTAACAAGACAACGAAGACTGTGATGGACGTATGAGAGACTCTTAGTCAAAAGGAGGAGTCATGCCCAACCCAAAAAAATGTCACGTCGGTCTTCTACATTCAAACGGGCCTCAATCCACCCACATAAGAACCAACGGGCTCGAGCGATACAGATAAGGAAAGGCGGAAGATAAAGATATTTCCTTATCCTTTCCAACGGCCAAAAAATCCTCTCCAATGGCTAGAAAATCTTCCAAGCCAATTTATCCCACCAGATCATCTTCTTTCCCATTTTGAAGATTCCTAATGGCCATAGAATCTTCCTAACGTCTAGTAGATCAATTTGTTATCTAGAATTTATGTATTTTTCTCATTGTAACATGGAGCCTCTCCTATACAAAGGTCTCCATTTCATTTGTAAGAAAATGAAATTTTTAAAGAAATAAACTCTTTTCGTATTCTTGATCAGTTTCAAGAAAACAATGACTTCAACTTGTTCTGGAAAAAATTGAAGCCATTATCCGACTATATCAAGAGGGTTTTGCACCTTTTTTGGTGTCCATAACTCCACCCAAACAACTCGAATTCAACCATCAACCTCCATCATCCACCTTCACCAGACGAATATTAAAGAGAGCTCTTAGAGCAGTCAAGAGATCCTCCACCATTCTCCACCATCATCCACCGTTAACGGACGAATATTGGAAGAGTTCCCTTAGGCTAGTCAAGAAATAAACCTTGACACATTGAATCCTACTCGAGCGATCGAGGTTAACGGATTCTCCGTATGCGTCTTGAGTTTCCACTGGAATACATGTATCACATACCATCGTGGAGTGCCTGGTGGTTACAATTCGAAGACCAATCACTCCCACCAGGGAGGGAATGATGAGGTTATCGGTAGTGCCCTTGCACCAAAAGAGGGTCACACCGATGACGAGCTAAACCAAGGAACTGAAAAGAAAAAACTATCCTGAGGCCTACTTGCGCATGGCCAAATCAGAAGCTCGTAGAATAAGTTTTCAAGGGTAAAAAAAGGAAACATGAGAGTCATTGGCCCATAATGAGGATGTACAAAAGGGTTTTGTGTGACACTAATAAGAAAATGTTGAAATAAATATCTTATATTTATTCCATGACTAGAAAAATCTCCTAAATTTGATCTCATTCTCCCGAATCATCTACTTTACTAATCCAAAGATCTCGAACGACTAGGATATAATATTACAAAAAATATGTCATTCCAATAGCCAAATCCCTTGGAAATGACAATTTTTGCGTTGAAATTGATGCGATTCAAAGTTTAACAATTATTAACCTAAACTACCCGCAAGTGCACGACACGTGTGTAGTACTCTAGGTGTCGATCCCACAGGGACTACACGACACAACCTAAACCAAACTATGAATCAAACTTGCAAACAAACGAAATATTGAATTTAGAAATGAAATACTAAAAACAATAAACTTACGAGTTCTTAACAGTGAGACAAACATTTTAGGAATCCGGTTTCACCATAAGACTACCGAAATCAACAATCAACCTATCTAATCATGCAATCCCGATCAAGCTATCTAAGACAGACGATCCTAATATGATATCTACCCTCTCTCAATACATAGACACATGATATAGTTAATTTATCCCCTACTATCGTGGCTGAAACTTTAAGCTAAACCCATAAGTTCTATGGTTAATCCGTTTATCCTCAACCGCTGCTACCCAACTTTCCTGGCCTAACCTCGGTTGTTCTGAACCTGATTATCCGGAATTAGAATTCTCCTTTCGGTCCTTCTCCTAAGTTCCTAAAACATGCATCTACATGGCCATCGCAAACACAAGTAAATAAAGCACTCAGATAAAGAATAGATAAACGAAAACGGGGAATTGTATTCAAAGATAAATCAAAGTGGTTTCGGGATAGCCAAGGGCTAATCCCTTCTCCTAGAACAAAAAGACTACTTGCTCATTTGTTTAAAGGCAAACAACATAATCAAGGTAGAAAGTCTAAATAACATCAAAACCAAACGAAAACGAAGTCCTAAATTGATCTCCAATGCCCCTTGAATGTCTCCTCCGCAAGAACTCACGAACAACTCTCCTCTCTACTCTCTTTCTGCAACTCTCTCTCTCTCATGGCTGTGTTTTTCCTCTCCAAACTTAAGTGAACGAACCCTAGCTCTCCTCCTTGTCTTTCCTCTTTTCTTTCTTTCCTTTTCTCCTCTTTTTCCTCTTTGGTCGTTCACTTCCTTTCCTTTTCTTTCCTCTTTGTTGTAGCTTGCTGTTTTTTTTAGTTTTCCTTTTTGTGTGCCCCGCGTGGGCTCGCTTGCTTGTCCTGGATCCACTCAGGCTGATGCACAGCCCGAGCTGTGCTGTGTTCACTGGAACTAGGCCCCGCGCGGGCTGAGGTGTGCCCGCCACGGACTAAGGAGTGCATTGAAGACCCGTTCGTGCTGAGGAGTGCCCCGACCCATGCTGAGTTTGCTGGCGGTTGTAGCCCGCGTGGGCTAGGTGAATGCCCCGCATGGGCTGTGTTAGTCCTCGCCGAGACTCGTCATGTTTGCTCTGTTATGATCCTTGATATTAGTACTTTGTCCCGTGTACGTCCTTTAGCTCTAAAATAAATCGAATACGCGTTAAAACCTGTAAAAACACGAACACAAAAATAAGTAAAACATATACAAAATCATACGTAAACATCGCATCTATATCGTAAACATCTCTAAAATCATGCAAGGAATATGTATGAAAATGAAACGATAAAAAATCAGCCATTTACAACGGATTTCAATAGATTCATGGCTGTTGATAATCGAATTTTGAAAAACTCTTATGTTGCAAATTCCAATAGCGTTTTCAACGATTAAAATTCGTTGAACAAATATCAACAAATTTTAAAGAATAAGCCTGTTCCAATTTCCAACGGGCGTCCGTTGAAAATTTCACTAGATGCGCGTTGAAATGACTATCAACAAGTATTTGTCGAATTTTTGTTTTTGCGGAAAAATTAGAAATTAAAAACAGATGTTTGTTAGTACTTTTGAGCAAATTTAAATATATTAATAGATGCCCACTGATGTTATGATTGTGTAATAAACATGTATTCGATGTTTTTATGGCAAAATAAAAAGATATTAAAAAATACTAAACATAACATATTAATTTTTTACTTTAATATTAAAAAAACAATACAAATAAAAATATGATATCCTACAAATCATCTAAAACATTATAATCTTCTTGTTCTTCGTCTATCCCGACCTAACGAAAATGAATGATGGCAGAGCGCTAATGGAACTCGCCAACTATCCTCTGTGACCGATAAATCTTTCAATATTCATAGTATGTTGTGTTTAATTGGTTTAGGAGAGGTTTTGATAGGATTTGAGAGGTTGAATATTTTGAAAAGGAACTGTTCAACGTCTTGAATACTCAAATTTTCAATGGACATCCGTTGAAATATCCAATAGATGCCCGTTAAAATAGATGTCCAATCAAATAATGTCAGATCCCAACATACCTTGAAAATTCCAATGGATGCCCATCGAAAGGTGAAGATGGTTAGGCACAATAATTTGTAATTATGACTTTTTCCGTTGAAAACAACAAGATGGTTATGCACAAAATTTTGTAATTATGATTTTTCCCAAAGGGCATCCATTGGAATTTTCAAGGTATGCCTATTAAAATTTTCAACGGGTATCTGTTTGAAATTGGGAAAAATTGCAATGAGCATTCGTTGATAAAGATTAAGGATTTTCAATGGTTCATCTTAGAATCCGCTGGAAAATATTTTAACGGATGGATCCGTTGGTAAATATTTCAACGGACGAATCAGTTCGCATCCTTTGGTAAATATTTCAACGGACGGATCCGTTGGGATCTGTTTGTAAATATTTCAATGGGCGGATCCGTGGATCCATCCATTGATTTTTTCATGTTTTTAGTAGTTTATTTTCACGCCGATGAAATCTCACCGAATAATCTAATTTCCTCTTTTGAATGTTCCTATCGATAAGGAAATCTTACTAAACAACACGTAAATTAATTTGTAATCATGTATTTATGCATTTTTCTTATATAAAGAATTCCATCTCAGTTGTAATGAAAGACCAGATTTGTTAAGAAATAAACCCCTTTTTTTATCATTGTCAAGAACACGATGTCTTCAAATTGTTTCAGGAACAATCAACATCAACCTTATCATCCACCACCGACAGATGGCTCTCTCTTGAAGAATGCCTTTACGCCAGTTAAGAGATTCTCCACCTTCCACCTCTATCATCCACCTTAAACAGATAAATTCTTGAAGAGTGCCCTTAGGCCAACCAAGAGGTCTTCATTGACACAATGGACGAACTCTCTTGAAGAGTGCCATTAGACCAATCAATATACCCTCCACCTTCCACCATTATTGTCCATTATCAACGAACGAATTCTTGAAGTGTGCCCTTAGGCCAATAAAAAATCCTCCTTTACACAACAAATCCTACACAAGAGATCGAGATCAAACAGATTCTCCACATGCGTTTCGAGATCTCATCCCGATACGTATATCATAACCTCACTAGAAAGCCATATTCATCCGTTGCACTAATAAAAACACTACCTACCATAAATCACCCTCCATTAAAATACATTGTCATAGATCTTTCATAATATTACCCCACTTTATAATAGAAACAACTATATGATCCGGTAAACAAGTAGAAGCATCCAATAGTTCTCTGTACAATATTATTATTCTAATTCACCATGACCTCAAATATCCTTTCCCCACACATAAATTTTAGAGACTTAAAGGTTGTTCGCGGTGTACAACGCGTTATTGCTAGAGTTTTCTGCATTTGGGAAGCTCGTAATGCAAAAAGAGTCATTGAAATGTGGTATTTCCTCTTTATTCACGAAACAATTGTTATCTCTTTTGCACAACACACACACATATATATATATATATCATTGCTTAAACTTTTGAACATGTTATTTAGTACTAATATTGTTTTTCTACATTTTCCACATGCATCTTTGATTCATGGGAGTGTTAGTTGCATCCTCTTTAACCGCTTCAATCGGTTTATAAAAATGAGACTATTTTCAATTTCAAGGTTTCGATGTTGTGAAAAGTAATGACACCTTCGAACTTATTTATTCAAACGTTTCCATGCACCTAACTATGTCGAAACAAATGTGAAGTATGTGACAACTCAATTAAAATTGCTATAGAACTTTTCGACTTCAAAATATATGATGAGCTAGCATCTATGGCAAATCAAAATTTATTCTTCCAGGTGTTTTCCTCTTTTTCCATTCAATAATTTTTATAAGCATTCATCTATGAATTTTGTTTCCAAAATAACCTCGATACGAATTAAAAACTGCTTGTTAAATGTTACTGGTTATGTATATGCTATCAAGTATTCGATAACAGATAATGTATCTGCTACGCAACGTGTAATGGGGCATTTACAACTATCATGGTAAGGTGTACACCTAAACCTATAATACCTAACAGTCTAATTTTCTCCATCAAATTTACCATATTTTGTTTTTGCAACAAATCTGTTTGGGACCATAAAACACCGAATTTGCATAAAAAATTGAGAAATTTGGGGCACAACCATTTGCCCTCTTGACTACAAGCTTGAATCCCAAGTTCGTAGGAGATTTTTTTTCTCTCTCTATAATTTTGCTGGTTATAAGTTGTTTACAATTAGTTTTCATACATATTTTTATTTTGTATATGATTTTGTAACATTTTTTTTCTTACATGTTACCTATATTTGAATGCTACATCGACAACACGTTTTTACTTTGATGGTGAAGCTTCTCCATTAGTTGAATTAATTGAAAGGTAATTTAATTTTTCTTAAAATGTGTTTTGTATATTTACGGATGTCAAACGGGTCGGCCCAAAATTTTACTCCTGCAGCTCAACTCGTCAGGCTTCGAACGGGTTTAGGCCGGAACGCAGGCCAATATTATAATCTTTTTTGAAATATTATTTTTGAAATAATTTTTTTAGAGTGAAATGCATAAGAAAACTTACATAAAATATTAAAAATGCCAAAGTAACTTCAAATAAAAACATTACACAACCAATCAAAATCTTAATATTTATATTTCGTTTTCGTATCATATATCATAAGGAAATGTGCTATAACATTAGACCTTTTTCTTTTAGAAGAAATTTTTACTTGGGGAGTGGGTTGATCACCACCATTATCATCATGTTGTATTTCATCGTCATAATGATATTCCTTGTCGACATCTCACAACTAGAAAAAAGGCTTTCGGACGACCAAATCAGTCCGTCCAAAAATGAGCATTAATAAATGTAATGAGTCCGTAAATTTAGAGTGGATTTATAGTCTGAAAACCGTTTGTAAATCTTGATGAACTAAACCGTCTAGAAAGCGTAAAAAATGGACCTAATTTCGGAAAAAAAACCGTCAAAAAAGCTTCGAATTGTTTTGTCGTATAAATTTTTTTTAAAAAATAAGAAAATAAAAATCATATATAATAATATTACATATTATGTTTTTAGAAATAATAAACTATACATAATTGTTATTAAAATCTTTACAAATTCATCGACGATTGTGAATTATCATCATCGGGTCCATCATCGCACGCATCCCAATCAATCAAAGCATTTGTGCCTTCAGGAGTATACGCATTAACCATTGATGTTTTCATGTTGATTGTTTTTTAATCTTGTGCAATGCTTGTTCGTATAGCATCATTTCTTTACGCATTTACTCTTCTCTTGCTTTCGTTTTAACCTTGGTGGAAGTTGAATGTTGTGATGTCATCCCTCCAAGACCGATGATGTGGTTAATCTCAAATAATAAAATACCTAGATTAACGCTTCCACGGGAATATAGATTGTATAGTACCAGGGTCGAACACAAGGAATTGATGCAACTCTAAAGCTAGTAAACTAATGAATAGGACAACAAAAATCAATACGTGTTTTGAATGTGAATGAATCTAAACTAACTAATTAACGAGAAGAACTCAATAAACTAAACATTACAGGTTTCGAGAGATGCACGATAGTGTAATGAAGTGCTAACAAAGATCATGGTTATGAATATCATCACGTATTCGGAGAATTCAAGCCTTTTCTTAGAGAATGACTCTTCTGATGCCTAATCCCACTATCTAGCGTGTGTACTACCAATCTTCCAATTGCGTAATCTCACACGATAAATGCATATAGTCTGCTATCCTAAGTCCAATTAACCGACCGATCAAGGTTCTAAATCAATTGAGACCTCATATCATGGCTATGTTCCAAAGTTTAATTCATCTTCCAATGCAACCAAACTTTTATAATCGTTCATTCAAACGGCCAATAAGAACAAAAGCATTAAGAACAACCAATCAATCCATAAACGATCAAATATCATAACCAAGTATTAAGCATGAGATGTCATTACATATCGGCAAAACTCTTACCCGTAGCTACTAAACTACTCAGACATGGATTCTGAAAACAAAGCACGAAAGAAAATTGTTGCAAACATAGATATAGAATAAGATTCCTCTCTATCCTAATACTGTAGTCTTCAACAGCTCCTCCACGTTCCGAGTTCGTTGCCTCGTCTCCAGCCTTCCGGCGTGCTGCTCTCTCTCTCTTCTCTCTACGTGTGTGTTGTGTGGTGTGTGTTGTGTGGTCTTCTGGTCGAATTTCTTTGCCTCTTGACCCCTACGTCCTCTTTCCACTTTCATTTGTTTCCTTTTCTCCTTCTTTTCCTCTTTGGCAGAATCTAAGCTCTCCAGCCCATTCCTTTTCGTCCTCCTTTCCTCTTTAGCTTGTTTCTATTTTCTCGGTTTCCATTTTCTTCAGCAGCTTGTTTTTTCCTTTTTCTCTTTTGCAGCAACGGTTTCTTTCTCTTTTCTATCCTTTCCTCTTTGGTTGGTTGTCGTCTTTCTCTTGTCCATGCATTTCCATTTATTGTTCCAACAGTCATTTCTATTTTCTATCTCCAACAGTTACAGTTTCCAATTCTCGTGTACGAGGCTATCTTTCCATTTTAAGGCTGGCGGTTGGAAGTTTATATTTTGTTCCAGCAAATTGCTTCTATTTTATGTAAACAATGTTTCCTTTTCATTTTCCAACCGTGCTCTTCTTAATTTTGTTCTAGCAACCTAAAGTTTCAGTTTTTATTCCAGCCACCAAAAGTTTCCATTTTTGTTCCAGCCATGAGTTTCCATTTTTGAAGGCCAGCGGATGGTTTCTATTTCTTATAGGCTGCAACTACTTATTTTTATTCATCATCTCCAGCCATGCTTCCATTTTGTGTAGGCAGCAAACACATTTCCATTTTGTTTGAAAGGCCAACAATTTCCATTTTTGGAAGCAGCCATTGTTTCCATTTTTGTAAGCGGCCAGTGCTTTCATTTCTCTTCTCCGGTTTATAATTCTTTGAATGCGGACCGTGCATAGCTGATAGGAGAGTGGGTTTGCTTAGTTTTGCTTCATTTACTCGTGTTTGTATCCCAATATTTCATTTCGTGCAATAACACGAGAAACTGATGAAAGAGGACTAAGTGATACTTAATGCTCGGTAAACTAACTATGAAAATGAACTAAAATACTATAACAAAATAGACATTATCAATAAAAATACGACCTTTGTATGACGTAACTTTTTAAAAAATAAATTTTCAATATTCAGATAGGATTGCAATCTATCCTCTCTCGGTGAAATTTGTGATACTCATTCTGATGTTATACTGTAAACATCATCATGAACGCATTTTGCTATGACATCTACCCAGGAACCATCGAACTTTTTATACGTATGCTCGAGAAATTCAATGTACGATTGTTCAATGTCTCTTGCTTTTTCCTAAAACATATTACAAAAATATACCTTTTAAAAATATATCATTAACTGTCAAATTTATAAATTTTTGAATTTTAAAATCTTACCATTTTTTGTATACTTCCGTAAATGAACGAGATCTTGCTGTATATGCACTCATCTCGAAACCTTCTCTATTAGAAGGAAGAGATTGACCAGCTATTTCTTCCCACATGTTGGACGCCATCCATATGAGTTTTTCTTTCTTCTCTCGATCATGTTGAATTTCAATGACAAGAGATTTAAATCTAATTCCTACAACATATTCAAATTCAGACTTTACTAGTCTGGTAATATCGAGATCACAAAAAATATTTTCTAAAAAAATTAATCAATTAGTTTGTTAATAATGTTTTATTAAATTTTCTATAGATAAATATTATTACAAACGCACCACAAAGGTCTTCCACCTGTGTTCATTTACTTTGGGATCAATATGCGTCGAGTTATAACATAGTGGATCAAAATAAGCTTACACTATCTTTGTTATGATGAGAAAGCTAATCATAACAAAACCATTAAACAAAATTAAATTAGATTGATATTAAATCAATTAATTACAAAGTTAAGTTTAATTTTATTAATGAATATAACTGTGTGTCGTTTTCAAGACTAGGATCTAAACGTAGAAGTTTGTGTCTTTTCCTCATTGGCTCGACCAGTGGAGGCATTGGTTGGTAATACGAAAACAACATAAATTGCATTGATCAAAAGTTCTGAAATAAAGCCAGATTTATAAATCTGAAAATCTCGATTGAGAGATTCAGGTATGTTGTGGAAAAGACAACCATTTGACTTCTTTTTAGAATGGGAACATATTCTCTAGTACCACATCTTTCAACACGATGAGATATGCTAAATTTTAAAGTTTTTATTAGAATTTTAATACTTTCAAACATCACTTTCATATCATTGCAAAAAGATAGTTGACAATGCAACAGGTCATCAACAAAATCGTTGTTAACAAAACGAAACCATCGTGATGTATTGAAAGGATTGTTTCATCGACAATGCAATGTTGTTAACAGAACCGTTGACAATTGATGACGAGGTGACGATAATCCTTCAATACACCTTGAATGTCGATATCTATTCTTCTATACATTCATTGTCTAAAAAAATTTAAATCTTGAAGATGATACAATTGTAATAAGAAATAAATGTAGCTGTGAGTGGTTAATAAGTAATCCTAAATCCTGGATGGTTTCTGGTCGGTTGAAATAACTTCATAGTTTTATGATAATTTTTGGATGGATGTTATGGTCGTCCGAGAATTCTGGAGAGTAGCAACATCCGTCCATAACCCCACACGATTCGCCATCCCATTCTACGACTATCCAAAAATTGCAATTTTCTTGTAATATCTATTGGTTCATTAGTTGGAAGTCAAATATTATTTTCCATGATAAATCTGCAAATGATACACACACAAAAATATCCTATTAAGTTGTTCCAGTGGCCTCTCCCTATACAAAATGATACGCCTACAAATGATACTTTCTCTCTATATAACACGAAACAGTGGCACACCCTATAGAAAATGATACATCATTCAATGACTCTCTCCTATACAAATTGACACACACAGAATGATACACACATATGGTCCTATTGATGTGCGTTATATCAAGTAATAAAAACCTAGGCTAACGCTTCCGCAAGAATACGGATCGTGTAGTAACTAGGGTCGAACACAAGGAGTTAATGCGACTAATGAGCTACTAAACTAATTGAATAGACGTGTAAGATGACTAAAGTTGGAATCGTGGTTAAGCTAAACTAAACTAAATCGAAGGGAATAAACTTATGGATAAGCACCATGGGT
>CM071870.1:20193623-20214276 GCA_036759665.1 Gynandropsis gynandra | reverse complement strand
TTAGAACCTAAGTAGTTTAGTTAATTTCAGTATTTCATTCCTTATCCACATTCTTTCGTTAGCAAGTTTGATTCATAGTTCGGGTTTAGGTAGCGTTGCATAGTCTCTGTGGGATCGACACCTAAAATACTACACACGTGCCGTGCACTTGCGGGTAGATTAGGTTATATTTAACTCTGATACGCATCAAGTTTTTGGCGCCGTTGCCGGGGACTATTGTCAACGCGTCTTAGATTCGAACCTAGAGTCCTTCTTGCTTTGTTTTTATTTTTGTTTTCTTTTCTTTCGTTCCTTCTACGTAAATTGTTCTTTGTTTGTCCTTTGCAGAACTTTCAGGTCGACAAAAGATGGATAACCAGAACGGCAATGGACGTATGCAATTACAGGCTCCTCCACCACGTCGTCTAAGGGATTACGTGGTGCCGAACATGAACAACGTGCAAACGGCCATAAGGATGCCTGCTGTTGCAAGAGAGCAATTCGAGATTAAGCCAGCAATGATAAATATGCTTTATCAGAAGCAATTCATGGGTGGAAACCATGAGGATCCACATCAGCACCTCAGAGATTTCCTCGAACTTTCAGGTACGTTCAAAATTCATGGAGTCTCTGAGGATGCAATCTTGCTGCGTCTTTTCCCTTTTTCAATTGGGGGAAAAGCGAAAGCTTGGCTGCAATCACTCCCCGCGGGATCTATCACCACTTGGGATCAGCTCTGCACACTGTTCCTATCACGCTTCTTTCCTCCGAGTAAGACAATTCAGATGAGGGGGGAAATCACGACATTCAGGTGCAGAGATGGAGAAACGCTATTTGAGGCGTGGGGTAGATTCAAGGATCTTCTACAGTCATGTCCACACCATGGACTTGAGCAGTGGTACGTTATCCAAACTTTTTATAACGGAATTTCAGATGAGCACCGCATGAGGTTGGATAACGCTGCCAGAGGATCATTCATGGATCTGAGCGTCGAGGAGGCATTTGAGCTGATTGATAACCTCGCCATGAACCACACCATGTGGTCCACTCCAAGAGGTATGCCTAATAGCACTCGTCGTTTATATGAGCCTAACCAGAATAGAGCCATGGGTAATGCAGCGAATGCTATGTACTGTGCGAATTGCGGAGATACGGATCATGTAGCGTATCAATGCACAGTACATGAGGATTACGAACAGATGTATTATGCCCAGCAGCAAGGCAACACGCAATTCGGGAACACCTACAACCCGAATTGGAGGAATCACCCGAACTTGTCATATCGAACGACTCAACCGGTGAAGTATTCGGGGTTTCCACCAAGGCAGAATAATTTCCAGCAAAACAACCAGCAATTCCAGCAAGCTCCGCAAGCTCCTCAACCTCCTCAAGCCTCTTCATCAAACCTTGAGGCGGTATTGCTCGAATTCATGAAGGAGCAGAAGCAGCAACAATCGATTCGAACCAAATTCGACGCGGATGTTGGGACAGCGATTAGTGAGCTTAAAACTCAAATGGAGTCTCTGAGCACTCATGTGAAGATGTTGGAAAACTCCATAGCACAACAGGCCGCCTCATCTTCTCGGAATCCCGGACAGCTTCCCGGTAAGCCCGATCTTAACCCGAGAGAGCATGTGAATGCTATTTCTGTGTGCAGCGATGATGAGGATGAGAATCCGCCCTCAAAAGAGCGAGGGGATGCTGCTGGTACGTCTTTGGATAGAGGAAAAGGTAAGGTTGCGATTATGGAAGGAGTCGAACCCGATTTAGATAAGCCATACGTTGCTCCTCCGGCGTACGTACCTCCGATACCGTATCCTCGACGATTGGTAAGCAGTAAGAACCAAGAGAAAGTGGGCAGATCTATAGAAGGTCTCAAGAAGCTAGACATCAACATGCCATACGTGGAAGCAGTCCTAAAGATGTCTAATCGTGCCAAATTCATCAGAGAGGTAATATCCAAAGAGAAGCACACCGAAGAGAACGAGACTGTAGTACTTACCGAGGAATGCAGTGCAATTCTTCAGAACAAGCTGCCACCTAAGCTAAAGGACCCCGGAAGCTTCTCCATCCCATGCAAAATAGGTAATCTCGATATTGAAAATGCTTTGTGTGATTTAGGAGCAAGCGTGAGTATCATGCCACAAACAGTTTTCAAGCGGATGGAGTTTGGGAACCTTAAACCGACGAAGATGTCTCTACGCCTCGCGGATCGTACGGTAAGACATCCGGTGGGAATCATTGAAAACGTTCCCACCATGGTAGGTAAGCTTTGCATTCCCACTGATTTTGTTGTACTTGAGATAACGGAAGACACTAGGACACCTATTATTCTTGGTAGGCCGTTCTTAGCTACTGCAGGTGCGACGATAGACGTACAACAAGGAAAGTTGTCCTTACGTGTCAAAGACGAAACGATTGAATTCATCCTGCCCAGCCCCATGGACGAATCACCACTCAAGGAGTCTTGCTTTACAGTAGATTCGCTGGACGAGTTAGAGAAAGACACACACGATCAAGTAAGTCCATCCGATTCTCTTTTACGGTATTTGACACAAGTTGGCGATAATGCAGGATTTGCGGACGAAGGAGCTGAGGTATATACGAAATTCATGAGTGCAATTACAGCACTAGGAGACGCCCCACATGAGGAGATACCACGTGATATGCATGCTGATTTCATAGCGGAGAAAGCATTCGAGCTTGAGCCCGATCCTCCGCCGCCTTATTCTCGGTATGAGTACGTTGATTCCGATAACATATATCCTGCTGTTTTAAATGGTAACATGAGTGCAGATGAGATGAGAAGACAGCCCACACGCGTGAAGAAGCGTAAGAGGCTCAGCTCTTCAATATGTATGTACGGGAATTATAGGGAGGACAGCCACGAACCTTCACTCGAAATTCAAAGGAGGCTGCACCCGCACTTGCACGAGGTAATGGAAAAAGATGTCATTAAACTTTTCAACGCAGATACCCCTTATCCAACCTTGGACAGCGAGCAAGTGAACCCCGTGCATGATGTGCCTAAGGGATGGCACGATAAGAAGACCCTACCTCATGACTTCCAATCAGGTGATTTCGTTCCACTTTCTAATTCTCGACCTAAGTCTTTCTCGGGCGACCTACTGCCTTGTTGGTCTGATCCTTTTCAGGTACGAGACGTGGAACTATGGAGTGATGCGGGTGACACGTTCAACGCCAATGGACAGCGGCTTAAGCTCTACCAAGCCGCTCAACCGATCGAAAGTGGAAACTCCATTTCCCTTTCCGATCCACCCGTCGCGCACGCATGAGGAATGGAGACGTCAAAGCTTTATGACGTTAAATAAGCGCTTTCTGGGAGGCAACCCAGCTGTTTGTTTTTACTTTTCATGTTTAAGACTCGGTTATTTAATTTCCACAGAAAAAGAAAAAAACAAAAAATAAAATAAAATAAAATAAAATAACACCACAAACGTGCTTCACTTCCTTCCTCCTCCATCGGAGCTTCACGTCGAGGACGCCGTTCAATTCAAGTCTGGGGGAGCAGCTCACGTTTTTCAGGTGATTTCGTTTCATTTTCCTTTGATTTTTAGTTTTTAGGTTATTTTTGCGATTTTTAGTTTGTTTTTGTTTTGATTGAGTCAGAGTCGTCCCAAGGCACTTGTCCGGTGCCACGTTTTGAGATGAACCCTGAACTTAGGAATGCTTAAGAGGTTGACCTTTTCCGTTAGACTTTGCATGATTGAGCTAGGTTTTCCTATGCGTTAGAGCTTATTAGTCGGCTGAAAAACAATAGGTCGTAGTTCTTGGGAATCCTAGTGTTACTTGTGGGGATGTTTAGACGAGGTTGCTAGGCTGGTCTGTCGTTTATTTTCTCTACCCAGATGGTCATACTTCGTGTAGACGACACTTTACTTTGGTTACATTGAGGATCATTGGATCATATAAAATCGAGCTTGTTTTGCAGATTGAAAAGCACACACTAACACTCCGCTGTCGATAGAAATAGTGCCTAATAAGCATGATCAAAAATCGATATGAGTGCATCGACCTTGTTACTCCTTCGGTGGCTCGGGTCTAAGTGGTGGGTTGGCGATCATCTTTCTACGTCCTAAGGGCATGGCACAAAAAGCCGCCTACTCCGCTGCACTCTCACACGAGATGCATGAGTATACCGTCATCGGTAGTCTGGGTCTAAGTAGAGGCTGGATCCCTTCAAATCCGACGTCCTAGAAGCCTAGTGTGTATGCAAAGAAAAAGAAGAAAAGAAAAGAAAAAAAAAGAAAAAATTCATAAAAAGAAAAACAAAAAGAAGAAAAAGAAAAAGAAAAGAAAAAGAAAGAAAGAAGCTCGGAAAGAAAGAAACAAGTATCCTCGGTTGACCTAGGTTTAGCATAGTCTGAAGTCTTTTCTGGTGGAGGGAGTTACGGTAGTGTGTCTAGTCTCCTTTGATTTACTTTCTTATGGGTAACCGTGGTGGACCTAGGATTAAGGCTGAAAACTCGAGTAGGCCGAATTTGCTCACAATATGCTAGTTGATCGGTTAGGCTCGCTTTAGCGGTATCTCTAGGAGAAGGGGGATTCTCGTATTTTCATACCCCATGTATTCCACGTTTACGTTTGCTTAGGGACAAGCAAACATTCAAGTCTGGGGGATTTTGATCATCTCGTTTTCATACGTATTTCTTGCACGATTTAGGAGACGTTTTTGATACATATGTGATGTTTTACGTATGATTCTGTATCCGTTTTACTTGCTTTCGTGCTTTTCATGTTCTTACAGGTTTTTACGCGTATTTGGACTATTTTGGAGCTAAAGGAACATGCACGGAGCTAAGGAGCAACTTTGGGGATCATCACGGGACAAACGGGACGAGATTGAGCATGGAAAAGCCTCACCCGGTCGGGCACAACCCTTGCACGATCGGGCAAAACCTACGGCCAATTGTGTGGACCATTTAGCACGACTCGGGCAAGCATTTAGGACCATTTTGCCTTGTGCCCGAGCGGGCACACATGCCATGCCCGATCGGGCACCATTCCAGCACCACAGGACGCGCACGAACTGCCCTAGCCGCACCCGAGCGGGTACACTCATTACCCGAGCGGGTAGCGGCCCGAAACCTCCCAAAACTTAAGTAAACTTAACTTAAGGGAACTCGTGGGGCAATTTGGGCAACAATTGGACCGACTTAGGAGGCTTAAAAGGAGGCAAAAAGACGTGATTACAGCAAGCTTACAGAGGAGAACAATTCAGCGAAGTTAGAGCAGATTCTTGCGAGGAGATAAGCGAGGAGCATTGGAGATCAAGCACCGCCACTTCGGTTTTGTTTGGTTTTTATGTTCCTTAGACTTTCTACTATGTTTATGTTTCTTTACAGACGCATGAGCGAGTAGTTTGTTTGTTCTAGGAGAAGGGATTAGCCTTTGGCTATCCCGAGACCGCTTTTGATCTATTTTGAATGCATCTTCTCGTTTTAGTTCATCTATTCTTTATCTGAGTTCTTGAATTTACTTGTGTTTGCGATGGCCACGTAGATGCATGTGTTAGGGGTTAGGAGAAGGACCGAAAGGAGAATTCTAGTCCTAGAAAGTCAGGTTTAGAACAACCGAGGTTAGGCCACGAAAGTAGGGTAGCAACGGTTGAGGGTGAACGGGCGAATCACAGAGTTTATGGGTTTAGTTCATGTTGTCAGCCACGAAAGTAGGGGGCAGCTTGTCTAGATCACGTGTCTATGCCTTGAGAGAGGGTAGGTATCATGTTAGGATCGTCCGCCTTAGATAGCTTTAACTGGTATTGCATGATAGATAGGTTGGTCGTCGGTTTTGGTAGTCTTGTGGTGAAACCGGTTTCCTAGGACGTTTGTCTCATCGTTAGAACCCAAGTAGTTTAGTTTACTTTCAGTATTTTATTCTTCATCACCACTCTTTCGTTAGCAAGTTTGATTCGTAGTTCGGGTTTAGGTAGCGTTGCGTAGTCTCTGTGGGATCGACACCTAAAATACTACACACGTGCCGTGCACTTGCGGGTAGATTAGGTTATATTTAACTCTGATACGCATCAGGAAATTAGGCAAATTGAAACTATGTTAGTATCCTTAAGTCGGTCACACCTATGGTATTCATGTTACATCTTTATATTAACACAAAATATGTGTTTAATTCAACATGAGAGTGATTTTGCAAAATGGTTACTAAATCTGAAGAATGGCACAACAAATAAAGGAATATGAAAGGTAATACATACGGTGATGGTGACAAAATCCTCACTGACACAAAATTATTGCTCTAGGTCACAAATAATCCATTACAAGGGCTTGATGACTCATCATATCCGCGATTCATTAAATTTTTCCTGAAACGCGAATATATTACCGAAAGGACAACACTCACTCCAAGAAATATTCATGACGCGATCCCGATTGGAACGACACTCTAGACAAGGTTAGGGCTGGATATGCCTTGCTGCAACGGTTTGCACAAGGGTGTGTGGGACGAATGGTCACACGAGAGTTGCGGAAGGCTCTCGATTCACCGGTTCGTCTCCGATGGATATTACGCACCAACAAAGGACGAACAACCGTTGGATATTACACACCAATGAAGGTTACTGGATATTACGCACCAACAGCCAAGAATTCACACGAATTCGAAAGAGAAATCAATAGATTGATTCAAAAGTTTGATTGAAAAAGTTGGATGATTGTTCAAAGGGGTGTGGCCGGCCATTTAGATAAAAACAAGGCCATGCAAAATTTAAATACACATTAAATGCATAAACTACATGCAAGGCCTCTAATTAATGCCTTGATATCTTAAAACAAGAAGATATTCTTGCTGGCCGTGCATATGGGAATGCGTACTCCTTGGGTCTCGAGTCATTAATTAGGTCGCGGGAATAAGTGACTCGCTACCTCGTTAAAAACCCGTAGTCAGAAAACCCCTTGGGACAAAACCGACGAAGGGAAAAGAGTACACGTGGGTCACTTAACCTAATTAATAACCGTTGCGGGTTGAGCTTCGGCTTGAATGACGTTCTTTAGGCTCGTGACTTCATGTGAACTTGAATACTCTTCATGCGCGTGAACGGTAGTGAGAATCCCGATAATGGCGTCCTTGAGCTTCGCGGCCTTGGCTCGGGTCATGGGACCAGCGAGAAGGTTCAAGGCTTCTTCCTCCATAGCTCTGCTCGAGTTACGGGACCTACGTATTTTGACCTAGTCACGTCTCGGGTCGCGCTTATGACGGTCGCGTCTCGGGTCGCGTTGTTGGCTTCTCGGGCCGCGTTGTTGGTGTCTCGAGCCGCGCTGACTTATTCTTCTTCCGCGCCGCAGGTCGCGTCCTCTTCTGCGTTGACGGTCGTGTCTTCAGATTCCTCTGGGATCATATCAGAATATGTTGATGAGATAAATGACATCCTCTTATCACAATTTCCCAAGAAAACGATAAAATATTTGGGCAGACCATATCAGAATGGATGGTGTTCTTACTACAGACTAACAATCCGAAATTGATAGTATTCCTACTATAGATTGACAATCCTTCTACATTGTCGAGTATCTTAGTCATTTTGAGTTCCAAGATTCCCAAAACATAAAATTTCTTTGAACTTCGGTGCTTTGATAATGTTGTTCAGAAATATAAACATAAAAGAAGGCTTTTGTAATGGGACACGATTATTCGTCACTTAATTAGCAACAAGAGTATTAGAAGCAGAGATTATCACAAGCACCTGTGTTGACAATAAGATTCTTATACAAAAAATCATCTATCTCCAACTGATTCAGGCTAACCTTTTATTTTACAATAGAGGTAATTTCTAGTGTGATTATGTTATGTAATGCCGATAAATAAAAATCAAGGTCAAAGTTTGAAAAAGATTGGGCATTAACAGACCAATCATATTCACTTTTCCAACTATTTCTTTCTATTGGCTTTCTATTAACTTCATAATTTTATCAACTTTGATGAGTTTAAAAAGATTGTAACAAAATCTTTCATTCCTCCCTCTTATTTTTAGCATATATCGTCGTTCGTATTATTTAAACATTTGTTAAACCTTATTAACAATTCTCTTTGTGTCTTTTAATTTTTTTCTGGATAGAGAACAAACCATACAAGATTAAATATAATTTCATAAAAAAAACACAATTTTCTTTCGATACGTTATCATTTACGTCTGTTGCTATTAAAGAAGTCACATAAATTTTTTTACAACCATGTTTTTTCATATTCAAAAATTTAATTTTATAAAACAACATATATAAAAAGGAGCAAAATATTTATTGTTTCATACTGCCATCTCAAACATTTTTAATTTTTTGGAAATTTGAAGCATATTTTTATGTATTATATAATTAATTTCGGAAATGTTTTAAATGTCCACTACTCCAAAAATTAATAAAAACTTTATATATTTCAGATATTTTAAGCATAGAGATAACTAAAACGTCAGTCTTACCTCTCGACTCCTTCATCACGTGTCCTTCAATACCTAAACCATGTCTCCTTTCTTCCATCACCATCCCCACCACCATTAAGGGCTTGACTGGTTGAAACGATGAGTTTGTATTTGTATTTGGCGGTGTTTCTGTCAGTAATTGGCGGTTTTTTGTTTCATTTTGTCTGAATGGTGGAAACGCTACGTTTACGAACGAATGCGACTAGAAGCAAATGGCAGAAAACTGTTGCGATTATGTTTTGAGTGAAATTATCAAAATAGACAATTATTAAAAATATAATTTATTTACATTTTATTGTTTAGTGTATAGTTTTTAATTATAATTTTCATATATTTCAAATAAATTTAAAAATTTAAAAATGTTAAAATATTTAAATATACAATACATATACATACATATATGTATATATATTTACGATTAATATAAATTATAATAGAAACTTTAAATAATTTTATCAAAACATAATCAAATATTTTCATACACCCATATCCATGCACATATATTTATATATATTTACGATAAATATAGACTATAATAAATCATTAAAATAAAATTTGAAATACATATAAAGCATAAAAAACGCATTGAAACGTAAAAGTAACACAACATAATTCTGGATTTTAAAATTATGCGTTTCTCCGCGTTTGTGGGTGACTGCGACTCCACCAGTCGGTTTCAATGTCGCCCGCAGTCGTCACGTTTACGGGCGACTACACCAGTCAGAGCCTAACTTTCTCTATATCTCATGCTTCCAAACGCAATGGGGTAACCCATGTTGGAGACATTGTGACACGTCTCGTGTTTTCGACCGCAAGAGCTGATGGAGTTCCTCTCCCACTCTTGCCTCAGAATTTGAGATGAATCTTGCGTCGTCCCATCGTCCCTCTATTATATGCATTTTTTGTGGGACTAGCGCAGGCTTCCATTTCACTTGAAAATTTCATCTGATAAAACCTATGGACCAAGCCTCCGAGATATTGGTATAACATTGGGATTTCTGAAGGAGAAAGTCTTAGTTTCGTCCTAGCTATTTTGCAATGTTAGTCAAATTAATGGATGTCAAAGTTTTTCAATGAAATCTGAGTCTAATGAAGTTTGGTTCGACGGGTTTCGATGATCTTAGTTGGGAGCATACTTCCATATGGCCCTTTGGTATAATAAAGGGTCATTTTGATGGTCAGGCCGTGGGAAATAAGGCGAACCCATCTCGGCTCACTTTGTGCTTCACCGTTTCAGATTTACTATCTCTTTCTTTCAATCAGTTAATCATCCACATTCTACAACTCCTCTAAGGAACCACCATCACTAGAAACTACTCAACATTGTTGTTGGTTTTAACAAAGTTTGATATGGGTTTTTTTGGTTCCTATCCTCCACTACCAACAAAGGTATGTTCTCCAATTCCGATTTCTTTGCAATTTAGCTTTTATGGTTTTGTTAAAACCGAATCATGCTGAACTCGTTCCTATTTAAATATATATAATGAATGAGTTTATGAGTTTCCCATAATTAAATTGATTCGAGTTATTCAGACCCGATAGATTCGTGTATTAGTATTCAAAATGTTCACATTCTTACAACAAAACATGATTCAAGCTATTTGTTATTAGAAATAGACATTTGATGAAAATGATCGCATGTCACTCACCTATGTTGCGTCCCTTTGCCTTCCTTGCCTCCAAACTTTATAACTTTGGCAAAGTTTGATTGCTTCATGAAACTTCATTTTGTATATGTCTAGATCTTGACATTCTGATAGCTTGGAAACGAAAAAGTATCTTAATTGTTCCTCAAAAGAAATAGGTCTTTTTTGACGTTTTAATTTTTCTTAAGAAATATTTAAGTCCCATGTTACAGTTTTTTAAAACTTTAATAACCCTAATTAGACTAACAACCCTTGTTTTCTCATGTCAACATCAATAATACATCTCATCTATACATGATTTGATGATTATCACCTACATCATCATTTTGCCTTATTTGGCTCCGCCGTAATTGTTTCATATTCTGTTCAAACATAAAAATCCATTAACTTTAATTGAACATTGCTTAAATAGTGATGATTTTTTTTAATAGTCTACAAAATACTTCTTATGTAATAATTTTGAATCATATGATGCAATAACATGTCTCGTACTCTTTCTTTTTAGTGTAAGTGTTTAGCTCATTTTTGTCGTATTTGTCTGCATATACACACTTATAGATAATATTTAGTGTACCAAAGGGTTAATGCCCACTTTGTTGTGCCATTTCAACCACCATTTTGTTTGATGTCTAGATTTGTGAGAAATTCAAAATTCTTTTAATTTAAGTGAAGTTTGAGTCATTGAACAAAGCTTCAAGCCTTCATAAAATAAACCCTTATCTTCCTGTAGGTGAAGATTGTATCCTGAAACACAGTTACGAGCCTTTAGATTCATCTTCAATGAATTCCTATCTTTTCATTATCATGTGCTTGTATAGTTTGATAATCAGAGCCTAGGTCATGAACAATTCACATTCTTAATTTATTCACTATATTATTCATCATAGCTCATGACAGTTTTAACGTACTTTTGGTTTCCGATGAAGTTGTTGCTTTGAATAAACCTTCAAACCTTTTGACTTAAATTCAATGAACCATTATCTTCGGCAATGGAGAAGATTACATCGTCAAATATAGCTACGAGCAATCATATTGATCTTCAATAAACCCTTATCATTTCAAGATCTTGTGCTTCTATCATTATCTTTAACGAGTCAAGGACCACTAGATTTTATGTGTCATCCTTGCTTCCATCGTCATGATCATTGGTTCGATTCTAATTATAAGAAGAAGAAGTGAATAAGTTCGATTTGAATTTTCAAGTGCTTTGGGAGCATGCGTTTCTCCGAATTCTTATATGCCGCCATGGTCATGATCGTCCTCTTGACACTCATAAATAGTGATGTTGCATCTCTTGTTGCATCTTATACAAAGATCCAAATAAATAAAAGAGGAAGGAAAAAAGGGAAAGTGTTTGGCTTTGGGATGAATCTTAAAGTGGTCCAGACACTCTTATTTTCATTCCCCATCTCTAGGGTTTTGTCTTCATTGCCCTTATTTTGTTTGATTGTTATATTTTTTTTTAATTTTCTTTCGTAATTTTATGCTCTGTATTTATCTAAAGATTTGTTAGTTTGAAACTAATTGATAATTTTGGTAAAATTTTAAGAGTTATCCATCTATTATAGTAATTTAATCCATTTCTTACTGAATATTTTCATGGCGTTCAATCCAAAATATTGTTATCTTTTGATATGGTTATGGAGTAATTTGTGACTTCTATAACCTTCATCTATTCTTCTTTAGTATTGTGCAAAAATGAAAGTAAAACTTAATGTAGTGTAGGTAGAATTTTAGTAATTTGGTGTTTTGAGAGTTTGGGTTTTTGATGGGAAAAGAAAGTGAAAATCAGGGTTCTTTTGATAGTGTTGCAATGTATACTCTCTTCTACCCTTTTCTCATGCATATTGTTAGAGAAACATCACTATCACTCCATATTATATTTAGAGTGACCATAGTCTTGTTTGACAACACAAAATAGGCCTTAGGTGTGGCCAAATTAGATTACAAATGTTCTAATATGTCTAAAAATTTTGTTGTCTTCTTCTTCTTGATGCTGCAGTTACTATGCTTCAAAATAGGGTTCGGAGTAGGTTGGAGACATCACTCTTAGGCTTGCATAATTAATTTTCTTTCATTTAGGCCTTTGTATTTTCGGCATGTTTCTTCTATTTTTAATTGATGAGGGTCTTTGTGTTTCACGTCATTCTCTCTTGTTCTCGAATCTTCACAGAACCCTAGCGACATCTCCCTTTCCCGATCACGATCCTCATGCCTGAGTTAGTCACAACCATCATACTCCTTCTTGATCAGCTTACACAAGGCATTGATTGCTCGTCTCAGGTCTTAAAACCTTTTCGTTCCCAAGGGTTTCGTCAGAATATCAAGGAGCTGGTACTTGCCAGGTATGAACCTCTTCTCGATCTCTCCTTGTGCTTCTACTTCACGAACAATATGGTATTTGATCTGTATGTGTTTGGTCCTTTTGTGCTGAAATAGGTTTTTACCGATTGTGATGGTCGACATATTATCACAGTAGATAGGTATCCCTCCCTATATGCCAAACCCTAACTCTTTGAATAGCTTCATCAACCACACTGAATGATTGATTGCACCACATAGTGTTGTGTATTCGGCCTCGACCGTTGATTGTTATATGGTTGCTTGTTTCCATGTCTCCAATGATCATATAACACTACCTAGAGTGAAACAAAAACCTGATGTGCTTCTTGTGTCCATAGAACACCCAACTAGGTCTGAGTCTGAGTATTCAACCAATTCAGCTTCTCCTGTCTTCTTAAACATTTGTCCATAATCCTTTGTTGTGTTTATGTAGCTTGTAAACCTTTTCTTCTTCTCCTTCAGCCTCATATCCTTGAGGCTACTCCATATATACATCTTCAGTCAGTTTACCATTTAAAATTGTTGAGTTGACATCGATTTGGTGTAGGTTCCAATTCATTTGTGTTGTAACCGAGATCAAATTCCTTATGGTGTCATGCCTAGATACTGGTGCAAAGGTCTCACAATAATCTAAGCCATATATTTGGATATATCCTCTGGCCATAAGTCTGGCCTTCAACTTCAATATCTTGCCTTATTTATCTGTCTTCGCTTTATAGAGCCATTGACACTTATAATCTTCTGTTTTCTGGTTGTTTAAACAAGAATCCAAGTCTAATTCCTATTGATCATACAATTTCTACATACATGGCTTCCCTCCAGGCTTGGATTCTTACTATCTCCTCAAAGCTTGAAGACTCCTCAAAAGATAAGTAACATGCTTCTTGCTGCTTAGTTTCTTCTAAATATTGTTATTCATCAATTCTATACAAATCACTCACTCTTTTCATTCTATGTACAGATCTTGATGAGTTGTTATCACCGCTCCCTCTAGTACCTGTGGACCTCAACTATGAGTCCCTGAGTCTGAAGTGCATAGGTGTGAATTGAGGTGAGTTATCTCTCCCTGCTAGTTGTCTAGGAGTTGCATGGCAGTTGCTTGAGTCTGAATAGCAGTTATTGTAGGTATAGGAATGTAGTTGCTTGAAGGGTTTGGGTCGGGAATTCCAATATGATATGGTGTTTTACTTTAGAAATTCTAGTCATAACTCTTCCCTTCTTCAAATATTATATCCCTAGCAACTTCAATCTTCCAACTGTCAATTTTGAACACTTTGTATCCTTTACTCAAGTTGTTGTATCTCGTGAATTTACATTTCTCTGATTTGTCATCTAACTTCTTTCTCTTTGGGGTAGGTATTAGCACATGGCAGATGCATCCGAATACCTTTAAGTGTGCAACAAATGGCTTATGACCACTCCACACTTCAAGAGGTGTTATGTCCTTCAATGCCTTAGTAGGCATCTTGTTCTACAGGTAAGCAGCAGTAAATACTACTTCAACCCAAAATTTATTTGACAATTGTTTATCTTTTAGCATGCTTCAAGCTATGTCTGATCAACTTTTGTTTCTTCTTTCAGCTTTTCCACTTTGTTATGGTGAGATAACCACAATGAGCTCTCTCTGGATCCCCTTCTTCTCTAGCAGGTTTGTGAATCCTTGTGACTTAAGCTCACCCCTTCTGTGTGATCTTAACCTTTTCAACTTGCTGCCAGTTTGAGTCTCAACTAAACTTAGGAATTTTCTAAATAATCCTAATATGTTGACTTCAACCTTAAAAAATCACTACAGAAAAAACATGCGATTTCCAACGGACATATCCGCTGAAAAAGCCTAAAATCCGTTGCAATGACTGTTTTCCAACAAACGGCAACGTATCTGCGCCCGTTAGAAATTGCATGTTACAAATTGAGATCCATTGTGATTTCCAATGGTGTTACAATGGATATTATCCGTTGCAAATTTGAAACAGACGCACAACGGATTACGCCGTTGGCAAATTGTAACGGATACCCGTTAAAAAACAGTGACGGATGCCCATTACAAATTTGCAACGGATGCCCGTTATAAAATTGTAACGGTTGCCCGTTACCCATTTGTAATGGATATCTGTTGCCACTAATTTAGGAAAAAATTAGCGGGAATTGAAATTTTGCAACGGGCATCCGTCGGAAAGTGGTGGGAAATGGCAACAGGCATCCATTACAAATTGGCGGGAAATGGCAACGAACATCCGAGCATCCGTTGGAAATTTTTAAAAAAATATTTTTTAAATAAAAACAAATATCAAATAACCTTATTTGATATAATAAACGTTCTTACAAAAAATTAAAACATAATTCTATTACATTTCATCTAAATCTCTGGGGTCGATATCATCCCTGTGGTCACCAGCACCTCGTGAAGGCGTTGCTTCCGAATCGATACTCCAATCTTGACGCGGTGTTGATTCCCTCGCCCGGCCGGATAGCAATTCTATGACGCTCTCCATGTGTTGCATTTGTGATCGAGTTTCTTGAAGCTAGGATCGAGTTTCTCGAAGTTGTGCTTTGAGATCCTCGATACGTCGTTGTTGTGTGTAGCTCTCTTGGACCACGGGAGGTACCGTCGTGGTGTCCTCGACGATATCCTTTTGCAATGCACCGAGACCGTATAGATGCCCCTTATACGGTCTAAGAGACTACAAAACAAACAAAATTAGATATAAATTGTTAGAAAATATTTTATTACTAATGGAAATATAAATATTAAATTTTTACCTCAAAATAAATTTTGTCCTTTTGTAAAGGATTGAGCTCGTCTGGAGTTGAATCAAATAGGTTGAAGAATTGGCGTGCATCAATGTTCGACATCCCTTTCTGCGGTTGTTCATCATGAACATCTCCAGGAAAAGCATCTTACACCATTTTCACATATGGATTGGTCATTGATACTTCATAAATAACTTCTTCATTTTGTTCTACTTGTGCTTCTTGCTTAATATCTCTAACGCTGCAATTTACGCCGTGAAATAACCAAATTTCGTAATTCTCAACGAAACCCACCTTGTAAAGATGTTTGCAAACAATTTCTTGACTTCGATACTTCATGTTTTTGCATGTTTTGCATGTTTTGTCCCGTGTTCTTGACACAAAGGTTGCATCGATGCAAAACTCATGAATCGCTCCAATCCATGTAATAATTCTTGCATATCTCTTCGGTTATAGGATCTTTTCTTTTATACATCCAGTCTCTCAATCTATATATAACTATTTGAAGAAGACGGCATTTTGTTGAAAATATATTTGTTTTTGATGGTTTTATGCTAAAACCTTGATAGTTATCATTAAATAGTGTTATTTGCAATGGACATCCGTTGGAAATGTCAACAGATGCCTGTTGCAAGTTCACGTGAAATTATTCCACCGGTAATCCTCGAAACTAACAATTTTAACGGACATCCATTACACTTTCTAAGGGAAATCCGGTACAATTTGCAATGGATGCTCGTTGGACTTTTTCTTGAGGTTTTCTAACAGTGTTCCAATGGAATATGGCAACGGGATCAATCCGTTGACAGACCGTTGAAATTTGCAACGGATTGCAATGGATGTGAGCAATAGTAGATATCCATTGACCGCCCGTTGAAAGTTGCGATGGATTACAACAGATAGCTGCCCGTTGAAAGTTTTCATGTATCCGTCGCAATCCGTTGGCATTTGTCATCAACGGATGGATCCGTTGCTCTGCCCGTTGCAAAAGCTGTGTTTTTTGTAGTGAATAAACCCACAACATATGTGAGTAGTCATCTGTAAATGTGAGTAGGTAAACACTGCCATCCGGGGATTTTATTTCCATAGGTCTACAAAGATTAGTGTGAACCAACTCTAAAATATCCTTTGTCTTAGTGTCAGTATGCATAGGAAACTCCTCTATGTGTTGTTTCCCCTTCACACATAATTCACACACTTCCCTTATCACTTTGAACTTACGTAGACCTCTCAACCAAATCTTTGTTTATCGTTTTCTGCAGGTTCTGGATTCTAGAATGGCCAAACCTTTTGTGCCACAAACCAGATAAGATTTTATCTTCTTCTGCCATTTTTGCTTCTTCTTTTGTGTCACCCCACTTAACTGGGTATGATTTGTTTATCATCCGAACCTCAGCAACCTTAAAACCTCTCCTATCCTTGATAACACACATCTGTTCTATAAACATAATATCATATCCATTCCTCACCATTTAAGGAACACTCAACAGGTTTTTGTCTAGACCTAGAACCAGAAATACATCCTTCATAATTTTCCTTCCCTTCTTGGTTGAGACTTCAATGTCTTCCTTTCCAACTGTCATTTCCCACCTTAATACTTTAAAGTCCCTATCCATGGTTGTGAAATGCCCTTCTTCATGTGTCATCTGGTTGGTTGCACCATTGTCTATCAACCATACTCCACTTTGAAACACATGTTGTGTTATATGGGTAGCAGTAAATAGGATATTGTCCTTTACTTATTTATATGCGCTTGATTAGATGTAGGTCTTTTAAATCTACAGTCCCTTGAGAAACGCCTTGTCTTTCCGCATGTATAGCACTCCTTCTTCCCTTTAGACTGCCTTGAACCTTCTCCCTTATCTTGCTTATTTTTTAAATAGCATTGAGTCTCAAAATGATTGTCCTTCTTGCAGTCAGAACACCACTTTTTCGCTTTAGGTTTAGAATCTGTTTTCATAAAGGGTTTCTTGTGATTGTCTTGCTTCTATCCAAATTTCTGACCTTTATATTTTGCTTGGAAAGCTTAATCTGTTCCACCACCATGCCTGTCATCTAGTCTTAACTCTTGGAATTGTAGGAAAAACACAAACTCCATATTGTCATAGTTGTTAGGTTCTTTGTCTGCTCAATGACCTCCACATATGGATCAAATTTTTCTTGTCGAGAACATAGGATCTTGGAAACCATAGCATCTTCTTTCACCTCATCCTTATAGGATCTCATCTCTTTTGCCAACTCTGAAACCCTCCCTTTCTGCCTGTTTTAGAGTGTAGTAGGTAGCCCTAAGTCTCTGCAATTTAATCATTGTCGTCTTTGAATCTTTTTGATACATTTCTTTCAATAAGTCTCAAGCTGCCTTAGAACACTATATAGTAGGTGTGCAACAACTAGACTTAGGAATGCAAAAAATATTTCTTCTATTACAACATTGTATAGTAGCTGTAAAGCTGTCTGATCCTTGGCTTCCGTTTCCTCCCAAACTAACAATATTTTTTTATGTTCCTCCTCTATAGTTACAACTCCTAATGCTATGACCGGTTACTCGGGTAACCCTTATGTAACAACCTTCCACAGCTGCCTAGACCTTAACAAGGATTTCATTTTTATTAACCACAAACTGTAGTTTTTACTCTACAAAACTGGTATAGGTGGACCCGAATTCTGCATCTTGAAGTGCTTTTAACTTTTCTATAACTCTAGCTAAATTTATAGGGTTTATCGTAGCTTTCCTTGGTTCGAAGTTTCTTTTTCTCCTTGTGCTTGTTGACTCGTGCTTGCTAGTGTTTAGTGCTCTTGTGCTTCTACTCTCACGTCCCTAAACCATAAAGCTCTCGTACCAATTGTTATCTTTTGATATAACTATGGAGTAATTTGTGACTTACATAACCTTCATCTATTCTTGTTTAGTATTGTACAAACATGAAAGTAAAACTTATTGTAGTGTAGGTAGAATTTCAGTAATATGGTGTTATGAGACTTTGAGTTTTGGATAGAAAAAGAAAGTGAAAATTAAGGTTATTTTGAGAGGGTTGCAATGTACATTTCATTTCTTCTACCCTTTTTGACGTACATATTGATGGAGAAATATCACTATCTCTCCATACTATATTTGGACTGACCATAATCTTGTTTGAAAACAAAAAATAGGTCTTGGTTGTGGTCAAATTAAATTACATTATCTTCCATCTCCATGCTACAGGTGCTATTCTTCAAAATGGGCTTCCGGCTGAGCTTCAAAATTGATTGGGCTGGAGACTTCACTCTTGGGCTTGCATAATTAATTTTCTTTCATTTGGGCCTTGGATTTTCGGCCCATTTCGTTTGTTCTTCATTGTTGGGTCTTTGTGTTTCACGTTATTCTCTCTTGTTCTCGAATCTTTACGGAAAACCCTAGCGATATTTCCCTTTTACGATCACGCTTGGATTTTTATGTTCTGGGTTTATTTACAAAGCTTGTTTTAGTTTTATATTCCGCTAATTAAATGAAAACATTTTCCGGAGAATCGAAAGCTTTGGTTCAAAGTGGCCTAGGGAGAAGATACCAGTAAGGTAAAATTGGAAATTGTATTTCCTTGTAGGAGACTTGACAATGGATTTTATTGGAATAGATTGTTTCAAGGGTTATAGAGATGGGATAGATAGATCGAGAAAAGGAAAGAGGAAGAAGATGAAAAATAAAAATGTTTTGAAAAATGATTGAAATATGCCATATCGACAAAATTTAAAAATTAGACACATCATCATTTTTCAATATTGTTATTTCTACCGTTGGTTAATATGTCACCGTTGGTTTTAGACAAATTTTAAAATTTAAGGATTTTCACAAAAAAAAAAGTCTATATTTAATTTTTTTTGGAATTATACGAGTTCTGTATAAAAAATGAAAACTCGTGAATTTGTAAACAATTTTCCCAAAAATAGCAAGGAATAAAAGAAATATCTGATGTTTTAGATCATACTTATATTTGGTCTTTGAGAAACATTTGTTTGACAATAAAAAATCTTCATAAATACAAACATTAATAAATAATAATCAATATTTTGTAATCATACTTATCTTTGTTATCCAATATTTAAAGGCATTTTGAAATTTAGATAATTTTCAAAAATAGTCATTTTTATTGACTCGAATATTCATAAAAAATAGAAAATATTAATGGATATAATTTGTATGTTTGATACGAGAATATTTTCCGAAACTTTATTTATCATTATTTGTTTGACAATAATAAGATATTTTGAATTTAAATAATTTTCAAGAATATCTTGTGTAATATTATCAGAATATTAAATAAGATCTCGGAAAATATTTTCGTATCAATCACACAGATTATATTTATTAAAAAAAATAAAAAAATTATAATTTATATTTTTGGTATCTGGACATAGAAATAATATATTCAAAAAATATAATAAAAATAACATTGTAAAACCCGTGTGACAATATAAATAGACATAACATATTACTAGTATAATCACATTTTATTTAAATCAAATCATTAAGCAAGAACAAAACAAGAGATGGCTTCCTGCAAATTCTTCTTTCCAGTGTTCATGTGTTTGGTCCTCCTTCTCAATCCAAGTAAATATATTTTTTACACAAAATAACTATAATATATATATATATGTAGATATAGAAAAATAAATATTATTTTTGTTATGCAGGTTCATTGATGGCTGATATTATTGAACCCGTGGAAACAGTAAAACCGGTGGGTCCATGTAAACGCTTTAGAGATTGCAATGGAACCTGCACGAAAGCTGGATTTCCTTTGGGAGGATTTTGCACAAATTTTGGTCCTTCTAATGAACTCACTTGTGTTTGCCAAATAAGTGTCTAAATTGTATACTAATTTATTCCAATTGCACAATTATTACTGTTATTATCTTATAACGAAAGTCTTATTTCTTCCTTATATTTTTGTTTGTGTTTAATTTGGTGGATGTTAATGTAAGCAAAAATTTGGTAATCTTATATGCGGAAACGTTAATGAATCTAATAGGAAATTTAAATCAACCAAAAACAATAATTAATAAATTGTACTTACTTGAATTTTCCATGATTTTAGATTCGGCGGATCTTTTTCTTTTCTCCAATGCCAATTCCACCGAAATCTCCTTCAATTTCTCTTTGATGATATAAGAGAGTTTCTTTTGTTTTTTGTGTTTTGTTTTGTGATTTTGTTACCGTAACTCAAATTTAAAAGGCATTAAGACATTCTTTTGTAATAATGAAAAGACATGTCCTAAAAGACATGTCTTTTGATACATGCCCTTTAAATTTTATTAATTACAATAAATCCTCAATTTGTAATTAATCACAAAACCATCATTAGATTTCTATAATTGCGGAATGGCACGGAGGGATTTTCACCCGATAATTGTCTCTTCAATACGACACTAATCATCACCGTGTGTACCTCAATAACAATTATCTAATACTTATATTTATATGAATCAACGTTAGAATAAAATTTCTAACATT
>CM071870.1:20179503-20192512 GCA_036759665.1 Gynandropsis gynandra | reverse complement strand
TATGCGGAATTAATTATCGATATTCTAATAGGAAATTAAATCAACCAAAAACAATAAATAAATTATACTTACTTGAATTTTCCATGATTAGCATTCGGTGGATTTTCTTTTCTTTTCTCCAATGCCTATTCCACCGAAATCTCCTCCAATCTCTCTTTGATGATATAAAAGAGTTTTCCTTTTGTGTATTTATTTGTTTTGTGATTATTGTTGTTACCGTAAGTATAATTCAAGGGCATTAAGACATATTTGTAATAAATGAAAAGACATGTCCTAAAAGACATGTCTTTTGCTAAATACCCTTTAAATTCTCATTAATTACAATAAATCCTCAATTTGTAATTAATCACAAAACCATCATTAGATTTCTATAATTGCGGAATGGCACGGAGGGATTTTCACCCGATAATTGTCTCTTCAATACGACACTAATCATCACCGTGTGTACCTCAATAACAATTATCTAATACTTATATTTATATGAATCAACGTTAGAATAAAATTTCTAACAGTTAAATTTTCCAATATTTTCCATTTATCAAATATTGTCGTCATTGTTAATCCCATTCTTATTGCAATATAGTTTATAAAAATTGGCATTGGATGATGCTCTAGTTGCACAAATTCAAAACCTTTTATCTACTCAAATGCTTAATTAATTAAAATCTATTTGTTTGAATAAATAAGACAACGAATCTTTAATTAGCGTGATGAATGAATTGAATAGATTAATCAGATCATAGCAATATATATATATACTAGTATTATATCCGCGTTATACGCGGGAGAGTTTTTTTATAAAATTTGATATAAAGACCTAAAAATTTGTATTTATATATATAAATATTTAAATAATATATACATTTTTTCAATTTTAATATTAAATTGAAGATAATTTATGTTATATTTTTATTAAATTAAATAGTTTATGAATGTTATGAGTTTATATTTTTGAAATAAATTTTTAAAATAATTTATTATTTTTTAAAATAATTTATGATTTGTTTAAATAAATTATGACCTTTTAAGATAAAATATGATTTTTTTAATAAATTATGACTTTCTTGTTCTGAATTGTCATCCTGCTCCTCTAAACTTTTCAGGTTGTTAAAGGTGCTCAGCTCCTTCAATCTCCCTCTTGAGCATCTTCGGCACAACCCCTAGCTTCCTCCTTACTTCCTTAAACCTCTTAGTGCCTAGGGCCTTGGTTAGAATGTCTGCAAGTTGTTCCTCTCCTGGATTTAACTTTAATTGTATAATCGCATCCGTGACAGCCTCCCTCACAACATGAAACTTAATTTGAATATGCTTCGTTCTCTTATGATCAATCAGATTCCTTCCAATTGCAATAGTTGACATACTATCACTGTAAATCTCCACACTCCTGCTCATATCATATACAAAATCTTCCAATAATCTTTTCAACTACACCGTGTGGTTTATAGCTGCAGACATGGCTATATACTCAGCCTCTATGGTGGATTGGGCAATAATACTCTGCTTCCCAGTAGCCCACGAGAACACCACACTTCCAATATTAAAACAATACTCGGTCGTGCTTCTTGAACCATTCAGACTTCCAGCAAGGTCTGAATCCGCATATCCAACTAAACCAAACGTTTCAACAGTTCTAAACATAAGTCCATAGTCCTTAGTTTCAGATATGTACCTCAATACCCGTTTGGCTTCTTGTAAACTCCTTTCCGTGGGATTTGCATTACTTCTCGAAAGATTGGAGGCTGAGAATGCTATATCTGGCCTTGTTACTGCCAGATATAACAACCCCCTACCATACTCCAGTATTTTGTTGGATTTGTTAGCTCAACGCCTTCTTCAGCATTCTTCCTGTAAGGTGTGAGTTTCTCCTCCCAAATCTGTCCAACACGTGTTCTGCATACTTGGTGTGACTTAGAAATACTCCCTCTTGCACATAACTTACTTCAAAACCAAGAAAATATTTCATCCTTCCCAAATTGCTCATTCCCAAGTTGCTCATTTCAAAAGTTTCACTCAACTTCTGATTGAACTCCTCTATCACCATTTCATCACTTCTAGTGATGATTAAATCATCAATGTATAAACATATTATCAACAGCTTCTTCCCCTTCTTTTGTAAATACATCGCTGCGTCACAATTACTTCTTATGAATCCATCACTTATAAAAAAATGAGTCTATCTTACTGTACCAAGCTCGCGGAGCTGGTTTCAACCCATACAAGGCCTTCCTTAACCTCAGCACCTTGTCTTCAGCTCCATCAACCTCATATCCCGGAGACTGACTCACATAAAGCTCTTCTTCAATCTTTCCGTTTAAAAAAGCAGACTTGACATCTAATTGATGCAAGTTCCATTTTTCTTGAGCTCCCACTGCTATAACAGCCCTAATAGTGTCATGCCTAGA
The DNA here is from genome assembly GCA_036759665.1 of Gynandropsis gynandra. Taxonomy (NCBI): domain Eukaryota; kingdom Viridiplantae; phylum Streptophyta; class Magnoliopsida; order Brassicales; family Cleomaceae; genus Gynandropsis; species Gynandropsis gynandra. The sequence goes on along the minus strand of CM071870.1, from coordinate 20,190,110 downwards.
CACAGGAACAAACGTTTCACCGTAGTCCACCCCATAGGTTTGAGTGAACCCACGAGCCACTAATCTGGCTTTTAACTTTTGTACCTTCCCGTTCTCATCAGTTTTTATCTTATAAATCTATTTTACACTGATTACCTTCTAGTTTTCTCGTAGATCAGCGAGCTCCCACGTCCCATTTTTGTTAATCATCTCCATTTCCGTGTGGCATCTGTCCATCCCTTCTCTGTTACAACTTCTTCAAATGAGTTAGGTTCCTCCATAGTAAGATAGCACCCCTCATACACTTGATATGTCTCCTCACTCCTCGGCTCAACATCCTCATAAACATCACTTAAACGTCTCATTCTGTCTACCAACCTTGAGGAACTCCCACTGGTTCCTCCTCTGTCTCTGCTTCTTGATTGTGTTTGACTAAGTATAAAAAGAATAAGTGAGAATTGAGGTGCTCCCCCACTCCCTCTAGAACTCTTTCCGATTGGAGGTGTTGCTGGTACTAAATCAGTTGGTTGCGTACTCACTTGTTGTGGTTGCCCTCCAGAAATGTAGCTGGGAATCACAAACTGCTCCTTTGTTTCAGTTTGTGTATCCCAGTTTCAGCCTTTGTTTTCTTCAAACACTACATCCCTTGCCACATCCACTTTGAGCTGAGTTTGTACACTCTATAACCCTTACTCATGTTGTTGTAACCCACAAAATAGCCTTTTCAGACCTCGCATCTAGTTTTCTCCTTTGCTTTGATGGTATCATCACATGGCAAAGACACCCAAACACATGGAGATGGCTCACAAAAGGTTTGTCGCCACTCCAAACTTCCAACGGTGTCTTGTCCTTCAATGCCCTTGTAGGCATTCAGTTTTGTAGGTAAGCTGAAGTAAAAACCCCTTCAGCCCAAAATCTATTCGGTAACCCCTTGTCCTTCAACATGCTTTGTGTCATGTCTAGGAGGGTTCTATTTCATCTCTCTGCTACTCCATTCAGCTGTGGAGAGTAAGCAACACTAAGTTGCCGTTGAGCACCATGCTCCTCTAAAAAATCATTAAACTCCTTAGTGTTGAACTACCCTCCTCTATCAGACCGCAACTTCTTAATTTTCTTCCCGGTCTGATTCTCCACCAGAGAGCTAAATTTCTTGTAGATGCCAAACACATCTGATTTCAGTCTCACAAAGTAAACCCACATCATGTGGGAATAATCATCCGTCAACGTTAGAATATATAGACTTCCATCAAGTGATGGAGTCTGCATCGGACCACACAAATCAGTGTGAATGAGATCCAATATCCCCTTGGACTTAGCTTCAGATTCCTTAGGAAACTCCTCCCTAGTTTGTTTCCGTTGAACACATGCCTCACACACCTCCTTAATCACCTTAAATTTAGGTAATCCTTTAACTATATATCGGTTCTGCATCTTTTGTAAATTATGCAATCCTGCATGTCCGAAACGCCTGTGCCATAAATAAGAAACATTCGTGTGATTAGCCATATTAGCTCCCTTTGCTGCTATAGGCTATTTCAGCGGATAAGATTTCTTTACCATCTGCACTTCAGCCACTCTACCACCATTTTTATCATGTATAACACACTTTGATTCTGAAAACTCCACATGATACCTGTTTCTCACCATCAGAGGCACGCTCAGCAGGTTTTTGTCTAAGCGAGGGACCAAGAACTCCCTGATTTTGCCCTTCTTAGTAACCACTTCAATGTCCCATTTAGCTTCAGTCACAAGGGTTTCTCCATTGCCAACCCTTATAGGAACCTTAAACGTTTTGTCCAACGTAGTAAATAACCTTCTTCTCTGGTCATGTGATTCTTCGTCCCATTGTCTATGAGCCATACATCATCATCAAAGTTCTGATGTGCTGCAGTGAATAGAGAGTTGTCATCCTCCTGCTCCTCTCTATTCTTGGTTTGATCCAGGTCTCCTAGACCTGCAATCCCTTGAAAAATGGCCAGGTTTTCTGCATGTGTAATATTCTTTCTTGGTCTTGAAAGTCTTGGAACTTTCAGACTTATCTCTTTGCCCTTGTTTCTGAAATAACACTGTGATTCCACATGGTTATGTTTTTTTAAATCTCACAGAACTTCTTAATCTTAAACTTGAAATCTGGTTTCCCATAACCCTTTTTACTGGTGTTACCCTTCTGCACAAATTTTTGTGACTTAGATTTAGCTTGAAAAGCTCCTTCTAACCCTCCATTCCTTTCATCCAATCTAAACTCCTATGATTGTAAAGCTATCACCAGCTCTCCTACAGTCAATGTAGAGAGATCCTTCGTTTGTTCAGTGACTCCCACGTAGGGGTTAAAACGTTCCTGCAACGAACACAACATCTTGGACACAATCGCATCTTCTTTTATGTCATCACCGAAAGCTTTCATCTCATTACTTAGCTCAGTGCAAAATCCTTGATGCTCTCCTTCTCTCCTTGCTTGAGAGTATAGTAATTTGCTCTGAATCTCTGCATCTTTATCATAGCGGCTTTTGGGTCACCTTGGAACTTCTCCTTCAACAAATCCCATGCTGCCTTTGAGGTATCACAAACTGATAAATGGAAAGCAAATATCTTCTCAGATACTGCACTATAGAGTATTTGAAATGCAGTCTGATCCTTCTCGTCTATTGCCTCTCATGAAAGCAACTCTTTCTTCTACTCCTCTGTGGGATCCTCACGTTTTGTTGAAATTGACTCGGTTTTGTTGAAATCGACTCGGTTTTGTTGAAATTGACCCGATTTAATAGAATTTGAAATGCAGTCTGATCCTTCTGGATATTTAATAGAATTTGAAATGCAGTCTGATCCTTCTCGTCTATTGCCTCTCATGAAAGCAACTCTTTCTTCTACTCCTCTGTGGGATCCTCACCATTTCAGGCATTTTAGGCATGCTTTTATCACCACCTTGATTTTAATTTGGTTTTGCATTTTTAAAACTTCCCTTCTTGTATTGTTTGATACCACTATTGTTTCAGAGGACTCTGGTAGCATCAAGCTGCGAAATCAAGCTCTTCATCCTGATCTTAATCCCGATTTAGTGCAAGCGGTGAGAGGTAAACACACGATTCCCTCTGATTGTACCAAAATGGTAGAAATTAGGGTTCGAATTAGAGAGAAAGGGGGAAAACAGAGAGTTAGAGTTCTAGAATTTTTTTAGTGAATAATACCTTACTATTGATTCAATCGATTTACATGATTTATACGGGTCCTACCCATTACAAAATTAGGATCCTACACTAGAGATCACAGTGTTTGATTCTTTGCTATTTTTTGCCACAAAAGCATGTCAGGCGACATGTACAGACACTGGCTGTCTGTTCTTCAACTGGAGTATTTTAGGTATAGCTTCACTCCAGTGCTTCCTCTTCCTTTCTCCTTCAGTATGATGTCCCTCCTGACAACATCTGTGGTCCTCTTGAGCTTGGGGTGTAACGGTTTTCCTTCTGCCGTCACACACTCGTCCTCTTCTTGCTCTGAATTGTCATCCTGCTCCTCTCCATTTTCAGGTTGCTGAAGGTGCTCAGCTCCTTAAACACCGAGGTCGATGAGAGTGGTAGTATGCTCGAGATCGTCTTCGGAAGCTCCATATATACTGTGCTATTGCGTTCATAGCCCCAACGACTCTGTCAAGGATCATGTACGGAAGCAGCCACGTCGCTGATATCGTCGTACCATTTTTGGTCTTCACTGTGAAGGTTTCGATCCCCTCGGTCATAGGCAAGGGAACGGAACGAAAGAGGAAACCCTAGGTCAGATCTAAGGTTCAATGGAAGAGGAAAGAACGAGGAAGGAAGATTCGAGAGAATGATCGAAGGAAACAAAGTCTTGACCAAGCACGGGATTATTACAGACCGACATAATCTTGGGCTTACAAAGGCCCACGCAATACAAGCCGTACATGACCAGACAGGAATGAAGAACCGAAGCCCAAATATCTCAACATCCAGCAGCCCGTTTACTTGACCGAAGCCAACGAAGCCCAGACGAAATCAACACCTGCAACAAATTAAGACCAAGTACCAGATGCAGAGAAACCAACAACTACAACATATATTTTCTCTAACATTTCCGTGATATTATAAGATGACATTTTGATGATAAGATCTATATTGAACATCTATGTAAATGCAACTTTTGCATTGATATTTTGATATATATTAATGAGAGAAAAGGGTGAGCGGTATCCCCTTTAGAAACCATCGACTCAAAACACTCCACAAAAACGCACATTAGTTTTTCATTTTCATCATTGCATCATAATAATCAAACACTTCAAAATTCCAGACACTTCTTTTCTGTTTGCACCAAGAAAAGAGGATGATGATACGAGGTTCATGAAGCTATCAAACTTATTCATGAACCACTGAAACTCACAAATGGTATAAGAGGTCTTAAGGTTAAAGGGAGCACATAGCACGACCGAGAACTAAATACCAAAGAAGAACCAGTACCAGACACAAATTAGCACAATGAAACAGCGAAGAAGACCTCTAAACCTGGCAAAAGAAGAAGATATAGACAATACCACAGATCCCAGTATTTGATGGTAAGAAATAAAATCTTTGGATTATCAGGATGAAGGCAACTCTAAGATCTAAGCAACTTTGGAAGGTTGTAACCGAGGGACTGCCAGAAATGTCGATAATGGGGTTACTACCACCCTTGATGAATAACAAAAGGGCATCGTGACCTGGGAAGATTTAGAGGCTAAGGATAAGACATCACTGCAACTACTTTACATTGCTGTCACTAAAGAAATATTTGGAGCTCACTTATCTACATGTGAGAACTCCAAGGATGCGTGGCATTTTTAAGGAAAGGTTTCAAGGAGATCCTAAGACGACAATGATAAAGTTCAAGAGGTTGAGGGCAACATATTGTACTTTGATGCAGGGAGAAAAAGAGAGCATTAAGGACTTTGCAAATAAAGTCACATAACTGGGAAACGAGATGAAGACCGACTGTGATGATATTAGGGAAGAAACCCTAGTATCTAAAATCCTATGTTCATTACAAGAAAGGTTCAATCCCTATGTTGAAATTATTGAGCAGACTAAAGACCTAACAACCCTAACAGTGAATGAATTGGTTATTTCTTTGCAGTAACAAGAAGCAAGATTAGATGACAGACAAAAATATCAAGGGATTGTGACGAATATGTCCCTTGCAATTTGCAAAGGATACTCGTTACAAAACCATTCAAAGGAATCCCGTTGCGAATTTCCAATGGGCATTAGTGGATAATGAATTGGCGGTAATTCTGAAATTTTGCATCAAATGCCTGTTGGATATGAATACGTGGGAAATACGTAATTTTGCAACGAATATCGGTTAACAATATTAGCGAGAAATAGCAACATATGCTCTTAGAAATGAAATGGCAAGAATTATGTAATTTTGCAACGGATCCCTATTAAAAATCATCTTCTTATATCAAAGGGCATTCGTTGATATCAGAATGAATTTTGAAAAAATAAATTAAAAATATAAAACAAAAAAAAGATTTTAAATATATACAAAATTTTATACAAAGTTTAAAAACGTTTTCGCTACATTTCATCTAAACCAGCACCGTTTTCGTCATCCCCCTCCTCGACAACACCTCATGAAGACATTGCATCGGATTCAATGATTGATTTTTTTTCTTGGCATTGTTGCCCCATCTGTGATGGTGGCTGATACGCTCGACCGGTCAACAACTCAATGATATTCTCCATGTGACATTTCTGCACTCGAGTTTCGCGAAGATTAGCCTTGAAATGCTTGATACGTTTTTGTTGCGTATAAGTCTCTTGAACTATGGGGGTACCGTCGTGGCGTCCTCGATGATATCTTTGTTGTAGAGCATCTAGACCGTATAGACGCCCTTTATACGACCAAATAGACTACAAAATAAAAAAAATTAAAGTTAAGATATATCAATTTAATATATCTTATTACTTAAAAAATTATTATAACAATAATGCTATTATGTACCTCTAAATAAAATTGTTCCTTTTGTAAAGGACTAAGCTCGTCGGGAGGTTAACCGATGACTTGTGATTGATGTATGATCTTCTCCGTCACAGCTTCCACCATCCGCTCTACACGGGGATCTACAAGTTCTGGTTCATCGACCTCTTCTCCGAGGACAGACGTTTTGTTGTCATGAGTCTAAACGACCAGCTCAAGAAGAGTTTGTTCTCTTTCCTTCCTCAGCATTAGTAAAATTTTGATAATATTCATAGTTACCAATTAAAATAAAAATAAATTGAAATTATAAATCTAAATATTTCTTATAAATTCTTTCTTTTTTAAGAAACTATTTCGATCCCGAGGTATGACGATGCGAACCATCCCCGAAAACTTTCTCGTCGTACCGGTATTTTTTGGCCTTTTCACTTTTGCCGTTGAAGTCTACTAACTCCCAATATTGGACGAGTTGGTTATATACCTCGTCTGTTTCCCATGTATATTTTGTGTTCTTCTTATAATAGTTGCGCTTGGTGTTGTTCATCAGCAAGTGCAACCGAGGCTGTATATCACGCATCCATGCTGTATAGATGTGTGATGTGTCCTTCTTCCGCCATCTATATACGTGCTACATAGTTAAATTTAAATTAAATAAATATTATTCAAATTTGATAGTAATAATAAATTAAAGTTTATATTAACTAACTTACGATGAATGAAAAACATCATCGGCGACGTATAACTTCTTGCGTCCCTTGCCAGGACTAATATAGTCGATCTTGTAAAGAGTTTTGGATGATGTTGATGTTTTTGTGTTTAAGAACATCATTCAAATCAAACCTACATATGTAAAAAAAATTGATAACGTCTATTTTGTTATAGTATTTTAGTCTATTTTCATAGTTAGTTAAATATTCATTCAGACTTTACTGTGCATTAAGCATCATTTAGTCCTATTCTAGCGTTCTCTCGTGTAATTGCAGGAAATGAAATATCGGGGTATAAACATGAGTAATGAAGCAAAACCACTCTCCTATCAACCATACACATTCAACATCTAAGGATCATGAATCGAAAAAGAAAAATAGAAGCAAGAACGGCTTGAACACACATGCTGGCCGCTGGAACAAAAATTGAAACATGCTGGCCGCTAGACAAAAAAATGGAAACTTGCTGAAGCAATGCTTGGAGGGACACGGCTTACCTAAAACGGAAACTTGCTAGAGCAGAAGAGGAAACACGGTGAGAAAAAAAGTAAACTCCAACCGCTGCAAGCATGAAAAGAAAACTCCAGCCGCTGCAAACAAGAAAAGGAAATGGCCGCTGCACACAAAAATAGAAACAACCGTTGCACAAAAATGGAAACATGGCTTGAAAGAAATGGAAACTTTAGACTGATGGAAAAACAATTGGAAGATAACAGCTGCACAAGGAAAGACAACATGGTGAGCAAGCAAAAAGGAAATCCAGCCGCTGCAACAAAAGGGAAATCCAACCGCCTACAAGAAAATGTAAACTATAGGCTAATGGAAAAACAAATGGTAGTGCACGACCAAAGAGGAAAGAAAGACAAAATGAAACGAAGAGAAGATGAAAGAGGACGAAGGGAGCAAAAGAAATCATTTTAGTTTCAGACATAACACAGAATATACACACAACAACACATACACGTCGCAAAAAAGAGAGAGAGCAGAACACCAGAAGGTTGGAGACGGGGCGCGAACTCGGAACGCGAAGGAGCTTTTGAAGATTACGGTATTAGGATAGGGAGAAATCTCATTCTTCATCTATATTTATAATAGTTTTCTTTCATGTTTTGTTTTCTATGTCCATGTCCGAGTAGTTCCATAGCCACGGAATAGAGATTTGCCAATATGCAATGAAGTTGTATGCTTAATGCTTGGTTATAATATTTGATCGTTTTTGGATTGATGAGCTGTTAGTAATGCTTTTATTCTTGTTGGTAGCTTGAATGAATGATTATAAAAGTCTGATTGCATCGGGAGATGAATCAGATTTTGGAACGTAGCCATGATTTGAAGTCTCAATTGATTTAGAACCTTGGCCGGTTGGTTAATTGGATTTAGGAATTAGGATATCAATTTCAATGCATGTAGTAGGTGAGATTAAAAAATTGGGAGATTGGTAGTACGCGTGTTAGAAAGTGGGTTTACGCATCGGGAGAGTCATTCCCTAGGAAATAACTTGAATTCCCCGAATACGTAATGATATCTGTAACCATGATCTTGTTAGCACTTCATTGCATCATCGTGCATCTCTCGATAACTGTGGTGTTTTATCTTATTGAATTTAATTCATTTAGATTAGTTTAGTGTTTACTTCGAATTCACCTTTTAATTTGTCAACCATCCTATTCATTAGTTAACTACTTTATTGTTGCATCGATTCCCTTGTGTTCGACCCTGGTACTACACGATCCGTATTCTTGCGGAAGCGTTAGTTTAGGTATTTATTACTTGAGATTAACAACATCAAGTTTTTGGCGTCGTTGCTGGGAATTGATTACGGATTTAGAGTTACTTTTGAATTCGGATAACGTCCTTTCCATAGTCTTTAGTTGTTTTTCATATTTTTTGTTTTCTTTTGTTTTTGAATCAATTTTTTTACCTCTCGGAGCTTAATCCATTTTTTTTTACTTTGTGAGGTAACATGAATGAGGTGCATTCTTTGTACACCGGTATGGCTGAAGTAAAAGATCAAGTTGCGGGAATTTATCATATGTTGTATAAATCACGACGTCCACATTACTCGAAATAATCATGGGAACAAGAAGCTCGGGCGTATGAGGAAATGAACTACGTGAGTTATAATCAGCCTTTCGAGAAGACCTATAATCCCGGATGGCGAAATCATCCAAACTTCTCCTACAAGAATTCCAACGGTGGATTAAACACGCAACAACTATTGGGAAACTTTCAGCCACGAGTGATGAAAGAAACCAGAACTTTCAGCCACAGATGCAACCCAAACTCAGGATTTTAAGTCACGTGCATCCCCTCCTCCGCAACAAGAAGCTAACGCTGATATTACATCTATGTTTGCTCAAATCTTACAAGGACATAAAGATCAATACGGTGAATTTAAAGGGATGAGAGCAGATCATAACTGTAAAGGATATACATGTAAAGAGGGTATAAACGTAATTTTTGTAATTAGGTCTAATCTTTTAATTAGGTCTAATGTTCTCTTTTGTACATATATCCGTTTAGGCTCATTTTAATGAATTATTCAGAATTCAAATTATCATGGTATCAGAGCCGATTAGGTCTAACGAAAACCCTAATTTTTGAATTTCTCGGCCGGCCCCTCCTCCTCCTCAAACTGCCGCCGCCGCCGCCTCTCCTCCTCCTTCGTGGCCGCCGTCCCTCTTTCCTCTTCTCCTCCGCCCGTTCACCCTCTTTTTCTCCTCCCTTTCCATCGTCCCACCACTCACAAAAAACCTCCAACCCAGAATCCCTGGTCGTCGTCCTCGCCTTGTGTCACCCTGCCCGTTATTCTCGCGTCGCGGCTCGCCTCTCACCGCTCGTCTTGCGCCGCGTCCCTTAACGTGTGCCTTGCGCCTTCGATCTTGCATCACCTAACCCTAGATCTATCCCTAGATCCACATCACCTAACCCTAGATCTTGCATCCCTTGCTCAGCCGCCTCTATCCCCTCTTCCATGACCGGCCAAACCAGTAACCCTACCGTCCGTCTCTCCGATGCGGCTCCAATTTTCGATCCACAACATCCGCTCAACACTCTTCTCACGGTCAACATGACCAACATTACCAAGCTGATGCCGACCAACTTCCTCACATGGAATGTTCAGATTCGAGCCCTCCTTGAAGGCCACAATCTCCAATGCTTCATCGAGGACAATTCCATTGTTCCTCCGACCAAGATCCAGTGCGACTGTGTGTGCGTTGACAACCCTAATTTCAGGCCATGGAAGCAACAAGACCGCCTCCTCTTCTCAGCCCTCTTTGGAGCCATATCGGCCACCCTTCAACCTCTTATTGCACGCGCCCCTTCCACCTACGAGGCGTGGAAGACGCTCGCCAACACCTATGGCAAAGCGTCTCGCGGCCATCTTCTTCAATTTCGTGACAAAATCAACCGGTGCTCCAAGGGATCTCAATCCATTGATGAATACTTGCGTGCAATCACGACCACCGCTGATGAACTTGCCCTCTTAGGGAAACCGCTGGATCATGAAGATCTCCTCGATGCAATCCTTGACGGCCTTCCCGAGGAGTACAAGCCGATTGCGGATATAATCCGAGCGAAGAACACTGCTGCATCCGTTGAAGAAGTTCACGACAAGCTTCTCAATCATGAGGCCAAATTGGCTACTGCTGAGCCGCATCCTCTCTTGGCCGTTGCTCCCATCACAACCAACCTCACGGCCGCACGGTCACAGAATTGGTCCCGCCCGAATTCTCGCTCGTCCGGCCAATCCAATTGGTCTCGTCGTCCTCGTCAGCGTTCACCAACATGCCGTGGCTATCAAGGCCGGCGTCAAGCGTGTGGTGTTCACGGCCACAGCGTTGAACGCTGTCCACGTTTTCGCCTTGTCTGCTCACCCGGTATTCTTGAGAACCCGCCGATGCAACCATGGCAGAATTCCTCACCGAATTGGCAGCCACGTCCGCAAGC
>CM071870.1:20121196-20136893 GCA_036759665.1 Gynandropsis gynandra | reverse complement strand
TTTTTCAAAAAAAAAACAAAAAAAAAATAAATAAATAAATAACACCAAAAACATGCTTCACTTCTTTCATCCTCCATCGGAGCTTCACGTCGAGGACGCCGTTCAATTCAAGTCTGGGGGAGCAGCTCACGTTTTTCAGGTGATTTCGTTTCATTTTCCTTTGATTTTTAGTTTTTAGGTTATTTTTGCGATTTTTAGTTCGTTTTTGTTTTCATTGAGTCAGAGTCGTCCCAAGGCACTTGTCCGGTGCCACGTTTTGAGATGAACCCTGAACTTAGGAATGCTTAAGAGGTTGACCTTTTCCGTTAGACTTTGCATGATTGAGCTAGGTTTTCCTATGCGTTAGAGCTTATTAGTCGGCTGAAAAACAATAGGTCGTAGTTCTTGGGAATCCTAGTGTTGCTTGTGGGGAGGTTTAGACGAGGTTGCTAGGCTAGTTTATCGTTTATTCTTTCTACCCAGATGGTTATACTTCGTGTAGATGACACTTTACTTTTGTCATATTGAGGATTATTGGATCATATAAAATCGAGCTATTTTGCAGATTAAAAAAGCGCACACTAACACTCCGCTGTCGATAGAAATAGTGCCTAATAAGCATGATCAAAAATCGATATGAGTGCATCGACCTTGTTACTCCTTCGGTGGCTCGGGTCTAAGTGGTGGGTTGGCGATCATCTTTCTACGTCCTAAGGGCAAGGCACAAAAAGCCACCTACTCCGCTGCACTCTTACACGAGATGCATGAGTATACCGTCATCGGTAGTCTGGGTCTAAGTAGAGGCTGGGTCCCTTCAAATCCGACGTCCTAGAAGCCTAGTGTGTATGCAAAGAAAAAGAAGAAAAGAAAAGAGAAAAAAATGGAAAAGAAAAATAAAAAGGAAACAAAAGAAGAAAAGAAAAAGTCATAAAAAGAAAACAAAAAGAAGAAAAAGAAAAAGAAAAGAAAAAAGAAAGGAAGAAGCTCGGAAAGAAAGAAACAAGTATCCTCGGTTGACCTAGGTTTAGCATAGTCTGAAGTCTTGTCTGGTGGAGGGAGTTACGGTAGCGTGTCTAGTCTCCTTTGATTTACTTTCTTATGGGTAACCGTGGTGGACCTAGGATTAAGGCTGAAAACTCGATTAGGCCGAATTTGCTCTCGATTTGCTAGTTGATCGGTTAGGTTCGCTTTAGCGGTATTTCTAGGAGAAGGGGAATTCTCGTATTTTCATACCCCATGTATTCCACGTTTACGTTTGCTTAGGGACAAGCAAACATTCAAGTCTGGGGGATTTTGATCATCTCGTTTTCATACGTATTTCTTGCACGATTTAGGAGACGTTTTTGATACATATGTGATGTTTTACGTATGATTCCGTATCCGTTTTACTTGCTTTCGTGCTTTTCATGTTCTTACAGGTTTTTACGCGTATTTGGACTATTTTGGAGCTAAAGGAACATGCACGGAGCTAAGGAGCAACTTTGGGGATCATCACGGGACAAACGGGACGAGATTGAGCATGGAAAAGCCTCACCTGGTCGGGCACAACCCTTGCACGATCGGGCAAAACCTACGGCCAATTGTGTGGACCATTTAGCACGACTCGGGCAAGCATTTAGGACCATTTTGCCTTGTGCCCGAGCGGGCACACATGCCATGCCCGATCGGGCACCATTCCAGCACCACAGGACGCGCACGAACTGCCCTAGCCGCACCCGAGCGGGTACACTCCCTACCCGAGCGGGTCGCGGCCCGTAACTGCTCAAAACTTAAGTAAACTTAACTTAAAACATAAGGGAACTCGTGGGGCAATTTAGGCAACAATTGGACCGACTTAGGAGGCTTAAAAGGAGGCAAAAAGACGTGATTACAGCAAGCATACAGAGGAGAACAATTCAGCGAAGTTAGAGCAGATTCTTGCGAGGAGATAAGCGAGGAGCATTGGAGATCAAGCACCACCACTTCGGTTTTGTTTGGTTTTTATGTTCCTTAGACTTTCTACTATGTTTATGTTTCTTTACAGACGCATGAGCGAGTAGTTTGTTTGTTCTAGGAGAAGGGATTAGCCCTTGGCTATCCCGAGACCGCTTTTGATCTATTTTGAATGCATCTTCCCGTTTTAGTTCATCTATTCTTTATCTGAGTGTTTAATTTACTTGTATTTGCGAACGGCCGCGTAGATACATGTGTTAGAGATTAGGAGAAGGACCGAAAGGAGAATTCTAATCCTAGAAGGTCAGGTTTAGAACAACCGAGGTTAGGCCACGAAAGTAGGGTAGCAACGGTTGAGGGTGAACGGGCGAATCACGGAGTTTATGGGTTTAGTTCATGGTGTTAGCCACGAAAGTAGGGGGCAGCTTGTCTAGATCGCGTGTCTATGCCTTGAGAGAGGGTAGATATCATCTTAGGATCGTTCGCCTTAGATAGCTTTAACTGGGATTGCATGATAGATAGGTTGGTCGTCGGTTTCGGTAGTCTTGTGGTGAAACCGGATTCCTAGGACGTTTGTCTCATCGTTAGAACCCAAGTAGTTTAGTTAATTTCAGTATTTCATTCCTTATCCACATTCTTTCGTTAGCAAGTTTGATTCATAGTTCGGGTTTAGGTAGCGTTGCATAGTCTCTGTGGGATCGACACCTAAAATACTGCACACGTGCTGTGCACTTGCGGGTAGATTAGGTTATATTTAACTCTGATACGCATCAATAGGAACGTGATTCAATCGAGTTATCCCCTACTTTCATGACTGATATCTCAAACTTAACCCATACGATTTATGATTCATCCGATTAACCCTCAATTTCTACTACTTTCCTTTCGTGACCTAGTCTTGGTTGTTCTAAGTCTGATCATCTAGGACTAGAATTCTCCTTTCGGTCCTTCTCCTAATCCCTAACACATGCATGCACTTGGCTTTCATAAATACAAGACGATTAAACACTTAGAAAAAGAATAGATTAACAAAAGGGGGAATGTATTCATGAATAAATCGAAAGTGGTTCCGAGAGAGCTATGGGCTAATCCCTTATCCTAGAACAAAACAACTACCTAGTCATGAGTTCGGAATCAAACAACATAAATGAAATAGGATGTCTAAAGAGCATGAAATCAAATGAGGTGTCGTCCCGATTCGATCTTCCATCTCCTTGCGTGTCTCCCGTCAAGAGAACTCTCTCCTATGGTGAATGGTGAATGAAAATGATGAAGAATGGATGAATGATGAGTGAATCATGTTCGTTCCCTGCCTTTGACATTTAATTATTCAAAATTTGAATTGTTTTCATCTTAGTTTCACTAAAAAAAGACATAGGATGTTTTACCAAGTCATGCCTGACTGTGCTCCATGTCATGCCCGGTCGGGCATGCTTCATTCCATGTTTGTAGAACGACTTTTTATCAGGTGTCCGACCGTGCTCCTTGGTAAGCCCGACCGTGCAGTCTCCAAAGAAGAGTGCCCGACCGTGCTCCATGTATTCCCGGGCTATGTTTAATTCTCGGGGCTAAAATGTTGCAAAAGAGCCCGACCGTGCACCATAACTTGCTCGGTTGTGCATCATGTTACGAAGGTTACCTGACCGTGCTCCATGTGTGCCCGGTCGTGCATGTTGGTTTTGTCATTAGCCGGTCATCGTCTTACTCATGCTTGGTCATGCCTAATCCATTTCTTGTCTCGTTTTCTCCGTTGTAATCTTTGATGTCGTATTTTGTCCCGTGTATGTTCTTCATCTCTGAAATGAACCAAATCCGCATTAAAATCTATAAGAACATGAAAACAAAAAAAAACAAGTGAAACAGATACAAAATCACGCGTAAACATCACAACTATCATCGTAAATATCTCTAAAATCATTCGAAAATCGTGTACGAAAATGAGATGATCACTTATCTTCCGCCATGGCCATGATCGTCCTCTCGACACTCATAAATAGTGACGTTGCATCTCTTGCTGTATCTTATACAAAGATCCAAATAAATAAAAGAGGAAGGCAAAAAGGGAAAGTGTTTGGATTTTGGATGAATCTTGAAGTGGTCTAAACACTCTTATTTTCACTCCACATCTCTATGGTTCTGTCTCCATTTCCCTTATTTTGTTTGATTGTTATTTTTTCAAATTTTCTTTCGTAATATTATGCTCTGTATTTATCTAAAGATTTGTTAATTCGAAACTAATGGATACTTTTGTTAAACTTTTAAGTCTTATCCTTCTGTTTTGGTATTTTAATCCATTTTTACTAAATATTTTCATGGCGTTCAATCAAAATATTGTTATCTTTTGATATGGTTATGGAGTAACTTGTGCCTTCTATAAACTTAATCTATTCCTTTTTAGTATTGTGCAAACATGAAAGTAAAATTGTTGTAGAATAGGTAGAATTCAGTAATTTGGTGTTTTGAGACTTAGAGTTTTGGATGGGAAAAGAAAGTAAAAATTAGGGTTCTTTTGATAGTGTGGCAATATACACTCTCTTCTACCCTTTTCTCATACATATTGTTGGAGAAACATCACTATCACTCCATACTATACTTAGAGTAACCATAGTCTTGTTTGACAACACAAAATAGGTCTTAGGTGTGGCTAAATTACATTACAACCGTTCTAATATGTCTAAAACATTTGTTGTCTTCTTCTTCTCTATGTTGCATGTACTATTCTTCAAAATGGGCTTCAGACTAGGCTAGAGACTACACTCTTAGGCTTGCATAATTAATTTTATTTCATTTGGGCCTTTGTATTTTTTATCTGTTTCTTCTATTTTTCATTGATGGGGTCTTCATGTTTCACGTCATTTTCTCCTTTCCTCGAATCTTCACCGAATCCTAGCGATATCTCCCTTTCCTGATCACGCTCCTCGTTCCTAAGTTAGTCACAACCATCATACTCCTTCTTGATCAGCTTACACACGACTCCAATTGCTCATCTCAGGTCTTCAAACCTTTTTCGTTCCCAAGGGCTTTGTCCAAATATCAACGAGCTGGTACTCGCCAGGTTTGAACCTCAACTCGATCTCTCCTTGTGCGTCTGCTTCACGAACTATATGGTATTTGATTTGTATGTGTTTGGTCATCCTCTAATAAACTTGGTTTTTACTGATTACGGCTAGCATATTATCACAATAGATAGATACCCATCCCTGTATGTCGAACCCTAACTCTCTGAATAGTCTCGTTAACCACACTTAATGATTGGTTGCACCACATAGTGTTGTGTATTCGGTCTCGACCGTTGATTATGCTATGATCGCTTTTTTTTGTGTCTCCAAGATAATATAGCACTGCCTAGGGTGAAACAAAAACCGGATGTGCTTCTTGAGTCCATAGAACACACAGCTAGGTCTAAACCTAAGTATCCGGCTAATTCAGCTTCTCTTGTCTGCTTGAACATTAGTTCATAATCATTTGCATGTATGATCCTCTAACTCGTTGAACCTCTTGTACACTTCTTTTTGTTGGTTTGGAGTTAAACCTGGACATGAAGGACACGGTAAAGGATGTGTGGTCTGGTGGCAGCAAGGTAGATCAAACCTCTAACCATACTCCGATAAGTTTTCTGATTCTTTATGTCTTTGTCTTCTTCAATGTTCTTTCCATGGAGAGTTACTCCCTTTGAATGATGCACCCTATATTTCCTTAGGATAGATATTGTATACTTTCATTGGCTCATAAATATTCCTCCCTCTAGGTATGTCAACTCAAAACCTAGGAAAAAACTTAGTCTTTCCAAATTGATCATCTCATATGTCTCACTTAGCTTTATTTTAATCTGATCCACCATTGTTGCATTACAAACACAATATCAACACTGTTCTTGTAGCTTGACATACATAGCAGCATCACAACTGTTTTTATTGCACCCTTCAACAATAAAAAGTGAGACTATTTTGTTGTACCATGCTCTAAGGCCTTCTTTAGACCATACAGAGCTTTATGTAGAGTGTACACCTTTTCTTCTTCTCCTTCAGCCTCATGTCCTTGAGGCTGCTCCACATATATATCTTTAGTAAGTTCACAATTTAAAAATGCTGACTTGACATCGATCGGTGCAGGTTCAAATTCATTTGTGTTGCCACCGAGATCAAAGTCTTTATGGTGTCATGCATGGATACTGGTGCAAAGGTCTCAACATAATCCAAGCTATATGTTTGGGTAAATCCTCTGGCCACAATTCTGGCCTTTAATTTCAAGAACTTGCCTTCTTTATCTGTCTTCACCTTATACAACCATTTGACACTTATAATCTTTTGTTTTTCATGTCTGTAAACAAGAATCCAAGTATGTGTCTTGTTGATCATACAATTTTTACATCCATGGCTTCCCTCTATGCTTGGATTCTCACTACCTTCTCAAAGCTTGATGACTCCTCAAAAGATAAGTAACATGCTTCTTGTTGCTCAGTTTCTTCTAAATCTATTTCTTCATCAATTCTATACAAATCACTCACTCTTTTCATTCTATGTACAAGTCTTGATGAGCTGCTATCACCGCTCCCTCTAGTCCTTGTGGACCTCAACTGCGAGTCACTGAGTCTGAATGGCACATGTGTGAATTGAGGTGAGTTATCTCTCCGTCCCGGTTGTCTAGGAGTTGCATGTGATTCTGCAGTTCCTTGAGTCTGAATAACATTGGTTGTAGGTATGGGAATGTAGCTGCTTGAAGGGTTTGGGTCGGGATTTCCAATCTGATAATGTGTTTCAGTTTGGGAATTACAGTCCCAACTCTTCCTTTCTTCTAATATTAAATCCCTAGCAACTTCAATCTTCTAGCTGTCTATTTTGAAGACTCTGTATCCTTTACTCAAGTTGTTGTATCCCATGAATATGTCTTTCTTTGATATCTCATATAACTTCTTTCTCTTTTGTGCAGGTATTAGCACATGGTAGATGCATCTGAATACCTTTAAGTATGAAACACATAGCTTATGGCCACTCCACACTTCAAGAGGTGTTTTGTCCTTCAATGCCTTAAGGCATCCTGTTCTGCAGGTAAGAAGAAGTAAATACTGTTTCTACCCAAAATTTATTTGACAATTGTTTATCTTTCAGCTTGCTTCTAGCTATGTCTAATAGGCTTATGTTTCTTCTTTCATCTTTGCCATTTTGCTATGGTGAGAAAGCCACAGTGAGCTCTCTCTAGATCCCCTTCTCCTCCAGCAGGTTTGTGAATCCTTGTGAGTTAAAGTCACCCCTTCAGTCTGATCTTAACCTTTTCAACTTGCTGCCACTTTGAGTTTCAACTAGATTAGGAATTTTCGGAATATTCCTAAAGTATCGACTTCATCCTTAAAAGATAGACTCACAACATGTGTGAGTAGTCATCTGTAATGTGAGTAGGTAGGGATTTTGTTTGCATAGGTCCACACAGATTAGTGTGAACCAGCTCTAAAATCTCCTTTATCATAGTGTATGTATGCTTAGGAAACTCCTCTCTGTGTTGTTTTCCCTTCACACATGATTGACACACTTCCCTTATCACTTTGAACTTAGGTAGACCTTTCACCAAATCTTTGCATATCATTTTTTGCATGTTGTGGATTCTAGAATTGCCAAGCCTTTTGTGCCACAAACAAGATAAGTTTTTGTCTTCTTCTGCCATTCTTGCTTCTTCCTTTGTATTACCTCACTTAAATGGGTATGCTTTGTTTATCATCCGAACCTCAACAACCTTAGAACCTCCCCTATCCTTGATAACACACAGATGTTCTGTAAACATAAGCTTGTATCAATTTCTCACCATCTCAGGAACACTTAACATGTTTTTGTCTAAACTTAGAACCAGAAATACATCCTTCATAATTTTCCTTCCCTTCTTGGTTGAGACTTCAACGTCTTCCTTTCCACCTATCATTTCCTTCCTTAATAGGGACTTTAAAGTCCCTATCCATGGTTGTGAAATGCCTTTCTTCATGTGTCATCTGGTTGGTTTCACCATTGTCTATCGACCATACTCCACTTCCAAAGACATGTTGTGTTATAAGGGTAGCAGTAATACGCTATTGTCCTTTTCTTCTTCTCTAATCATAGGCGCTTGATTAGATGTAGATCTTTTAAATCTGCAGTCCCGTGAGAAATGCCTTTTCTTTTCGCATGTATAGCACTCCTTCTTTCCTTTAGACTGCCTTGAACCTTCTCCCTTATCTTGCTTATTTTTTAAATAACATTGAGTCTCAAAATGATTGTCCTTCTTGCAGAAAGAACACCACTTTTTTCCCTTTAGGTTTAAAATCTTTCTTCATAAATGATTTCTTGTGGTTGTCTTGCTTCTGTCCAAATTTCTGACCTTTATATTTTGCTTGGAAAGCTCCCTCTATTCCACCTCCATGCTTGTCATCTAGTCTTGACTCTTGGGATTGTAGTGAAATCACCAACTCCCCCACTGTCATAGTTGTTAGGTTCTTTTTTCTGCTCAATGACCCCCACATATGGATTAAATTTTTCTTGAGAGAACATAAGATCTTGGAAACCATATCATCTTCTTTCATCTCATCCTCATAGGCTCTCATCTCATTTGCCAACTCTAAAAACTTGTTACTAAACTCTTTAATACTCTCCATTTCTGCCTGTTTTAGAGTGTAGTAAGTAGTCCTAAGTCTCTGCAATTTAATCATTGTCGTCTTTGGATATCCGTGATACCTTTCTTTCAATAAGTCCCAAGGTGCCTTAGAACACTGTATAGTAGGTGTGCAGTAAATAGACTTAGAAATGCAACAAATTTATCTTATGTTACAACACTGTACAGTAGCTGTAAAGCTGTCTAATCCCTGGCTTCTATTTCCTCCCAAGCTAACAATATTTTCTGAAGTTCCTCCTCTATAATTACAACTCATGTTGCTATGACCGGTTTCTCGTGTAACCCTTCTGAAACAACCTTCCACAACTGCCTAGACCTTGGGATGACTTTCATTTTTATCACCCACAAACTGTAGTTTTTATCCTAAAAAAATAGAATAGGTGGAGTTGGATTCTATATCTTGAATTGCTTTTAACTTTCCTATAACTTTAGGTAAAGTTCTAGGATTTACCATAGCTTTCCTTGATTTGAAGTTTCTCTTTTTTCTTGTGCTTCTTAATTGGTGCTTGCTGGTGCTTAATGCTCTTGAGCTTCCGCTCTAAGGTCCCTAAACCATAAAGCTCTCATACAAATTATTATCTTCTGATATGGTTATGGAGCGTTGTTTTGTATTTTACAAACATGAAAGTAAAACTTACTGTAGTGTAGATAGAATTTAAGTAATATGATGTTTTGAGACTTTGAGTTTTGGATGGGAGAAGAAAGTGAAATTAAAGTTATTTTGAGAGTATTGCAATGTACACTCTCTTCTATCTTTTCTCATACATATTGCTGGAGAAACATCACTATCACTCCATACTATATTTGGACTAACCGTAGTCTTGTTTGAAAACACACAATAGGTTTTAGTTATTACATTATAGTCGTTCTTGTAGGGGTAATGGGGAGATGAAGAGTCCCACATTGGAAAAATCACATGAATGAACCCATGTATATAATGGGTTATTCAATGGTCATGTCCAAATGGATTACAAGACCATGGGCATGGGCTTCTTCATGGGCATGGGTTTCTTCATGGGCTTCTTCATGGGCTTCGGATCCTAATATTAATGGCTCAAGATAGGGCCTTAGCTTTATTTTAATCTGATCCACCATTGTTGCATTACAAACACAATACCAACACTGAGTCTTCTTGTAGCTTGACATACATAGCAGCATCACAACTGTTTTTATTGCACCCTTCAACAATAAAAAGTGAGACTATTTTGTTGTACCATGCTCTAAGGCCTTCTTTAGACCATACAGAGCTTTATGTAGAGTGTACACCTTTTCTTCTTCTCCTTCAGCCTCATGTCCTTGAGGCTGCTCCACATATATATCTTTAGTAAGTTCACAATTTAAAAATGCTGACTTGACATCGATCGGTGCAGGTTCAAATTCATTTGTGTTGCCACCGAGATCAAAGTCTTTATGGTGTCATGCATGGATACTGGTGCAAAGGTCTCAACATAATCCAAGCTATATGTTTGGGTAAATCCTCTGGCCACAATTCTGGCCTTTAATTTCAAGAACTTGCCTTCTTTATCTGTCTTCACCTTATACAACCATTTGACACTTATAATCTTTTGTTTTTCATGTCTGTAAACAAGAATCCAAGTATGTGTCTTGTTGATCATACAATTTTTACATCCATGGCTTCCCTCTATGCTTGGATTCTCACTACCTTCTCAAAGCTTGATGACTCCTCAAAAGATAAGTAACATGCTTCTTGTTGCTCAGTTTCTTCTGAATCTATTTCTTCATCAATTCTATACAAATCACTCACTCTTTTCATTCTATGTACAAGTCTTGATGAGCTGCTATCACCGCTCCCTCTAGTCCTTGTGGACCTCAACTGCGAGTCACTGAGTCTGAATGGCACATGTGTGAATTGAGGTGAGTTATCTCTCCGTCCCGGTTGTCTAGGAGTTGCATGTGATTCTGCAGTTCCTTGAGTCTGAATAACATTGGTTGTAGGTATGGGAATGTAGCTGCTTGAAGGGTTTGGGTCGGGATTTCCAATCTGATAATGTGTTTCAGTTTGGGAATTACAGTCCCAACTCTTCCTTTCTTCTAATATTAAATCCCTAGCAACTTCAATCTTCTAGCTGTCTATTTTGAAGACTCTGTATCCTTTACTCAAGTTGTTGTATCCCATGAATATGTCTTTCTTTGATATCTCATATAACTTCTTTCTCTTTTGTGCAGGTATTAGCACATGGTAGATGCATCTGAATACCTTTAAGTATGAAACACATAGCTTATGGCCACTCCACACTTCAAGAGGTGTTTTGTCCTTCAATGCCTTAAGGCATCCTGTTCTGCAGGTAAGAAGAAGTAAATACTGTTTCTACCCAAAATTTATTTGACAATTGTTTATCTTTCAGCATGCTTCTAGCTATGTCTAATAGGCTTATGTTTCTTCTTTCATCTTTGCCATTTTGCTATGGTGAGAAAGCCACAGTGAGCTCTCTCTAGATCCCCTTCTCCTCCAGCAGGTTTGTGAATCCTTGTGAGTTAAAGTCACCCCTTCAGTCTGATCTTAACCTTTTCAACTTGCTGCCACTTTGAGTTTCAACTAGATTAGGAATTTTCGGAATATTCCTAAAGTATCGACTTCATCCTTAAAAGATAGACCCACAACATGTGTGAGTAGTCATATGTAATGTGAGTAGGTAGGGATTTTGTTTGCATAGGTCCACACAGATTAGTGTGAACCAGCTCTAAAATCTCCTTTATCATAGTGTATGTATGCTTAGGAAACTCCTCTCTGTGTTGTTTTCCCTTCACACATGATTGACACACTTCCCTTATCACTTTGAACTTAGGTAGACCTTTCACCAAATCTTTGCATATCATTTTTTGCATGTTGTGGATTCTAGAATTTCCAAGCCTTTTGTGCCACAAACAAGATAAGTTTTTGTCTTCTTCTGCCATTCTTGCTTCTTCCTTTGTATTACCTCACTTATATGGGTATGCTTTGTTTATCATCCGAACCTCAACAACCTTAGAACCTCTCCAATCCTTGATAACACACAGATGTTCTGTAAACATAACCTTGTATCAATTTCTCACCATCTCAGGAAAACTTAACATGTTTTGTCTAAACTTAGAACCAGAAATACATCCTTCATAATTTTCCTTCCCTTCTTGGTTCTAATGGACCAATCAATGACGGGTGCGAAAAATAACCATGTCGAAAAGCCTGAGAAGTTCAAAGGCAAATACTTCAGACGTTGGCAAAAGAAGATGATGTTCTATCTGTCAACTCTTCGTGTTGCCTATGTTCTGACTGCGGAGCCTCCTAAGGCCCCGGCCGAAGGAGAGACTCTTAGCGCTGAAAAGAAGGCCGAAAGAGAGCATGGGTTGAATAATGAGTTTAATTGTACTAACTACATTCTCAATGCCCTAGATGACTCGCTGTATGACCTCTACGCCAAGTGCGATTCTGCACGAGAGGTGTGGATGTCATTGGATAAACAGTACAGAACTGAAGTGGCCTCTTCCAAGCGTTTTGTGACTGGAAAGTTCCTGAACTTCAAGATGATCGATGGCAAATCGGTTATCAAACAAGTTGAGGAACTTCAAGTCATAATCCACGACCTAGAAGAGGAAGGTATGTCACTGCCACCGGCATTTATTGTAAGTGCCTTCATTGACAAGTTACCTCCCTCGTGGACAGATTTTAAGAAATATCTGACTCACATAACCGTGGAAATGAGTCTCGAGGAGTTGGTCCTGAAACTCCGTATTGAAGAGAACAGTCGGATCGGTGAAAAGGCTGAGATGACATCCGTGGAAGCTAATGCTAACATGGTTGAATCCAAGTCAAAGAAGAAAAAGAAGGGAAAGGTTCCTGATGCCAATGTTGCTGCTCTTGCTCCCAAGAGGACCGAATTCAAGAAAACTGCAAGAATAAGGGCAACCTTAAACTGTTGGGTATGTGGGAGAGGAGGGCACAAAGCTAAGGATTGCTACCACAAGAAAGGGCATGCCAACTCGGGAAAGCCCTCAATCAACCAAGCCAACGTTGTTGAAAATCAGTTTGTCGCTGTCATTGAGGCAAACTTGGTTTCCAATAACACTGATTGGTGGGTTGACACCGGGGCTACCATGCATGTGTGCTCGGCAAGGGAATTATTCTCTTCATACCAATCTGTTGAGGATGGTGGAAATCTGTACATGGGCAATGAAGCAACCGCGAAGGTTGAAGGCAAAGGGAAAGTCGTTCTGAAGTTAACTTCGGGAAAGGAACTGGTCTTATCAAATGTGTTTCATGTTCCGTCCATTAGGAAGAATTTGATTTCTGGTTCTGTTCTTAGTAACAAGGGTTTTAAATTATTGTTTGAGTCGGACAAGTTTGTTATCTCCAAGGGTGGAGTGTTTGTGGGAAAGGGTTATCTCGCTGAGGGACTCTTTAAACTGAATGTAGTTCCTACTGTAACCGATGCTACATTTAATAATATTAATGCTTCTAAGTACATGATTGACTCATCATCTCTATGGCATTATAGATTAGGTCATGTAAATTTCCGTTCATTACAAAGAATGGTAAATTTAGGTCTATTGCCTAAATGTTCATTGAACATAAAAACAAAATGTGGGGTTTGTATAGAATCAAAATATACAAGTCATCCGCATAGATCTGTTGAAAAGACGAATGAAATTCTTGGTTTGATTCATACGGACTTGTGCGATTTTCAAGCAACTCCGAGTAGAGGAGGAAAAAACTATTACATAACATTCATTGACGATTGTAGTAAATTCTGTTATATATACTTGTTACGTACAAAAGATGAAGCTTTAAGTATGTTCAAGATATACAAAGCAGAAGTTGAAAATCAACTTGAGAAAAGAATAAAAATTCTAAGGTCGGATAGAGGAGGAGAATATCTTTCCAATGACTTTGCAGAATTTTGTTCTTCTCATGGAATAGTGCATCAAACGACTGCACCATATACTCCACAACAAAATGGAGTTGCCGAACGAAAGAATAGAACGTTGAAGAACATGATAAATTCAATGTTAATCAGTTCGGGGGCACCAATTAGTTTATAGGGTGAGGCGGTTCTTGCTGCAAATGATGTGTTGAATAGAATTCCTCATAAGTCGAGTAATCAATCACCATACGAATCATGGAAAGGAAGATTTCCTACTTATAAAACCATGAAAGTGTGGGGTTGTCTTGCGAAAGTACAAGTTCCTCTTCCAAAGAGAACTAAGCTCGGACCGAAAACTATAGATTGCATTTATATTGGCCCGGCCAAGAATAGTGCTGCATATAGATTTTTGGTTCATAATTCCAATGTCGAAGACATAACCAAGAATTCGGTGATGGAATCTGCTGAAGCAGAATTCTTTGAGGATATCTTTCCTTTCAAGGAGAAAAACCATGCAAAACGAACTCATGGTGATTCGTCTCATGATGGGGCTGGTTCTTCATCGGTTCAACAAGAAATTGTAGAACCTAGAAAAAGTAAACGTGGAAGAATAGCCAAAAACTTTGGGCATGACTTTGTGACCTTTGTTCTCAAAGGAGAACCTCATACTTATAAGGCTGCGATTGAATCGTCAGAAGCACCTTATTGGAAAGAAGCTATCCAAAGTGAGATAGACTCCATTGTGCAAAATAACACGTGGAAATTGGTTGATCTACCTCCGGGTCTTAAAACCATCGGGCATAAATGGCTATTCAAAAGAAAGATGAGACCAGATGGCTCTATAGAAAAGTACAAAGCACGATTAGTAGCCAAAGGTTATAGTCAAAAAGAATGAATGGATTTCTTTGATACCTATTCGCCTGTGTCTAGAATTACGTCTATACGGACATTAATTGCAATTGCAGTGATTCACCATTTGGAGATTCACCAAATGGATGTAAAAATCGCATTTTTGAATGGTGAATTAGACGAAGAAATCTATATGGACCAACCCAAAGGGTTTGTGATCAAAGGTCAAGAAAAGAAAGTCTGTAAATTGATTAAATCTCTCTACGGACTTAAACAAGCTCCTAAGCAATGGCATGAGAAATTTGATATTACGTTATTATCAAATGGATTTAAGATAAATGAATGTGATAAATGTGTCTATGTAAAAGAGTACAAAGACGCATATATCATTGTATGTCTCTATGTCGATGATATGCTAATCATGGGTACAAACAAAGACGTGATCATTCGAACCAAGAAGATGTTGCACTCTTGTTTTGATATGAAAGACATGGGACCTGCCGATGTAATACTAGGAATCCGAATTCATAGAAGTCCGGAAGGTTACATCTTAACGCAGTCTCACTACATCGAAAAGGTTCTGAAGAAGTTTGGACATTTCGATGATAAACCTGTTGTAACTCCATATGATCCATCTATTCACCTTAAAAAGAATCAAGGTGAGAGTGTATCACAATTGGAATATACTCAGGTTATTGGGAGTTTAATGTACATCATGAATTGTACAAGACCAGATTTAGCATATTCGATAAGTCGAATTAGTAGGTATTCTCACAACCCAGGAAAAGAACATTGGGTTGCGTTAGTAAGAGGCTTGAGATATCTGAAACATACGATGACGTATGGGTTGCATTACTCAAAATATCCTCCTGTGTTGGAAGGATATTGTGATGCAAACTGGATTTCGAACAATACGAATTGTAAGTCCACAAGTGGGTATGTCTTTACACTTGGAGGAGCAGCCGTATCTTGGAAATCATCAAAACAAACTGTTGTGACGCGTTCGACTATGGAAGCGGAATTTGTAGCCTTAGACAAAGCCGCTGAAGAAGCTGAATGGCTTAAAAACTTCATAGAAGGAATACCGTTATGGCAAAAGCCTGTTGCTGCCATTTGCATACATTGTGATAGTATGGCTGCTCTCTCAAGAGCTAAGAACCAAATCTACAATGGCAAATCAAGGCATATAAGGCGACGCCATAACACTATACGAGATTTGCTCAAAAATGGAATAATATCCATTGACTACGTAAAATCGAAAGAAAACATTGTGGATCCGTTGACTAAAGGCCTTGGTAGAGAGCAAGTCTTGTGGACGGCGAGGGGAATGGGTTTAAAGCCAATGGAATGAATCATTACTTGGTGGAAACCTAACCTAGCAGCATTGGAGATCCCATGGTCTAGGTTCAATAGGCAAACTAATTGAGGAAGACTCAAAGTGTAAC
>CM071870.1:20083766-20099074 GCA_036759665.1 Gynandropsis gynandra | reverse complement strand
ACCCTTGCTACTCAACCGACTCACGGAGTCGAAGATGTTCATGCAACTCCTGCGACCCTTGCGACCTAACCGACTCATTGACACTGACACCCATTTCAAAGCAATAAACCATTTTGTGACTCGAAAGCTTGCAAAACCCTAGAAATCGAACTACTTACACTTATTGACGCCATTGAAGATTGACTCGTGCTCTCTTCGCCAGTTTACTTCTCGCCAACTTCAAATCGTTCCCTCTCAATTTCGAAATCACTTATTTCTTTCTTGCTATCAACTTTTAAACAGGTTTCACGGCGAAAAACTGTTCGACTTTCTCGTTTTCGGCAGTTTTTCACGTCGAAAAACTGCCGAACTTCCATTTTTCCACGTTCGAACATTAAGGGCAAATTTGTCTTTTCTTCAATTTTTATTTTTCGGATTTAATAATTATTTTGGGGAAGGGTATTTTTGAAGTGCCCTATCCCTATGAGGGTATTTCTGATATTCCGCCGATTTATAGGTTATCTTATCCGACCTTTCATCAATATGAGAAAGCCTAAGCAATTTAAAAATTTGGGGAAGGGTATTTTTGAAGTGATTTAGCCCTATGAGGGTATTTCTGATATTCCGCCGATTTATAGGTTATCTTATCCGACCTTTCATCAATATGAGAAAGCCTAAGCGTAAAAAATTTAAAAAAAATATAGAACTTGACAGATACTCAAATACTTCGATAAACAATAATTGCATTTCAATTCCATTGTTCTTTTTAATTTTATCATCTTTTTCTGTATTCAATATTCTGCACTACAGCAGAGAGTAGGTCTTGGTTTTCCACAAAATACACATCACGTACATAGAAAATACAGTCTATTAATTAATATCAATTGAAAAAAGGTTTCAAAATATTCTCCTCATATATTTCTCGAAGTTTTCAATAAATATAAAATGTTTATCTTTTATGATCCAAGTATTCTCTACATGATAAAAAATACTTTTAGATTTTACTTGGAGACGTATAACTCTACAATTTAGTTATTATGCTATTTTTAATCATGTTTTGCATTACATATACCAGAAAGTTGTAAAATTGTGTGTTGTTTAAAAAAAAAAACACTTTTGTTGGATAAGAAAACATTTCATAGAATACGAGGGCTCGAGTTTATTGGAAGAATTCCTTCCGGGGGAAGGACAAGTTCATTCTTTAATCTTCCCAAGAGGTTATTCCGCTTTCCAAAAAAGTGCGAATTTGGTATTTGAATATTCTTTATCTTAATGATTTTCAATCATGAGAATGATTTGGTTATGAGACCCCGGAAATAAAATTGAAATTCATCATAGCTGACGAGGAGATAAAAATTCATTCTTTTATATTTTATATTATAAAATATAAAATTTATTTATTTTTATTATTAAATGTTCATATAGTAAGATATAAATATAATTTACTGAGTATTGTTCACGATATACAAGACTTTTAAATTACAATAGAGATATCTATATTGAGAAATCATTGAATATAAATTTTAATTTTTGTAAATATATATTGATCATTAACTAATGGTATACTTTTAGGTTAATTGTAAAACATTATAACTACAACACCTTTTATTAGAAGTTTGTTTGAAAATATTAAAATTTGATAGCTACAAAAAAATTCCAACATTCTTCGCATATTTTCCTTTTTATTTGCACACTTACTTTACTAATATATTATGTTTGAAAACTGCACATATTCAAACTAGCGAGTCTATCCTTAGTTGCCAACAGTGTGATGCATTAGGCTGGCGTGAAGAAAGTCTAAGTCGAGAGAAATTCACTATCTAGCTTATGTTGTATGTAAGAATGCATTCAATTACCAAAGATCCTCGACCCACCATCTTTGCTCGAAGAGCTGTTCAACAAATCTCCTTCATTAAGAACAAATATTTAAACATACAATTAAATCCTAGTTTTTCACTTCTATTGGTGCCAACATAGACAATTCTTTAGCATCACGTAGTGGTCCATTCACTTTCCACATCCATATACAAAATCACCATCAGAAGCTTTGCTGCCAACTCAAAGCGACTCTCCAAGTTCACACAACTTTAGATAGATGATACTGCCATAACTACATATTGTCGCTTCATAATCCATCTCAACGTGAATGAAGAATCAACATGTGACATTAAATAAGGAAGTATGCTAGTATATTAAATTAAAAAATGATTTATTATATGGAATGAAATACCAATGGTATACCAAGAAAAATTTGAAGCATTGGATCGAACATTGAAAGATATTATGTATTTGTTTCCTGTGGAAGCAATAGAAAAACTATTTGGTGGGAAAACAATTCTCCTAGACAAAAATTTTAGACAAATACTACTAGTCACCCGAAGAGGGCAAACTGACAGTATGTTTGCATCCTTAAGTCGATCACACCTATGGCAATCATGTCATAAATCGTCAAGTTTTCATACGCATTTCTCGTATAATTTTAGAGATGTTTATGATATGAGAAATGCGTATCAATCATGCACCCCTAACCCTAATGCTCTCTCCTCCCTCAGTCTCAGAAACTCTCTCCCTCCCCCTACCTCCTCGTCGTGACGTCTCTCTCCCTCGTGCATAAGCTATTAATTTGTAGTTAAATATTTTTTATTTTGTTTATTAATAACTTTTTTTCTTTTTATATTTTGTGTATTCTCTATGTTCAGAATAGTTTTTCTAAGATAGAAATCCCTAAATATTATCTGCTATGATGTAACTTATAATATATATTAACTTCATTTGAGTTATTTTCCATTAAAAATTAAAATTAAGAAAATTGAAAAGGATATGAATACAAATAAATTTTTACTTTACACATATATCATATATGTGACACAAAAAAGTGAAAAGAAAAATATCACAAATGTATGCGTGATCCTAATATATGCATGCAAAATCATACCGATATGGATGTGTTGCAGTTCTAGAAGTCTAAAACTAAGACATATAGTATTGAGTTAGCGCTTATGGCTTCTAATATCCTAAGTATTCCGATCACCAAAGTTGCTTCAGAGTCTTCTTTCAGCGCCGACTCGCGTGTGCTCAACAAATACAAAAGCCGTCTCTTACCCTCAAACGTTCAAGCCTTAATTTGTATCCATTCTTGGTTACGATGAAGAAGGTTAAGTTTATACATTTCAATTCAAATTATCGAGATTATACGATTGTTTATGTTGTTGATTTGGTTTCTTTGATTGACTAATGAGTAAATTCTATATTTAGCGGCCCCGATGGATTTCTCTCCGCGACCCAATAAGCATATTGATGGTGAAACCAGAAGAGCAAGAGATTCAAGTCAAATTTGTTTGTATTTTTGTTTCTTCATTTATGGACTTGTATGTAATAGTTTTTAATTTTTGTTGATGTGTGTTTTATACTATTAGACTAATGATTTGTTTAGCATTTCTGAGTTTGTTAACGTGAATTTTGGATTCATATGGATTAATTTAGGCATTTTAGACTTGTTTAAATTTTTTAATTTTTTTATCTCTTTAGGCCCGAGGCCCGACCCGAGCCCACCCAAAGCCCGTTGGGCCGGGTTTCGGACCATAAATTCTAGGCCCGATCGTATCCGAGCTAGGCTGGCCCAACCCGCCAAAATGCAGGCTTTTTCGGGCTTGGGCCGGGCTCGGGCCGGCCCGGCCCGTATCGCACCCCTACTTTCTAGGACTAGAATTCACCTTTCAGCCCTTCTCCTAATCCCTAACACATGCATATACATGGCCACCGTAAACACAAGACAATAAGTGCTTAGACAAAGAATAGATAATAAAAAGCGGGGAAATGCATTCATAAACAAATCAAAGACGGTTCCGGGATAGCCATGGGCTAATCCCTTCTCCTAGAACAAATCCACTACTCGCTCATGAGTCTAAACATCATAAACAAAACAGTAGATAAAAGAGTATAGAGATATCAAACGAGCGATGATCCGGAATCAATCTCCGACTCCTTGTTGTGTCTCCCGTTAAAGGGGGTTCTTGAATGGCTGGATGGATGCTATGTACCCTCCTAGGGCTCTCCTCTGTGTTTGCCTGCTTCTGAACTCAATTTGGAGTCCCTTTTTTTATACAAATTCCTCGTTGGAGACATTCTAAGGAAGTTGTTATAGGCATGCCCCGCACGTGCTAGGGAGGCACCCCACGCGGGCTCCTCATTTTCTCCATGATGCGTGCGTGCTGAGGGCTAGCACGACTCGGGCAAAAACTTCTGGAACATCACCCCACGTGGGCTAAGGAAGAAACCCCGCGGGGGTCCTTATCTCCTCATGTCATGTTGCATTCCTTGCCCGTTTCTCGTCCCGTTTGCTCCATCATAATCTCTTATGCTCGTACTTTGTCTTGTGTATAGTCTTTAGCTCCGAAACGAACCAAATACGCATAAAAACCTATAAGAACATGAAAACACAAAGACAAGTAAAACAGATACAAAATCACATGTAAACATTGCAACTGTTGTCATAAACATATCTAAAATCATGTGAGAATCGTGTACAGAAACGAGATGATCACTCTTCCATCACCACGATCGATCAGAACTTCAAGGACCATCAACACGACCGATCTCTTCCTTTAGCACGATCAGGAAAGGCAAAGGAGAATCTGCACGACCGGGCTTAACCTCATGCACGATCGGGCTTATGAGACAGTAAACATTGCCGAATGTTCATCACGACTCAAGCATATAGGAAGCCCGACCGCTCATTAATTGCCTAAGGTGTTTGATCGGGCTTAACATCCTGCACGGCCGGGCGTGTTGAATGCGCACGCGTCTGCAATAGAAAAGGAAACTTCGGCAGACTTAAAAACAAAAGGAAACTCGATCGGAGGAATGGAAAAAGCACGACCAAAGAGGAAAAGAGAGGAAAGGAAAGAGAAGAGAAGATGAAAGAAAAGAAAGGGGTCAAAGAAGGGAAGATTCGTTCCATTACAGAACACACGACAGGGCAGAGAATTGCAGAGAGAGTTGCAGAGAGAAAGAAGACTAGTTCGTGAGTTCTTGTGGAGGAGACATTCAAAGAGCATTGGAGATCAATTCAGGAGTTCGTTTTCATTTGGTTTTTATGTTCTTTAAACTATCTATTTCAATTATGTTGTTTGTTTTCAAACGCATGAGCGAATAGTCGCTTTCTTCTAGGAGAAGGAATTAGTCCATGGCTATCCACGAACCACTTTGATTATTTTTTAATGCAATTTCCCATTTTTGTTTATCAGTTCTTTGTCTGAGTGCTTGATTGACTTATGTTTACGAAGGCCAAGTAGATGCATGTTTTAGGAACTTAGGAGAATGACCAAAAGGAGAATTCTAATTCCGGATAATCAGGCTTAGAACAACCGAGGCTAGGCCACGAAAGTAGAGTAGTAGCGGTTGATGGTAAAACGGATGAATCATAAAATTGATGGGGTTTGTTTAAAGTGTCAGCCACGAAAGTAGGGGATAACTAGACTAGATCACGTGTATATGCCTTGAGAGAGGGTAGATATCATATTAGGATCATCTGCCTTAGATAACTTGATTGGGAATGCATGATTAGATAGGTTGTTTGTTGGTTTCGGTGGTCTTGTTGTGAAACCGTAATCCTAGAATGTTTGTCTCACTGTTAAGAGCTCGTTAGTCTATTGTTTTTAGTTATTTCATTCTTAAAATAAATATTTCTTTCGTTGCAAGAATTATCCGTAGTTTGAGTTTAGGTTGTATTGCGTAGTCCCTGCGGAATCGACACCTAGAGTACTACACATGTGTCGTGCACTTGCGGGTAATTTAGGGTAATTTATTTTAACTTGGAAAGCATCAAGTTTTTGGCCCCGTTGTCGGGGATTATTGTCAACACGTTTCTTGTTTTGTTTTCTTTTTGTTTTCTTTTCTTTTGTTCTTTCTACCTAAATCTTTTTTATTTGTCCATCGCATAGCCATCAGATCAAAGAAGAGATGGATAATCAGAATGGTATTTTGAATTGCCATGGACATTTGCAGCAACAGCAACTCGAATCTAAACCGCGAGAACCACAAGCTCCTCCACCACATCGCCTTAGAGATTATGTGGTACTAAACATGAACAATCAAACCGCGATACGGATGCCTACTATTGCAAGAGAGCAGTTTGTGTGGGGTAGATTTAAGGATCTTCTATAGTTGTCTCCACACCATGTTCTCGAGCAGTTGTATGTTATCCAAACTTTTTACAATGGAATTTCAGATGAACACCGAACGACGTTGGATAATGCTGCTAAGGGATTGTTTATGGATCTGAGGGTCGAGAAAGCATACGAGCTGATTGGAAACCTTGCCATGAACCACACTATGCGGTCCACACCGAGACGTATGCCGTATAGAACTCAAGGTTTATATGAGCCAAATTAGAGCAGAGCAACGGACAATGCAGCGAACACTATGTACTGTGTGAATTGTGGAGATACACAACATGTGGCTTAGCAATGCACAGTGCAAGAGAACGTGGAATACATGAATTATTCCCAGCAGCAAGGAAACACGCAATTCGAATATACCTACAACCCAAATTTGAGGAACCACCCAAACTTCTCATATCGAACGACTCAACTGATGAAGTATTCGGGATTTAAGCAGAGAAAGAAACCATACTTGCAAGATACCCAGCAATCCCAGGAAGTTCCGCAAGCTCCTCAACCTCCTCAAGCTCCCTCGTCAAGCCTTGAGACGGTGATGCTTGAATTCATCAAGGAACAAAGGCAACAACAATCGATTCAAGCCAAATTCATTGCGGATATGGGGATTGCAATCGACGAGCTCAAAACACATGTGAAGATGTTAGAAAACTCCATAGCACAGCAAGCTGCGTCATCCTCTTGGAATCCCGGACAACTTCCTGGAAAACCCGATCCAAACCCGAGAGAGTATGTGAACGCTATTACCTTGTGCAGCAGTGATGTGATTAAGCACCCGCCCTCCAAAGAGCAAGAGCAAGTTTCTGGAACGTCTATGAAAAAAGGACAAGGTGCCATCGCAATTATGGAAGTAGTTGAACCAAATTTGGACAAACCATATGTTTCTCCACCGGTGTACAAACCTCCAGTACCGTTTCCTCAACGTTTGGTCAGCAGCAAGAACAAAGAGAGAGTGTGAAGATTTATAGAGGGACTCAAGAAGCTCGACATCAACATCCCATTCATGGAAACCCTCCAAAAAATGCCTAATCACACCAAACTCCTCAAGGAGGCTCTTTCCATGGATAGGCATCTCGAAGAGAGCGAGACGGTATCATTCATCGACAAATGCATTGCCATTCTTCAAAACACGCTGCCCCCGAAGTTGAAGGACACAAGAAGCTTCTCCCTTCCATGGACAATATGTAATATTGACATTGACAAAGCTTTGTGTGATTTAGGAGCAAGTGTGAGCCTCTTGCCACACTCGGTCTACGAGCAATGAACTTCAGAGATCTCAAACCTACAAAGATGTCTCTACGTCTCGTGGATCGTTCGGTAAGATATCCGGTGGGAATTGTTGAAAACATTCCCACCAAGGTAGGTAATCTTTGCATTCTCGCTGATTTTGTTGTACTTGACATAAACGAAGATGCTAGGGTACCCACAATTCTTGGTAGACCTTTCTTAGCTACTGCAGGTGCCATGATAGACGTACAACAAGAAAACTTTCCTTACGTGTCGGAGATGAGAAGATAGAGTTCAACTTGTCCAGCTCTATGAATGGACCTTCCATCAAGGAGTATTGCTTAGAGTTGATTTGCTGGACGAGTTAGCGAAAGACACGCATAATCAAGTAAGTGCTTCTGATCCTCTTATGCGATACTTAACACGAGTTTGCGAAGGTGAAGGATTCACGGACGAAGGAGCTGAGATTTACACGAAATTCATGAGTGCTATTGAAGAACTAGGAGACACCCCATGTGAGGAGATACCACACGAAATGCATGCTGGTTGCGCAGTAGAGATTGAGCCCGAGCACCTCCATCTTCCTTTCGGTATGAGTACGTTAAATGCGATAAAATATCTCATGCTGTTATGAATGCTGACTTGAGCGCAGATGAGATGAGAAAACAACCCACACACGTCAGAAAGCGTAGAAGAGTCAGATCTTCAGTACGTACCCACCCTCCAAAGAGCAAGAGAAAGTTGCTGGAACGTCTATGGAAAAAGGCCAAGGTATCATCGCGATTATGGAAGGAGTTGAACCAGATTTGGACAAACCATATGTTGCTCCACCGGTGTACAAACCTCCAATACTGTTTCCTCAATGTTTGGTGAGCAGCAAGAACGAAGAGAGAGTGGAAAGATTTATAGAGGGACTCAAGAAGCTCGACATCAACATCCCATTCATGGAAGCCCTCCAATAAATGCCTAATCACACCAAACTCCTCAAGGAGGCTCTTTCCAAGGATAGGCATATCGAAGAGAGTGAGACGGTATCACTCATCGAGGAATGCAGTGCCATTCTTCAAAACACGCTGCCCCTGAAGTTGAAGGACCCAAGAAGCTTCTCCGTTCCATGCACAATAGGTAATATTGACATTGACAAGGCTTTGTGTGATTTAGGAGCAAGTCTGAGCCTCTTGCCACACTCGGTCTACGAGCGATGAACTTCGGAGATCTCAAACCTACAAAGATGTCTCTACGTCTCGTGGATCGTTCGGTAAGATATCCGGTGGAAATTATTGAAAAAATTCCCACCAAGGTAGGTAATCTTTGCATTCTCGCTGATTTTGTTGTACTTGACATAAACGAAGATCCTAGGGTACCCATAATTCTTGGTAGACCTTTCTTAGCTACTGCAGGTGCCATGATAGACGTAAAACAAGGAAACTTTCCTTACGTGTCGGAGATGAGAAGATAGAGTTCAACTTGTCCAGCTCTATGAACTGGCCTTCCATCAAGGAGTCTTGCTTAGAGTTGATTTTCTGGACGGGTTAGCGAATGACATGCTTGATCAAGTAAGTATTTATGATCCTCTTGTGTGATGCTTAACACGAGTTTGCAAAGATGCAGGACTCACCGATGAAGAAGCCGAGCTGTACACGACATTCATGAGTGCTATTGAAGTACTAAGAGACGCCCCATGTGAGGAGATACCACGTGAAACACACGCTGATTTTGCAGTGGAGAAGACACCCGAACTTGAGTTCAAACCTCATCCTTCTTCTCTTTGGTGTGAGTACATTGAATGCAATAAAACATATCATGCTGTTATGAATGCTAACTTGAGTGCAAATGAGACGAGAAAGCCATCCTCTCATCTAAAGAAGTGTAGGAGGATAAGCTCTTTAATATATCCACATGGAAATACTATGGAAGACATCCACGAACCTTCACCGAAACTCAAAGGAGACTGCACCCGCACTTGAAAGAGGTAACGGAAAAAGTCACCATAAAACCTTTTGATGGAGATATCATTTATCCAATCTTGAGCAGCAAATGAGTGAATCCTGTGCATGACGTGCAAAAGAAAGAAGCAGCGGCAGTGATACGTAAGGCGAAGGACGACCGCACGAAGGGATGACGCGACAAAAAGATATTACCTCATACTTCCAGCTAGGTGAATTAGTTCTACTTTTCAATTCTCGTCCTAAGCTGTTTTCGGTTGGTCTGGTCCTGTTCTGGTACGAGAGGTATTCTAGCATGAAGTAGTGGAACTTTGGAACGAGACGGGTGGAACATTCAAAGCTAATGGATAGCGACTAAAGCTTTACCAAGGCGCTCAACCGATTGAAAGTGGAAACTCTATTTCCCTTTTCGATCAACCCATCACACACACATGAGGTACGGCGATGTCAAAGCTTAAAGACTTTAAATAAACGCTTTCTGGGAGGCAAGCCATCTCTTTGTTTTCTATTTTTCGTATTTGTTTAGTTTAAGACTCATTTTATTAAGAGAAAACCACAAACGTGACTTTACTCCTCTTACCCTTCTTCGGAGCTTCACATCGAGTACGCCGTTCAATTCAAGTCTGGGGGAGCAGCTCATGTTTTCAGGTGACTTCGTTTTATTTTCTTTTATTTTCTCTTTGATTTCATGGTTTTTAGTTTGTTTTTGTTTTTCGTGAGTTAGAGTCGTCCTAGGCACTTGTCCGGTGCCACGTTTTGAGATGAACCCTAAACCTATGATACTTAAGAAGTTGACCCTTTTCTGTGAAATTTTGCATGTTTGAGCTAGGTTTTTCCTAAGCATTAGAGCATATTAGTCGGTTGAAAACAATAGGTCGTAATTTTTTGGGAATCTTAGTGTTGCATGTGGGAGGTTTAGAAGAGGTTGCTAGGCTGATTTATCATTTATTTTTTCCATCCTAATGGGTATACTTCGTATAGATGATGCTTTTCTTCTTTTAATGAGGATTATTACACCATATGATAACAAACTTGTTTTGCAGAATAAAGAGTGCACACAAACACTCTGCAGTCGATAGAAATAATGCCTAAAAGCATGAAACAAGTATCCTAAATTGTTCTACGGTTAGCATTTGTCTGAAGTCTTGTTTGGTGGAGAGAGTTACGGTTGATTTTTTATTTTGCCTTTGATTTACTTTCTCGTAGGTAGCCTTGGTGAACCTAGGATGAAGAACGAAAAATTTAATTAGACGGAATTTTCTCTCCACTTGCGAGTTGATCGGTAAGGTTCGCTTTAGCAGTATCTCTAGGAAAAAGGGGAATTCTTTGTTTTTACATACCCCACGTGTCCCACGTTTACGTTTGCTTAGGGACAAGCAAACATTCAAGTCTGGGGGATTTTTATCGTCTCGTTTTTATACGTAGTTTTCACATGATTTTAGAAATGTTTATGGTATAGTTGCGATATTTACGTATGATTTTGTGTCCGTTTTACTCGTTTTCGTGTTTACGTGTTCTTACAGATTTCAATGCGAATTTGGTTCATTTTGAAGCTAAAGAACGTACACAGGAAAATGTATTACCATCGAGGATTATAACAGAGTAAAAGGGACAAGAAACGGAGAATAGTGGGCAAGATGTGAACATGCCCGACCGACCATTGTGAATTGCACGGTCGAGCAGTTCAAAGAACATCATGCACGGTCGAGCTAGAGATCAAGCACAGTCAGACACTAGGGTCACAAATTATCCCCGAGAGCATTGCACGACCCGGGCTCCTACATTGCACTGTCGGGCATTGGCCAACATGCAAGCACGGTGGGGCGTCCTTAACATGCACGACCGGGTTTATCAAACTACAAGCACAGCCCAACCGACCTCACCCCATTAGCACAACCGAGCTCTTCCATCAGCACGATTGGGCAGCACTTCAAGGACCATCAGCACGACCGATCTCTTCCTTAGCACGATCAGGCAACACAAAAGAGAACCTGCACGATCGGGCTTAACCTCATGCATGACGCGATCCCACTGGAACGGCGCTCTAGACTAAGGTCGGATGGATAGGCCTGCTGCAGCCGAGTCGCACGACGCTTTGCACAAGGTGGGTAGAGCGATTGGTCACAGGAGAGTTGCGGAAAGACTCTCGATTTACCGGCCCGTCTTCGAAGGATATTAGCACCAACGAAAAACGAACGAACGTTGGATATGACGCACAACCGGGTTTGCTGGATGTAACGCACCAACAAAGAAATGTATTCACAAAGAAAATCAAGATCAATTCAAAATTCAAAATTGTTCGAAAATACATCACCGTGGCCGGCCATATGTAACAAGAAATGGCCATGCAAAACATAAATGCAACAATAAATGCTAAGTCACCATGCAATGCAACTTATTAATGTTCTAGAAAATAGATAAAGAAATAAATAAGATAAGTCGTAAGATGTGTCATTGGGTTGCGAACTTGTCTTGAAACCCTCGGGTCAATAATTAGGTCATGGAAAGTGAATCGCGGTCTCGTTAAAAACCCGTCGTTGGAAAACCCCGTGGGGCAAAACCAACAAAAAGAAAAGAGTACACGCGAGTCACTTTCCTAATTATTGACCGTTGCGAGTTTTGCTTTGGCTTGAAGAACGATACGGATATTAGTGACTTCACGTGGACTTGAATACTTGTCTTGAATGTGGACGGCCGTGAAGATCCCGACGGTTGCCTCCTTGAGCTTCATAGCTTTAACGCGGGTCACGGGTCCAGCTAGTAAGGTCAAGGCCTCCTCCTCCCTAGAGGACCAACGTCCTTCCGTCGTGTCAAGTCCTTCCTTTCGTTTAACTCGGGTCGTCTCCTCCGTGGTGGAAGTCACCCATTCTTTCGCACAGGTCGCGTCTCGAGTCACGCAGATTACATCTTCTTCAGTAATGTAGGTCGTGTCCTCCTCTGCATTACAGGTCGCGTCGTCCGAGATCATATCATACCCCCTACTTGAAAAGGATTTCCCCTCAAATCCGCTTGATCCGCGACAAAAGGAACCATGTCAGTAACATAAAGCCGTGACTCAAATTATACTTACCTTTCAAGCCGAGTTGGTATGCGTTATTTCTGATTCTCTTGGTCACTGTGAATGGGTCGTCGATTCGAGGCAATAAATTGGATTTCTGCTCGTTCGGGACTCGTTCGTTTCATAAATGAACCCAAACTTGGTTACTGGGCTCGAAAGTCAATTGTTTCAGTCCTTTGTTTGCCTGTTTCATATAGAGCTTTGTCTTCTCCTCTTTTTTCTTCCTCACCTTTTCATGAATCCATTTGACCATCTGTGCATTTCTTTCTCTGTCCAGACTAACTTGATCACTCGATGGAAAAGGCATCAGATCCAATGGTGAAGCAAGATTGAACCCGTACACAATTTCAAAAGGAGAAAATTTGGAAGCAGAATGTACAATATGATTGTAAGCAAATTCAACATGTGGTAAACATTCTTCCCAAGTTTTCAAGTTCTTCCTAACAATTGCACGTAACAAAGTTCCTAGGGTTCGATTTACTACTTTGGTTTGACCATCGGTTTTTGGAGGACAAGTCGTAGAGAATAACAATTTAGTTCCTAACTTGGACCACAAAGTCTTCCAGAAATAGCTAAGAAACTTAGTATCCCTATCCAAAACTATGTACTAGGCATGCCATGCAAACAGACTACCTCCTTAAAGAAAAGATCAGCTACATGCAATGCATCATCAGTCTTTTGACATGCTATAAAATGTGTCATTTTAGACAAACTATCTACCACCATGAAAATTGAATCTTTACCATTCTTAAGATCCTAAAACATGTTTGAATGACTAGAGGAAAGGAAAGAGAAGATAACAGGAAAGAAAAGAAAGGGTCAAAGAAGGGAAGATTCATTCGGTTACAGAACACACGACAGAGCAGAGAATTGCAGAGAGAGTTGCAGAGAGAAAGAAGACTGGTTCGTGAGTTCTTGTGGACGAGATATTCAAGGAGATTTCGAGATCAATTAAGGATTTCGGTTTCATTTGGTTTTTATGTTTTTTAAACTATCTATTTCAATTATGTTGTTTGCTTTTGAACGCATGAGCGAGTTGTCATTTTGTTCTAGGAGAAGGAATTAGCCCATGGCTATCCCGAAACCACTTTGATTTATATTTGAATGCAATTTCTCCTTTTTGCTTATCTATTCTTTGTCTGAGTGCTTGATTGACTTATATTTACGAAGGCCAAGTAGATGCATGTTTTAGGATCTTAGGAAAAGGTCCGAAAGGAGAATTCTTATTCCGGATGATCAGGTTTAGAACAACCGAGACTAGGCCATGAAAGTAGGGTACGAGCGGTTAAGGGTAAAATGGATGAATCATAGAACTTATGGTTTTAGTTTAAGGTGTCAGTCCGAAAGTAGGGGATAACTAGACTAGATCATGTGTCTATGCCTTGAGAGAGGGTAGATATCATACTAGGATCGTTCGTCTTAGATAAGTTGATTGGGAATTGATAACACTGAAAGTGTATCATTATTAGGATAGATTTTTAGATCATTTTCGCATATTTCTTACATCGAATCTTACTATTCCGATACGGTTTCGAGTTTTACATCCCCGTTTTCTCGGTTTTCAGGTTTCAGGCGACAAGGCCTGTGAGCTCAATATATGAAGGATTCCCTGCAAAAACCACATGATTTGAGGACACATCTACTCAGAGCTCCAGAACCCAAAGGAACGTCCGAGCAACGAGCGGCAAAGAGAGATTTCAAGGATACAAGGGTGCCCGATCGGGCACTATTCCTTTACCCGCGCGGGTAGAACCTACGGGTTTTATCCATGCATTTGATAAGACCCGGGCATATGAGCAAAGAGGATCGGGTGATCACCACCCGATCGGGCGAAATCTGAATACCCGCTCGGGCAGTTAATCATCTTTCAGCCCCGTAAGTTTACGCGACTCGGGTCCGCTTAGTCACGCGATCGGGTGACGTTCACCCGATCGGGTTCACGAATCAACACGGTCGGGCTGCCTATACCCGACCAGAATAGGGAAGGTTGAGGCATCGAATTCCTTAGGGTTTATCATGTATAGAATTCTGTTATCTTCTGTTTTCGTTTCTTCCATGAGTGAGTAGAGTCCCTACTGCGGGTAGGGATATCGGATTTGTATGTATGAACGATGTTTTACGTTAATGCTTAGTTTTATGAATTTACTCTTGATTTACGGTTCTACGCTTAGCAATATCAATCATATGTTAGTGCTGACCGCTCAACAACATAGGATCTCGAATCTTGCTGGAAGGTTAAGGAACGAATTTGGTCCGCTAAGTTGTAGATTAAGCTTTGACTAATGAGAATCTGACCGATCGGTTAGTCATCTTAGGGATAGTGATTGCGATCATAAAGCTGCCATGGTATATATTAATCACTGCTGGAAGGTAGGGTTGCATGTATCCATGGTTAGGAGGTTTAGGCTCGGAAGAATCACTCCTCACCGTAGAGCATGAATTTCCCGTTGTCAAGAGTAGGTTATAGATCTATGATCCTTAGTCGTTCATCTATGCAATTCCCGGTATCCCGTACACCCGTAGTTTTCACCATATTAGGTTCACCCTTACCCNNNTTTCCGTCTTAGTTTAGTTTTATTCTTAGTTTAGCTGCTTTAGTCCCTAGAGATCGACCCTGGTACTACACGATCCGTATACTTGCGGTGAAGTGGACTAGGTTAATTATAACTCGCGTTTCCACACGTCAAGTTTTTGGCGCCGTTGCCGGGGACTAAGGACGGCTTAGACTAGGAATAACTAGATTAAGATCTAGTCCTTTCCGGAGTCTTATTTGTTTCTTGCATTTTTTGTTTTTATTTTTTTTTGTTTTCTTATAGAGTCGAAAAAATGAAAAAAAAATATATATATCTTTACCTCACAGAGCTTAATCGAGTTTGATGTCCTTTGTCTTGCGAGGTAATATGGACGACTTCAACTCTTCGG
>CM071870.1:20042154-20061132 GCA_036759665.1 Gynandropsis gynandra | reverse complement strand
GTGTCTGGAATGATGCCCGATCGGGCATGGCATGTGTGCCCGCTCGGGCACAAGGCAAAATGGTCGGGCATGCTTGCCCGAGTCGTGCTAAATGGTCCACACAA
Source organism: Gynandropsis gynandra (assembly GCA_036759665.1). Taxonomy (NCBI): domain Eukaryota; kingdom Viridiplantae; phylum Streptophyta; class Magnoliopsida; order Brassicales; family Cleomaceae; genus Gynandropsis; species Gynandropsis gynandra. The sequence continues at coordinate 20,061,028 of CM071870.1, read as the reverse complement.
TTGGCCGTAGGTTTTGCCCGATCGTGCAAGGGTTGTGCCCGACCGGGTGAGGCTTTTCCATGCTCAATCTCATCCCGGTTGTCCCGTGATGATCCCTGAAGTTGCTCCTTAGCTCTGTGTATGTTCCTTTAGCTCCAAAATGGTCCAAATACGCGTAAAAACCTGTAAGAACATGAAAAGCACGAAAGCAAGTAAAACGGATACGGAATCATACGTATAACATCACATATGTATCAAAAACGTCTCCTAAATCGTGCAAGAAATACGTATGAAAACGAGATGATCACCACCCCCCAGACTTGAATGTTTGCTTGTCCCTAAGCAAACGTAAACGTGGAATACATGGGATCGACACCTATTTTCCGCTTTTTGTTTTAGTTTTCACGTGATTAGACGACTGATGTGTGGAATTAGAGGTTTTAATTTTTCCAAGACCACTCTACCGCAAGTATACGGTTCGTGTAGTACAAGGGTCGAACTCTGGGGACTGAGTGCAGCGTTAGAACTAAGAATTCACAAGAAGAAGATCAATCAATATAAGATTATGAAACGGGAAAGTAAAGATAATAAAGGATGAGAAACTAGACTCAACAAGATAGAGTACCATTGGCTTCGGTAATACCGCAACATGCAATGGATGTTTATAAGGATCATGAAGTCGGTTTGTATCAATAGATGGTGAACTAATATCTAATCCTCTACCTAGGAAATCAACGTCACTCATCTCTCGATGTAGCGCGGAATGTCTAGATGCATGAAGAACAGTAGGGAACTCTACCCCTAATGCTAGAAATGACTTGGCGTAAGCCTAAATCTCCTACTTAGGAAATCAGCGTCACCCATATCCCTTTGTAGTGCGGAACTTCTAGATGCATGCAGAACGATGGGGAATTCAACCTCTAATGTTGGATGGGAACTCGACCTCTATAAAGGGAAATGACTTGGCATAAGCCTAAATCCTCTATCTAGGAAATCAACGACACTCATATCCCTATGTAGCGCGGAACTTCTAGATGCATTAAGAACAATGGGAATTCTACCTCGATTATTACCGTTCCTAAATAGATTAACCGATTGGTCAAATTCTCCTTAACCTAATTCATTCGAAAGTTCATTCACGAGACTCAAATCTGACCCTCCCAGGCCTAGATGAATCTCTGATCTCCTTCAAACATGCATAATCTCAATATAATAGATCTAGTCTTATTCAAGCATGAAATCAACAACGAATGAAGGCATTACGCATAAATCGAACCATTCAATTGAACAAAACCGAAATCGAGCATTGTTAACTCAAACAATCCTTTACAATGGCATCCCTAACCCATGACAACGAGAACTACTCAGAGTACATAGAGAAGTAAACAAAAACGAAGTAAGTGTTCGACTCCCCTATCATCCCGAGCGTAACCTCCGACGAATCCTTCGGTTCCTTGAAGTCTCCCTCTTCGGTCGTGCTCTCTCTCTTCTCCTTTGCCTAGTTCGTTCCCCTTCTTCTCTTGCCTTTTCCAGTCTTCTCTTGGCTTCCCCTTTCTGTTCCTTTTAAATTCAGGCCGTTCAAAATTCAAGGAAAGTTGTTGAGAAAAAGGTGGACCCGCTCGGGCACACAATGCACCCGCTCGTGCAGTCCATTAGCCCGTGTGTGCATGAGTCTCAGCCCGGTCGGGCTGGTCTGCCCGAGCATGCAACCTGTGAGCCCGAGTCGGGCTAAATTCGGCGATTTTCTGGTTCAAATTGCAGCCTGATCGGGTGCAATACTCAGCCCGAGCGGGCGCACATGCCCGACCATGTTTTCTTTATGCCCAAGTAGTACTTGCTCTCGGGGATTTTTGGCTCTAATTGTGCAACCTCAGCCCGAGCGGGCTTGCTCCATGCCCGAGCGTGTACACTATCATTTGTTGTTTCTGCTCCTTTCGCTCGATGCTCGGGTGATCCGTTTGCTTCCATAGCCGTGCACATGAGGTATCCTTTCATTCAAACACGTTTTCATGGTGGAATTGCCGTTATCATTCGTGTTTTCCTTCATGTCTTCATTTCCTACACAAAACACGAAATGTAGATAAAATCCTCGAATATGCTCAATAACTCGGTAAATTCCAAGAAATCTAATCAAAACTAAACCTAAGAAACATGTAAATACTATGACAGATTACGTGTTATCAAACTCCCCTAGACTTAACCTTTGCTCGTCCTCGAGCAAATCAACAGTCGAGTAGAAGAAGAGTAAAACAACAATGGACACTAGCACAAAAACTTCGAAGGATTAGCTATCATGCAAAACAACGCGTCACATGAACGCAAGCCTAAGCGCACCTTGTTTAGACTTCTATCAACCGAAAGTCACGAGCCATGCAATCCTACCAATGACCTAAGTCTAATCCATACTCCTAAACAACGTCCAAGTTATCTCCATACCAATTCTCCTAAGCTTGAGATATCACTAAACTCATATTCTCGTTCTTATTCTCTTTTTTTTCTAAATTTTTTTAATAGATCCACGCTTTGTTTCTAGGACGTCGAAGTCGAAGTGGGATGGCTTTCTACTTAGACCCAGGTTGCCTATGGCACACTCATAAGGTCTTGTAACCTTAGCGGAGTGAAGAGGTGTGTCACTGAAGAACATTTTTCTCTTTTTTTTCGAAGAATACGCATCACTCTAACCCTTAGGACGTAGAATAGCGCCTCAACCCACCACTTAGACCCGAACCATCGATCTCGATGTACTCATGTTAATGAAAACCTGAAATAGTTAGAAACATATCCAAGATGACAACGGAGTATAAGCGTGTGGAATCTAACGATCAATGAACGATAAAATGTATCAAACAAAGCAAAGATCAATCAGTATACACGGAGATATGGATACTTGGTACTGAAACCTAGGAGGGGAATGCAACTAAAAATCATGGTTCCAAGCACAACTACTCAACTAATCGGTATCCAAAAGACTTCTAAGCAAACCTAGACTATTGTTCACGATTCAACAAAGTTTGCACAATAACTAAAGCTCAAAATTTCATACTAGGTATCCGTCTATTTATTCCTAAAAAGCAAAATTCTAATCACATGCATGTTACTCGACGAGTACTCCCTCAGACTTGAATGAAACACCGTCTCGGTGTTCAAGACCTAAGAGAATCTCGCATACCAAAACACGGGAAAATAAGGGTTGGAACGTGTGCACCTTGCATGTTTTGCTGTCCCGAGTTGGCGATGCAGTTGTATGTTGTATGCGCCTCCTCCTTAGTGGATGATATAGAAGTTGAAAAACCTGTGAGAAAGAATCACACAATCCAAAAGAAAACACAACGTAATATCTCACTGAGTTCATCAATGCAAAAAGAATAAGATAAGTTCTGAAAATGAAATAAAATGAAAATGCAAAAGTCGGGTTGCCTCTTGATAAGCGCTTGTTTAACGTCCCGAGCTTGACTGGATCTCGACTCAATGAAATCCTAAGTCCAATACCATGACTAGTCCCCGGAAACGGAGCCAAAACCTTGATGTGTGGAATCAGAGGTTTTAATTTTTCCAAGACCACTCTACCGCAAGTATACGGTTCGTGTAGTACAAGGGTCGAACTCTGGGGACTGAGTGCAGCGTTAGAACTAAGAATTCACGAGAAGAAGATCGATCAATATAAGATTATGAAACGGGAACGTAAAGATAATAAAGGATGACGAAACTAGACTCAACAAGATAAATTACCATGGGCTTCGGGAATACCGGAACATGCAATGGATGTTTCTAAGGATCATGAAGTCGGTTTGTATCAATCGATGGGGAACTAATATCTAATCCTCTACCTAGGAAATCAACATCGCTCATCTTCTGATGCAACGCGGAACGTCTAGACGCATGAAGAACAGTAGGGAACTCTACCCCTAATGCTAGAAATGACTTGGCGTAAGCCTAAATCCTCTTTCTAGGAAATCAACTTCGCTCATATCCCTATGTAGCGCGGAACTTCTAGATGCAGTAAGAACAATGGGAATTCTACCTCGATAATTACCGTTCCTAAATAGATTAACCGATTGGCCAAATAAGCCTAAATCCTCTAAGTAGCGCGGAACTTCTAGATGCATTAAGAACAATTGGAATTCTACCTCGATTATTACCGTTCCTAAATAGATTAACCGATTGGCCAAAGTCTTGTTAACCTAATTCATTCGAAAGTTCATTCACGAGACTCAAATCTGACTCTTCCAAGTCTAGATGAATCTCTAATCTCCCTCAAACATGCATAATCTCAGTAGAATATATCTAGTCTTATTCAAGCATGAAATCAACAACGAATGAAGGCATTACGCATAAATCAAACGATTCAATTGAACAAAACCGAAATCGAGCATTAATAACTCAAAAAATCGTTTACAATGGCATCCAGAATCCATGGCAACGAGAACTACTCAGAGTACATAGAGAAGCAAACAAAAATGAAGTAAGTGTTCGACTCCCCTATCATCATGAACATAACCTCCGTTGAATCTCTTGGTTCCCCGAAGTCTCCCTCTTCGGCCGGGCTCTCTCTCTTCTCCTTTGCTTGGTTCGTTCCCCTTGTTCTCTTGCCTTTTCCATTCTCCTCTTGGCTTCCCCTTTATGTTCCTTTTAAATTCAGGGCGTTCAAAATTCAAGGAAAGTTGTTGAGAAAAAGGTGGACCCGCTCGGGCACACAATGCACCCGCTTGTGCAGTCCATTAGCCCGTGCGTGCATGAGTCTCAGCCCGGACGGGCTAGCCTGCCCGAGCGTGCAACCTGTAAGCCCGAGTCGGGCTAAGTTTCGGCGATTTTCTGGTTCAAATCGCAGCCCGATCGGGTGCAATACTCAGCCCGAGCGGGTACACATGCCCGACCATGTTTTCTTTGTGCCCGAGTCGTGCTTGCTCTCGGGGATTTTTGGCTCTAATTGTGCAACCTCAGCTCGAGCGGGCTTGCTCCATGCCCGAGCGTGTACACTATCATTTGCTGTTTCCCCTCCTTTCGCTCGATGCTCGGGTGATCCGTTTGCTTCCATAGCCGTGCACATGAGGTATTTTGTCATTCAAACACGTTTTCAGGGTGGAATTGCCGTTATCATTCGTGTTTTCCTTCATGTCCTCATTTCCTACACAAAACACAAAATGTAGATATAATCCTCGAATATGCTCAATAAGTCGGTAAAGTCCAAGAAATCTAATCAAAACTAAACCTAAGAAACATGTAAATCCTACGACGAATTCCGTGTTATCAACAACTAAAACAATAAACTGTACGAGGGGCTTTGAAATACCATAACTTTGCGTACGAAGCTCCGAATTACATGATTTTTTCACATTTTATTCCTCCTTTCGAGATAAATTATGCCGCGTGTTGCTAAAGGCAGCCCGACCCCATTTTTGAGCTCAAAATGTTTTATGTAGGTTGATACGATGGATTTTTAGATCCGGAAGATGCCCTTTTCGAGTTTGTTAGGATACGAATGTCATTTCTTGTCAATACACTGCTTGTGTTGCGTTTGTCTCTTCGATATTCCTTTTGCTTCCTATTTCCTATTTGTGTTTGTCTGTCGTGTTGCACCCCTTTTCCGCTTTTTGTTTTTGTTTTCACATGATTAGACAACTAAAACAATGAATTGTACGACGGGCTTTGAAATACCATAACTTTGCGTACGAAGCTCGGAATTACATGATTTTTTTCACATTTTATTCCTCTTTTCGAGATAAATTATGTCGCGTGTTGCTGAAGGCAGCCCAACACCGTTTTCGAGCTCAAAATGCTTTATTTAGGTCGATACGATGGATTTTTAGAGCTGATAAAATGTTATCCATTGTAGTATTTTCATGATTCTTAGGTTTAGTTTTTATTATATTTCTTGGACTTTACCAAGTTATTGAGTTTATTCGAGGATTTTATCTACCATTTCGTGTTTTGTGTAGGAAATGAAGACATGAAGGAAAACACGAATGATTACGGGAATTCCACCCCGAATACGTGATTGAATGACAAGATACCTCATGTGCATGGCCATGGATCCAAATGAAATATTCAAGCACAGAGGGAAAGGAGCGGAACTAGGAATTGAAGTGTGCACGCTCGGGCTGATGAACAACATGGTCGGGCGTGTGTGTCCGCTCGGGCTGTGTATTGCACCCGATCGGGCTGCAAATTGAACCTGAAAATTTCCGAGAGCAAGCCCGACTCAGGCTCATAGGATGCACGCTCGGGAAGCCAGCCCGATCGGTTTGAAAGTCATGCACGCACGGGCTATTGGACTGCACGAGCGGGTGCATTGTGTGCCCGCGCGGGTCCACCTTTTTCTCAACAACTTTCCTTGAATTTTGAACGACCTGCATTTACAAAGAACAGAAGGGGAAAGCCAAGATCAGACTGGAAAAGGCAAGAGAACAAGGGGAACGAACCATGCAAAGGAGAAGAGAGAGAGCACGGCCGAAGAAGGAGACATCGGGGAACCGAAGGATTCGTCGGAGGTTACGTTCGGGATGATAGGGGAGTCGAACACTTACTTCGTTTTTGTTTGTTTCTCAATGTATTCTGAGTAGTTCTCGTTGCCATGGGTTAGGGGTGCCATTTTATTGGATCGTTTAAGTTATTAATGCTTGATTTTGGTTTTCTTCAATTGAATGGTTCGATTTGTGCGTAATGCCTTCATACGTTGTTGATTTCATGCGTGAATGAGACTAGATCTATTCTACAGAGATTAGGCATGTTTGAGGGAGATTATAGATTCGTCTAGGCTTGGGAGAGTTAGATTGAGTCTCGTGAATGAACTTTCGAATGAATTAGGTTAACGAGAATTTGGCCAATCGGTTAATCTATTTAGGAACGGTAATAATCGAGGTAGAATTCCCATTGTTTTTAATGCATGTAGAAGTTCCGCGCTACATAGAGATATGGTGTCGTTGATTTCCTAGATAGAGGATTTAGGCTTGAGAGAGTCATTTCCGTTTATAGAGGTTAAGTTCCCATCCGACATTAGAGATTGAATTCCCCATCGTTCTTCATGCATCTAGAAGTTCCACACTACATAGGGATATGGGTGACGTTGATTTCCTAGGTAGGAGATTTAGGCTTACCCCAAGTCATTTCTAGCATTAGGGGTAGAGTTCCCTACTGTTCTTCATGCATCTAAACGTTCCGCGCTACATCGGGAGATGAGTGACGTTGATTTCTTAGGTAGAGGATTAGATATTAGTTCCCCATCGATTGATACAAACCGACTTCATGATCCTTAGAAACATCCATTGCATGTTCCGGTATTCCCGAAGCCCATGGTACTCTATCTTGTTGAGTCTAACTTCGTCATCCTTTATTATCTTTACTTTTCCCGTTTCATAATATTATATTGATCGATCTTTTTCTCGTGAATTCTTAGTTCTAACGCTGCACTCAGTCCCCAGAGTTCGACCCTTGTACTACACGAACCGTATACTTGCGGTAGAGTGGTCTTGGAAAAATTAAAACCTCTGATTCCCACCATCAAGAGCCGGAAGATGCCCTTTTCAAGTTTGTTAGGATACGAATGTCATTTCTTGTCAATACGCCGCTTGCGTTGCGTTTGTCTCTTGGATATTCCTTTTGCTTCCTATTTCCTATTTGTGTTTGTCTCTCGTGTTGCACCCCTTTTCCGCTTATTGTTTTTGTTTTCACGTAATTAGATGACTAAAACAATAAATTGTACGACGGACTTTGAAATACCATAACTTTGCGTACGAAGCTCCGAATTGCATGATTTTTTTCACATTTTATTCCTTTTTTCGAGATAAACCATGCCTCGGGTTGCTGAAGGCAGCCCGACCATGTTTTCGAGCTCAAAATGCTTTATTTAGGTTGATACGATGGATTTTTACATCCGGAAGATGTCGTTTCCGAGATTGTTAGGATAAGAATGTCATTTCTTGTCAATATGCCGCTTGCGTTACGTTTGTCTCTCGGATATTCCTTTTGCTTCCTATTTTCTTTTTGCGTTTGTCTCTCATGTTGCACCCCTTTTCCGCTTTTTGTTTTTGTTTTCACGTGATTAGACGACTAAAACAATGAATTGTACGACGGGCATTGAAATACCATAACTTTGCGTACGAAGCTCTGAATTACATGACTTTTTCAATTTTATTCATCTTTTCGAGAAAAACCATGTTGCGGGATGCTGATGGCAGCCCGACCCCAATTGTTTAGCTCAAAATGCTTTATTAAGGTCAATATGATGGATTTTTAGAGCCAGAAGATGCCCTTTTCGAGTTTGTTAGGATACAAATGTCATTTCTTGTTAATACGCCGCTTGCGTTGCGTTTGTCTCTCGGTTATTCCTTTTGCTTCCTATTTCCTGTTTGCGTTAGTCTCTCGTGTTCCACCCCTTTTCCGCTTTTTGTTTTTGTTTCATGTGATTAGACGACTAAAACAATGAATTGTACGATGGGCTTTGAAATACCATAACTTTGCGTATGAAGCTCTGAATTACATGATTTTTCACATTTTATTCCTAATTTCGAGATAAACGATGCCGCGGGTTGCTGAAGTCAGCTCGACCCCGTTTTCGAGCTAAAACTACTTTCTTTAGGTCGATACGTTGGATTTTTAGAGCCGAAAGATGCCTTTTTCGAGTTTGTTAGGATACGAATGTCATTTCTTGTCAATACGCCGCTTGCGTTGCGTTTGTCTCTGGGATATTCCTTTTGCTTCCTAATTCCTATTTGCATTTGTCTCTCGTGTTGCACCCCTTTTCTGCTTTTTGTTTTTGTTTTCACGTGGTTAGACGACTAAAACAATGAATTGTACGACGGGCTTTGAAATACCATAGCTTTGCGTACGAATCTCCGAATTACATGATTTTTTTCACACTATTCCTCGTTTCGAGATAAAAGATGATGAGGTTGCTGAAAGCAGTCCGACCCCGTTTTCGAGCTCAAAATGCGTTATTTATGTCAATGCGTTGGATTTTTAGAGCCGAAAGATGCCCTTTCCGAGTTTCTTGGGATAAGAATGTCATTTCTTGTCAATATGCCGCTTGTGTTGCGTTTGTCTCTCGGATATTCTTTTTTGCTTCCTATTTCGTATTTGTGTTTGTCATGTTGTGGATGAAGGCAGCCCGACCCCGTTTTCGAGCTCAAAATGCTTTATTTAGGTCGATACGTTTGATTTTAGAGCCGGAAGATGCCCTTTTCGAGTTTGTTACGATACGAATGTCATTTCTTGTCAATACGACGTTTGTGTTGTATTTGTCTCTTACATATTCCTTTTGATTCCTATTTCCTATTTGCGTTTGCCTCTCGTGTTGCACCCCTTTTCCGCTTTTTGTTTTTTTTTTCACGTGATTAGAGTACGAAAACAATGAATTGTACGACGGGCTTTGAAATACCATAACTTTGCGTACGGAGCTCCGAATTACATGATTGTTTTCACATTTTATTCCTCTTTTCGAGATGAACCAAGCCGCGTGTTGCTGAAGGCAGCCCGACCCCATTTTCGAGCTCAAAATGCTTTATTTAGGTCGATACGATGGATATTTAGAGCCGAAAGATGCCCTTTTCGAGTTTGTTGGGATACGAATGTCATTTCTTGTCAATACGCCGCTTGCGTTGCATTTGCCTCTCGGATATTCCTTTTGCTTCCTATTTCCTATTTGCGTTTGTCTCTCGTGTTTCACCCCTTTTCCGCTTTTTGATTTTGTTTCACGTGATTAGACGACTAAAACAATGAATTATACAACGGGCTTTGAAATACCATAACTTTGCGTACGAAGCTCCGAATTACATGATTTTTTCAAATTTTATTCCTCTTGTCAAGATAAATGATGCTGCAGGTTGCTGAAGACAGTTCGACCCCGCTTTCGAGCTCAAAATGCTTTATTAAGGTCGATACAGTTGATTTTTAGAGTCGGAAGATGCCCTTTTCGATTTTGTTGGGATACGAATGTCATTTCTTGTCAATACGCCGCTTGCGTTGTGTTTGCCTCTCCGATATTCCTTTTGCTTCCTATTTCCTATTTGCGTTTGTCTCTCGTGTTGCGCCCCTTCTCCGCATTTTGTTTTTCTTTTTACGTAATTTGATGACTAAAACAAGGAATTGTACGACGGGCTTTGAAATACCATAACTTTGCGTACGAATCTCCGAATTACATGGTTTTTTCACATTTTATTCCTCTTTTCGAGATAAAAGATGATGCAGGTTGATGAAGGCAGCCCGACCCAGTTTTCGAGCTCAAAATGCTTTATTTAGGTCGATATAATGGAAGCCGAAAGATGCCTTTCCGAGTTTGTAAGGATACGAATGTCATTTCTTGTCAATACGCCGCTTGCGTTGTGTTTGTCTCTCGGATATTCCTTTTGCTTCCTATTTCCTACTTGTGTTTGTCTCTCGTGTTGAACCGCTTTTCCGCTTTTTGTTTTTGTTTTCACGTAATTAGACGACTAAAACAATGAATTGTACGACGGGGTTCGAAATACCATAACTTTGCGTACGAAGCACCGAATTACATGATTTTTTCACATTTTCTTCCTCTTTTCGAGATAAACCATGCTGCGGGATGCTGAAGGCAGCCCGACCCCGTTTTTGAGCTCAAATGCTTTATTTAGGTCGATACGTTTGATTTTTAGAGACGGAAGATGCCCTTTTCGAGTTTGTTAGGTTACGAATGTCATTTGTTTTCAATACGCCGCTTCCGTTGCATTTGTCTCTTGGATATTCCTTTTGATTCCTATTTCCTATTTGCTTTTGCCTCTCGTGTTGCACCCCTTTTCCGCTTTTTGTTTTTTTTCACTTGATTAGACTACTAAAACAATGAATTGTACGACGGGCTTTGAAATACCATAACTTTGCGTACGAAGTCCGAATTGCATGATTGTTTTTCACATTTTATTCCTCTTTTCGGGCCAAACCATGCCATGGGTTGCTGATGGTAACATTTTATTCCTCTTTTCGAGATGAACCATGCCGCATGTTGCTGAAGGCAGTCCGACCCCATTTTCGAGCTCAACATGCTTTATTTAGGTCGATACGATGGATTTTTAGAGCCGGAAGATGCCCTTTTCGAGTTTGTTGGGATACAAATGTCATTTCTTGTCAATACGCCCCTTGCGTTGCATTTGCCTCTCAGATATTCCATTTGCTTCCTATTTCATATTTTCGTTTGTCTCTCGTGTTGCACCCCTTTTCCGCTTTTTGTTTTTGTTTCACGTGATTAGACGCCTAAAACAATGAATTGTACAACGGGCTTTGAAATACCATAACTTTGCGTATGAAGCTCCGAATTACATGATTTTTTCACATTTTATTCCTCTTTTCGAGATAAATGATGTTGCGGGTTGCTGAAGGCAGTTCGACACCGTTTTGGAGCTCAAAATGCTTTATTTAGGTCGATACGTTGGATTTTTAGAGTCGGAAGATGCCCTTCTCGAGTTTGTTGGGATACGAATGTCATTTCTTGTCAATACGCCGCTTGCGTTGTGTTTGCCTCTCCGATATTCCTTTTGCTTCCTATTTCCTATTTGCGTTTGTTTCTCGTGTTGCACCCCTTCTCCGCTTTTTGTTTTTGTGTTCACGTGATTAGACGACTAATACAATGAATTGTACGACAGGCTTTGAAATACCATAGCTTTGCGTACGAATCTCCGAATTACATGGTTTTTTCACATTTTATTCCTCGTTTCGAGATAAAAGATGATGCAGGTTGATGAAGGCAGCCCGACCCCATTTTCAAGCTCAAAATGTTTTATTTAGGTAGATACGTTGGATTTTTAGAGCTGAAAGATTCCCTTTTCGAGTTTGTTGGGATACGAATGTCATTTCTTGTCCATACGCCGCTTGCATTGCGTTTGTCTCTCAGATGTTCCTTTTGTTTCCTATTTCCTATTTGCGATTGTCTCTCGTGTTGCACCCCTTTTCCGCTTTTTGTTTTCGTTTTCACGTGGTTAGACTACTTACACAACGAATTGTATGACGGGCTTTGAAATACCATAACTTTGTGTACGAAGCTCCGAATTAAATGATTTTTTTTTCACATTTTATTCCTCTTTTCGAGATAAACCATGTCGCAGGTTGCTGAAGGCAGCCTGACCCCGTTTTCAAGCTCAAAATGCTTTATTTAATTCGATACATTGATTTTTAGAGCCGGAAATGCCCTTTTCGAGTTTGTTAGGATACGAAGGTCATTTCTTGTCAATATGCCTCTTGCGTTGCGTTTGTCTCTTGGATATTCCTTTTAATTCCTATTTCCTATTTGCGTTTGCCTCTCATGTTGCACCCCTTTTCCGCTTTTTGTTTTTGTTTTCACGTGATTAGACGACTAAAACAATGAATTGTAGGACGGGCTTTGAAATACCTTAACTTTGCGTGCGATGCTCCGAATTACATGATTTTTTTCACATTTCATTCCTTTTTTCGAGATAAACCATGCCGCATGTTGCTGAAGGCAGCCCGGCCCCGTTTTCGAGCTCAAAATGCTTTATTTAGGTCGATACGTTTGATTTTTAGAGCCTGAAGATGCCCTTTTCGAGTTTGATAGGTTACGAATGTCATTTCTTATCAATATGTCGCTTGCGTTGCGTTTGTCTCTCGGATATTCCTTATTCTTCCTAGTTCCTATTTGCGTTTGTCTCTCGAGTTGCACCCCTTTTCTGCTTTTTGTTTTTGTTTTCACGTGATTAGACCACTAAAACAATGAATTGTACGACAGGCTTTGAAATACCATAACTATGCATACGAAGCTCCGAACTGCAATATTTTTTACATTTTATTCCTCTTTTGGAGACAAACCATGCTGTGGGATGCTGAAGGTAGCCCAACCCTGTTTTGGAGCTCAAAATGCTTTATTTAGGTCGATACGTTGGATTTTTAGAGCCGGGAGATGCCGTTTTCGAGTTTGTTAGGATACGAATGTCATTTCTTGTCAATACGCCGCTTGTGTTGGTTTGTCTCTTGGATATTCCTTTTTCTTCCTAATTCCTATTTGCCTTTGTCTCTCGTGTTGCACACCTTTTGTGCTTTTTGTTCTTGTTTTCACGTGATTAGACGACTAAAACAATGAATTGTACGACGGGCTTTGAAATACCATAACTTTGCGTACGAAGCTCCGAATTACATGATTTTTTAACATTTTATTTCTCTTTTCGAGATAAACCTTGCCGCGTGTTGCTGAAGGTAGCCCGACACCGTTTTTTAGCTCAAAATGCTTTATTTAGGTCGATACGATGGATTTTTAGAGCAGGAAGATGCCATTTTCGAGTTTGTTGGGATATGAATGTCATTTCTTGTCAATACGCCGCTTGCGTTGCGATTGTCTGTTGGATATTCCTTATGCTTCTTAGTTCCTATTTGTGTTTGTCTCTCGTGTTGAACCTTTTTTCCGCTTTTTGTTTTTGTTTTCAGGTGATTAGAGGACTAAAACAATGAATTGTACGACGAGCTTTTAAATACCATAACTTTGCGTACGAAGCTCCGAATTACATGATTTTTTCACATTTTATTCCACTTTTCGAGATAAACCATGCTGCGGGTTGCTGAAGGCAGCCCGACCATGTTTTCGAGCTCAAAATGATTTATTTAGGTCGATACGTTTGATTTTTAGAGCCGGAAGATGCCCTTTCCGATTTTGTTAGGATACAAATGTCATTTCTTGTCAATACGCCGCTTGCGTTGCATTTGTCTCTTGCATATTCCTTTTGATTCCTATTTCCTATTTGCATACGAAGCTCCGAGGTGCACCTCTTTTACGCTTTTTGTTTTTGTTTTCACGTGATTAGACGACTAAAACAATGAATTGCACGATGGGCTTTGAAATACCATAACTTTGCGTGTGAAGCTCCAAATTACATGATTTTTTAACATTTTATTCCTCTTTTCGAGATAAACCATGCCGCGTGTTGTTGAAGGCAGCCCGAGCCCGTTTTTTGAGCTCAAAATGCTTTATTTAGGTCGATACGATGGATTTTCAGAGCAGGAATATGTCATTTCGAGTTTGTTGGGATACAGATATCATTTCTTGTCAATACGCCGCTTGCGTTGTGTTTGCCTCTTGAAAATCCCTTTGGCTTCCTAATTCCTATTTGTGTTTGTCTCTCGCGTTACACCCCTTTTCCGCTTTTTCTTTTTGTTTCGTGTGATTAGAAGACTAAAACAATGAATTGTACGACGGGCTTTGAAATACCATAACTTTGTTTACGAAGCTCCAAATTACATGATTTTTTCCACATTTTATTCCTCTTTTCGAGATAAACGATGCTACGGGTTGCTTTAGGCAGCCCGACCCCGTCTTCAAGCTCAATATGCTTTATTTAGGTCGATACGTTGGATTTTTAGAGTCGGAAGATGCCCTTTTCGAGTTTGTTGGGATACGAATGTCATTTCTTGTCAATATGCCGCTTGCGTTGTGTTTGCCACTCCGATATTCCTTTTGATTCCTATTTCCTATTTGCGTTTGCCTCTCGTGTTGAACCCCTTTTCCGCTTTTTTTTTTTTGTTTTCATGTGATTAGACGACTAAAACAATGAATTGTACGACGGGCTTTGAAATACCATAACTTTGCGTACGAAGCTTCGAATTGCATGATTGTTTTCACATTTTATTCCTCTCTTCGAGATACACCATGCCGCGGGACGCTGAAGGCAGCCCGACCCAGTTTTCGAGCACAAAATGCTTTATTAAGGTCGATACGATGGATTTTTAGAGCCGGAAGATGCCGTTTTCGAGTTTGTTAGGTTACGAATGTCATTTCTTGTCAATACACCGCTTGCTTTGCGTTCGTCTCTTGGATATTCCTTATACTTCCTATTTTCTATTTGCGTTTGTCTCTCGTGTTGCACCCCTTTTCCGCTTTTTGTTTTTGTTTTCACGTGATTAGACGACTAAAACAATGAATTGTACGACGGTCTTTGAAATCCCATAACTTTGTGTACGAAGCTCCGAATTACATGATTTGTTTCACATTTTATTCCTCTTTTCAAGAAAAACGATGTTGCGGGTTTCTGAAGGCAACCCGACCCCGTTTTGAAACTCAAAATGTTGTATTTAGGTCGATACGATGGATTTTTAGAGCGGGGAGATGCCCTTTTCGAGTTTGTTAGGATACGAATGTCATTTCTTGTCAATACGCCGCTTGCGTTGCGTTTGTCTCTCAGATATTCTTTATGCTTCCTATTTCCTATTTGCGTTTGTCTCCCGTGTTGCACCCGTTTTCCGCTTTTTGTTTTTGTTTTCACGTGATTACACGACTAAAATAATGAATTGTACGACAAGCTTTGAAATACCATAACTTTGCGTACCAAGCTCCGAATTACATGATTTTTTCACATTTTATTCCTCTTTTCGAGATAAACGATGCTGCGGGTTTCTGAAGGCAGCCCGACCCCGTTTTGGAACTCAAAATGCTTTATTTAAGTCGATACGTTGGATTTTTAGAGCCGGGAGATGCCCTTTCGAGTTTTTTAGGATACGAATGTTTTTTCTTGTCAATACGCCGCTTGCGTTGCGTTTGTCTCTCAGATATTCTTTTGCTTATTATTTTGTATTTGCGTTGGTCTGCAAGATATTCCTTTTGCTTATTATTTCGTATTTGCATTTGTGTCTCGTGTTGCACCCCTCTTCCGCTTTTTATTTGGTTTCACGTGATTACACAACTAGAACAATGAATTGTACGACGGGCTTTGAAATACCATAACTTTGCGTACGAAGCTCTGAATTGCATGATTTGTTTCACATTTTATTCCTCTTTTTGAGATAAACCATGCTGCGGGACGCTAAAGGCAGCCGACCCCGTTTTCGAGCTCAAAATGCTTTATTTAGGTCGATACGATGGATTTTTAGAGCCGGAAGATGCCCTTTACGAGTTTGTTAGGTTACGAATGTCATTCTTGTCAATACGCCGCTTGCATTGCATTTTTCTCTCGGATATTCCTTATAATTCCTATTTTCTATTTGCGTTTGTCTCTCATGTTGCACCCCTTTTCCGCTTTTTGTTTTTGTTTTCATGTGATTAGACGACTAAAACAATGAATTGTACGATGGGCTTTGAAATAACGTAACTTTGCGTATGATGCTCCGGATTACAAGATTTTTTCACATTTTATTTCTTTTTTCAAGATAAACAATGCTGTGGGTTTCTGAAGACAGCCCGCTCCCATTTTGGAACCCAAAATGCTTTATTTAGGTCGATACGTTGGATTTTTAGAGCCGGGAGATGTCCTTTTCAAGTTTGTTAGTATACGAATGTTATTTCTTGTCATTATGCTGCTTGCGTTGCATTTGTCTCTCGGATATTCCTTATGCGTCCTATTTCCTATTTCCATTTGTCTCTCGTGTTGCACCCCTTTTCCGCTTTTAGTTTTTGTTTTCACGTGATTAGACGACTAAACAATGAATTGTACGACGGGCTTTGAAATACCATAACTTTGCCTACGAAGCTCCGAATTGCATGATGTTTTCACATTTTATTCCGCTTTTCGAGATAAACCATGCTGCGGGATGCTGAAGGCAGCCCGACCCCATTTTCAAGCTCAAAATTCTTTATTTAGGTCGATACGATGGATTTTTAGAGCCGAAAGATGCCTTTTCGAGTTTGTCAGGATACGAATGTCACTTCTTGTCAATATGCCGCTTGCGTTGCGTTTGTCTCTCGGATATTCCTTTTGCTTCCTATTTCCTATTTGCGTTTGTCTCTCGTGTTGCATCCCTTTTAACGCTTTTTGTTTTTATTTTCACGTGATTAGACGTCTAAACCAATGAATTATATGACGGGTTTTGAAATACCATAACTTTGCATACGAATCTCTGAATGGCATGATTTGTTTAACATTTTATTCCTCTTTTTGAGATAAACGATGCCGCGGGTTGCTGAAGGCAGCCCGACCCCCTTTTCGAGCTCAAAATGCTTTATTTAGGTCGATACGTTGGATTTTTAGAGCCGGGACATGCCCTTTTCGAGTTTTTAGGATACGAATGTCATTTCTTGTCGATACGCCGCTTGCGTCTCGTTTGTCTCTAGGATATTCCTTTTGCTTATTATATCCTATTTTCGTTTTTCTCTCGTGTTGCACCCCTTTTCCGTTTTTTGTTTTTGTTTTCACGTGTTTAGACGACTAAAACAATGAATTGTACGATGGGCTTTGAAATACCATAACTTTGCGTACGAAGCTCCGAATTACATGATTTTTTCACATTTTATTTATCTTTTCGAGATAAACGATGCTGTTGGTTGCTGAAGGTAGCCCGACCCCTTTTTTGAGCTCAAAATGCTTTATTTATGTCGATACGATGGATTTTTGGAGCCAGAAGATGCCCTTTTCGAGTTTGTTAGGATACGAATGTCATTTCTTGTCAATACACCGCTTGTGTTGCGTTTGTCTCTCGGATATTCCTTTTGCTTCCTATTTCCCATTTTCTTTTGTCTCTCGTGTTTCACCCCTTTTCCGCTTTTTGTTTTTGTTTTCACGTGATTAGATGACTAAAACAATGAATTGTACGACGGGCTTTGAAATACCATAATTTTGCGTATGAAGCTCTGAATTACATGATTTCTTTCACATTTTATTCCTCTTTTCGAGAAAAACCATGCCTCGGGTTGCTGATGGCATCCCGACCTCGTTTTCAAGCTCAACAGGCTTTATTTAAGACCATATGATGGATTTTTAGAGCCGGAAGATGCCCTTTTCGAGTTTGTTAGGTTACGAATGTCATTTCTTTTCAATACGCCGCTTGTGTTGCATTTGTCTCTTGGATATTCCATTTGCTTCCTATTTCTTATTTGCGTTTGTCTCTCGTGTTGCACCCCTTTTCCGCTTTTTGTTTTTGTTTTCACGTGATTAGACGACTAAAACAATGAATTGTGCGACGGGCTTTGAAATACCATAACTTTGCGTACGAAGCTCCGAATTGCATGAGTTTTTCACATTTTATTCCGCTTTTCGAGAGAAACCACGATGCGGATTGCTGAAGGCAGCTCGATGATGTGCGTTAAGCTCAAGTAATAAAACCTAGACTAACGCTTCCGCAAGAATACGGATTCGCCCGTTTTAGTTCATCTATTCTCTATCTGAGTGCTTGAATTTACTTGTGTTTGCGATGGCCGCGTAGATGCATGTGTTAGAGATTAGGATAAGGACCGAAAGGAGAATTTCAGTCTTGGAAGATCAGGTTTAGAACAACCGAGGTTAGGCCACGAAAGTAGGGTAGCAACGGTTGAGGGTGAAACGGGCGAATCACAGAGCCTATGGGTTTAGTTCAAGGTGTCAGCCACGAAAGTAGGGGGCAACTTGTCTAGATCGTGTGTCTATGCCTTGAGAGAAGGTAGATATCATGTTAGGATCGTCTGCCTTGGATAGCTTTAACTGGGATTGCATGATAGATAGATCGATTGTCGGTTTCGGTAGTCTTGTGGTGAAACCGGATTCCTAGGACATTTGTCTTATCGTTAGAACCCAAGTAGTTTATTTACTTTCAGTATTTCAATTCTTCATCCATATTCTTTGGTTAGCAAGTTTGATTCCTAGTTCGAGTTTAGGTAGTGTTGCGTAGTCTCTGTGGGATCGACACCTAAAATACTACACACGTGCCGTGCACTTGCGGGTAGTTTAGGTTATTTTATTTAACTCTGATAAAGCATCATAATCCCGACATGGCTGCTGCCAACGAGACTTACGGAGCATACACCGCTCCGAAGCACACGCAGTTACTCTCGTGCATGGCCCGCACGATTGATAACCAGGTTGAGCTACAACCGGCTTTTATACAAATGCTCAACAATTCAGCCTTTAGAGGAATGGAGAACGAAGATCCGAACTCCCACCTAACGGACTTCAAGATGCTGTGTAGCACTACCAAGGTTGGCACGGGAGTTACTTGGGAGGATCTCTATTTGATGGCGTTCCCATTCTCACTCAAGGATGCGGCG